>OY284468.1:14146146-14572944 GCA_958336335.1 Dilophus febrilis | reverse complement strand
ATTAGTTCTAGCATACAATGAAGTTTTCTCTGAAAGTAGTCGGTAGAGTTGGCTAAAATTATCAATATTAGTTTTATGTTATGTAACGCTGGTTAATTTGGTCCGTTCTTATCACTTTTCTAAAATAATAGCAACTTTAAATCGTGAAACGTGAAACAACAATGTTTGCATTTTCTTATATTAGTTCTAGCATACAATGAAGTTTTCTCTGAAACTAGTCGGTAGAGTTGGCTAAAATTATCAATATTAGTTTTATGTTATGTAACGCTGGTTAATTTGGTCCGTTCTTATCACTTTTCTAAAATAATAGCAACTTTAAATCGTGAAACGTGAAACAACAATGTTTGCATTTTCTTATATTAGTTCCAGCATACAATGAAGTTTTCTCTGAAACTAGTCGGTAGAGTTGGCTAAAATTATCAATATTAGTTTTATGTTATGTAACGCTGATTAATTTGGTCCGTTCTTATCACTTTTCTAAAATAATAGCAACTTTAAATCGTGAAACGTGAAACAACAATGTTTGCATTTTCTTATATTAGTTCTAGCATACAATGAAGTTTTCTTTGAAACTAGTCGGTAGAGTTGGCTAAAATTATCAATATTAGTTTTATGTTATGTAACGCTGGTTAATTTGGTCCGTTCTTATCACTTTTCTAAAATAATAGCAACTTTAAATCGTGAAACGTGAAACAACAATGTTTGCATTTTCTTAAGGTGCATTTAAACAACTCTTGTACTTGCCGAATATCCTCTCATCGCCATACATCGCGATGCGTGTATACCGTGTACTCGTATGCTCGCACGATCATTTCAATTTACCCGTGCTTGATGGAAAATGTTCGCGAGTTACACGATTTTTTCGTATTCGCAATGCCACTCGTGAACCTATTTACACTAATCGCGAGTGAGTATATATATGTATACATAATTTAAACTGTATTAGTAAAGCTACGGCAATTAAGACGAAAACGAAACTGATAACGAAACGAAATTTTTTTCAGTTTTCTGTGATGTGTGGCAATTAAGAAATTTTTCGGTGAGCTATACAACAACAAAACAGCACAACAAAACTAATCAACAAACAAAATCAAATGAATATTTGATAAAAAAAAATCATTTGAGAACGATACGAGCAACGAAGTTTAAGAGAAACGAAAAATTATAGAATCAAAACTAAAATTTTAAATAGTCGTCAACGAAAAATATTTACATTTCGTTTTCGTTTCTTTGGTTGCCAACCCGTGTGGTTTATATGAAATCTATATTTGACAACGAAAATTTTTGAGATATTTAATTTTCGTTTTCGTTTTCAGTTTTCTTAATTGCCGTAGCTTAAGTGCTTTTAGAAAATGTTATTTCAGTTTCTTTTTCATTTAGATTTGTTTTGTTGGTTTTGTTTAATAATTAAATTAATATAATTTTTTTTCTAAACACAAAACACATATCTAAACAAAAATCTAACCAAACAAAAATGAAAAACCAATAAAATCATTATTTAAAGTTACACACCATGGAAGTATAATATATGGAAAAGTAAATCCCATATACATATACGAAAATCAATGGGATAAGAATTTTTGTAAAAAATTTGACATTCTGGGTGTTTTCCATTGTTTTCTCCGCATATTTTCCAATTTTTTTCCATTGCGACACCCAGAATGTCAAATTCATTTTTTTTTTAGATTTTTGTATGGTTTGGGGTGGGGGGGGGGGGGGGATAATCATAATAAAAAAGTGAATTAATTTTTCATAAAAAAAAAAATTATTTTAATAAATAAAGGTGAAAAAAATCAGTTTTAATTAAAACTAAATATATTTTTGCATTTTAATTAAAAAAATTAAATTATTAAATGCGTTGTGCAATTATTTACTGTGATATTTTTTACAATAATTAGAATTAAAATTTTTCCATACATTGGTGATCTTATTTTTCTTTTAGTGAATTTATTACGAAATGTTTTGTATTGTGATTTACCTAATTAAATGTAAAAGTTAATAAAGATTACGATTATGTAGTGATTTTTAATTATGTGTTTTGGAAAGTTTATTAAAAAGTAAATAAAAATATTTTATTTATACAAAAAAAAAATTTGTTTTTGATTGTAAAATTTTTTTTGTGATATTTTTTTTATAAAAATACAGGAGGTCGTTCGTAAATAACCACAGTAAAGTTTATAAATTTTTCGTGGATAAATACAAATTTTCAAACTGAATAATAAAAAGTAAATGTAATAAAGAAATAAATAAAATAAAATTGAGTTTTTGAAGTAATGTAATTAAAAAAACCTATTAATTGGTGTTGTTTTTTCAATATTATGACGTCATAATGCTTAACATGAAATAATGATTTACATTGCTGTAGCAATTAACGAACACCTTCCTGTGTTAAATATAAACCAACACATTTGAAGCAATTTCACAAGGCCACAAACACTATTTAAAGAATTCTACCGTGTTTCCCCTCCAATTGCTCTTCCATACATTATACTTCCATGTTACACACACACATATAATCCGTTCAACGAACAAATATTCGGACAAGTATGCACAGAAAGTATTTTGAAGAATATTCGTCGTGTGTAAACGCGTAAGCGAATATTTGAGTACGAATAAAAATGGAGGATATTCGGCAAGTACACGAGTTGTTTAAATGCACCTTTATATTAGTTCTAGCATACAATTAAGTTTTCTCTGAAACTAGTCGGTAGAGTTGGCTAAAATTATCAATATTAGTTTTATTTTATGTAAAGCTGATTAATTTGGTCCGTTCTTATCACTTTTCTAAAATAATAGCAACTTTAAATCGTGAAACGTGAAACAACAATGTTTGCATTTTCTTATATTAGTTCTAGCATACAATGAAGTTTTCTATGAAACTAGTCTGTAGAGTTGGCTAAAATTATCAATATTAGTTTTATGTTATGTACCGCTGGTTAATTTGGTCCGTTCTTATCACTTTTCTAAAATAATAGCAACTTTAAATCGTGAAACGTGAAACAACAATGTTTGCATTTTCTTATATTAGTTCTAGCATACAATTAAGTTTTCTCTGAAACTAGTCGGTAGAGTTGGCTAAAATTATCAATATTAGTTTTATGTTATGTAACGCTGGTTAATTTGGTCCGTTCTTATCACTTTTCTAAAATAATAGCAACTTTAAATCGTGAAACGTGAAACAACAATGTTTGCATTTTCTTATATTAGTTCTAGCATACAATGAAGTTTTCTCTGAAACTAGTCGGTAGAGTTGGCTAAAATTATCAATATTAGTTTTATGTTATGTAACGCTGGTTAATTTGGTCCGTTCTTATCACTTTTCTAAAATAATAGCAACTTAAAATCGTGAAACGTGAAACAACAATGTTTGCATTTTCTTATATTAGTTCTAGCATACAATGAAGTTTTCTCTGAAACTAGTCGGTAGAGTTGGCTAAAATTATCAATATTAGTTTTATTTTATGTAAAGCTGATTAATTTGGTCCGTTCTTATCACTTTTCTAAAATAATAGCAACTTTCAATCGTGAAACGTGAAACAACAATGTTTGCGTTTTCTTATATTAGTTCTAGCATACAATGAAGTTTTCTCTGAAACTAGTCGGTAGAGTTGGCTAAAATTATCAATATTAGTTTTATTTTATGTAAAGCTGATTAATTTGGTCCGTTCTTATCACTTTTCTAAAATAATAGCAACTTTAAATCGTGAAACGTGAAACAACAATGTTTGCATTTTCTTATATTAGTTCTAGCATACAATTAAGTTTTCTCTGAAACTAGTCGGTAGAGTTGGCTAAAATTATCAATATTAGTTTTATGTTATGTAACGCTGGTTAATTTGGTCCGTTCTTATCACTTTTCTAAAATAATAGCAACTTTAAATCGTGAAACGTGAAACAACAATGTTTGCATTTTCTTATATTAGTTCTAGCATATAATTAAGTTTTCTCTGAAACTAGTCGGTAGAGTTGGCTAAAATTATCAATATTAGTTTTATGTTATGTACCGCTGGTTAATTTGGTTCGTTCTTATCACTTTTCTAAAATAATAGCAACTTTAAATCGTGAAACGTGAAACAACAATGTTTGCATTTTCTTATATTAGTTCTAGCATACAATTAAGTTTTCTCTGAAACTAGTCGGTAGAGTTGGCCAAAGTTATCAATATTAGTTTTATGTTATGTAACGCTGGTTAATTTGGTCCGTTCTTATCACTTTTCTAAAATAATAGCAACTTTAAATCGTGAAACGTGAAACAACAATGTTTGCATTTTCTTATATTAGTTCTAGCATACAATTAAGTTTTCTCTGAAACTAGTCGGTAGAGTTGGCTAAAATTATCAATATTAGTTTTATGTTATGTAACGCTGGTTAATTTGGTCCGTTCTTATCACTTTTCTAAAATAATAGCAACTTTAAATCGTGAAACAACAATGTTTGCATTTTCTTATATTAGTTCTAGCATACAATTAAGTTTTCTCTGAAACTAGTCGGTAGAGTTGGCCAAAGTTATCAATATTAGTTTTATGTTATGTACCGCTGGTTAATTTGGTCCGTTCTTATCACTTTTCTAAAATAATAGCATCTTTAAATCGTGAAACGTGAAACAACAATGTTTGCATTTTCTTATATTAGTTCTAGCATACAATTAAGTTTTCTCTGAAACTAGTCGGTAGAGTTGGCTAAAATTATCAATATTAGTTTTATTTTATGTAAAGCTGATTAATTTGGTCCGTTCTTATCACTTTTCTAAAATAATAGCAACTTTAAATCGTGAAACGTGAAACAACAATGTTTGCATTTTCTAATATTAGTTCTAGCATACAATGAAGTTTTCTCTGAAACTAGTCGGTAGAGTTCGCTAAAATTATCAATATTAGTTTTATGTTATGTAACGCTGGTTAATTTGGTCCGTTCTTATCACTTTTCTAGAGTTAGAGTCGGTAGAGTTGGCTAAAATTATCAATATTAGATTTATGTTATGTAACGCTGGTTAATTTGGTCCGTTCTTATCACTTTTCTAAAATAATAGCAACTTTAAATCGTGAAACGTGAAACAACAATGTTTGCATTTTCTTATATTAGTTCTAGCATACAATTAAGTTTTCTCTGAAACTAGTCGGTAGAGTTGGCTAAAATTATCAATATTAGTTTTATGTTATGTAACGCTGGTTAATTTGGTCCGTTCTTATCACTTTTCTAAAATAATAGCAACTATAAATCGTGAAACGTGAAACAACAATGTTTGCATTTTCTTATATTAGTTCTAGCATACAATGAAGTTTTCTCTGAAACTAGTCGGTAGAGTTGGCTAAAATTATCAATATTAGTTTTATTTTATGTAAAGCTGATTAATTTGGTCCGTTCTTATCACTTTTCTAAAATAATAGCAACTTTAAATCGTGAAACGTGAAACAACAATGTTTGCATTTTCTTATATTAGTTCTAGCATACAATGAAGTTTTCTCTGAAACTAGTCGGTAGAGTTGGCTAAAATTATCAATATTAGTTTTATGTTATGTAACGCTGGTTAATTTGGTCCGTTCTTATCACTTTTCTAAAATAATAGCAACCATAAATCGTGAAACGTGAAACAACAATGTTTGCATTTTCTTATATTAGTTCTAGCATACAATGAAGTTTTCTCTGAAACTAGTCGGTAGAGTTGGCTAAAATTATCAATATTAGTTTTATTTTATGTAAAGCTGATTAATTTGGTCCGTTCTTATCACTTTTCTAAAATAATAGCAACTTTAAATCGTGAAACGTGAAACAACAATGTTTGCATTTTCTTATATTAGTTCTAGCAAACAATTAAGTTTTCTCTGAAACTAGTCGGTAGAGTTGGCTAAAATTATCAATATTAGTTTTATGTTATGTAACGCTGGTTAATTTGGTCCGTTCTTATCACTTTTCTAAAATAATAGCAACTTAAAATCGTGAAACGTGAAACAACAATGTTTGCATTTTCTTATATTAGTTCTAGCATACAATGAAGTTTTCTCTGAAACTAGTTGGTAGAGTTCGCTAAAATTATCAATATTAGTTTTATGTTATGTAACGCTGATTAATTTGGTCCGTTCTTATCACTTTTCTAAAATAATAGCAACTTTAAATCGTGAAACGTGAAACAACAATGTTTGCATTTTCTTATATTAGTTCTAGCATACAATGAAGTTTTCTTTGAAACTAGTCGGTAGAGTTGGCTAAAATTATCAATATTAGTTTTATGTTATGTAACGCTGGTTAATTTGGTCCGTTCTTATCACTTTTCTAAAATAATAACAACTTTAAATCGTGAAACGTGAAACAACAATGTTTGCATTTTCTTATATTAGTTCTAGCATACAATGAAGTTTTCTCTGAAACTAGTCGGTAGAGTTGGCTAAAATTATCAATATTAGTTTTATTTTATGTAAAGCTGATTAATTTGGTCCGTTCTTATCACTTTTCTAAAATAATAGCAACTTTAAATCGTGAAACGTGAAACAACAATGTTTGCATTTTCTTATATTAGTTCTAGCATACAATGAAGTTTTCTCTGAAACTAGTCGGTAGAGTTGGCTAAAATTATCAATATTAGTTTTATGTTATGTAACGCTGGTTAATTTGGTCCGTTCTTATCACTTTTCTAAAATAATAGCAACTATAAATCGTGAAACGTGAAACAACAATGTTTGCATTTTCTTATATTAGTTCTAGCATACAATGAAGTTTTCTCTGAAACTAGTCGGTAGAGTTGGCTAAAATTATCAATATTAGTTTTATTTTATGTAAAGCTGATTAATTTGGTCCGTTCTTATCACTTTTCTAAAATAATAGCAACTTTAAATCGTGAAACGTGAAACAACAATGTTTGCATTTTCTTATATTAGTTCTAGCAAACAATTAAGTTTTCTCTGAAACTAGTCGGTAGAGTTGGCTAAAATTATCAATATTAGATTTATGTTATGTAACGCTGATTAATTTGGTCCGTTCTTATCACTTTTCTAAAATAATAGCAACTTTAAATCGTGAAACGTGAAACAACAATGTTTGCATTTTCTTATATTAGTTCTAGCATACAATGAAGTTTTCTTTGAAACTAGTCGGTAGAGTTGGCTAAAATTATCAATATTAGTTTTATGTTATGTAACGCTGGTTAATTTGGTCCGTTCTTATCACTTTTCTAAAATAATAGCAACTTTAAATCGTGAAACGTGAAACAACAATGTTTGCATTTTCTTATATTAGTTCTAGCATACAATTAAGTTTTCTCTGAAACTAGTCGGTAGAGTTGGCTAAAATTATTAATATTAGTTTTATGTTATGTAACGCTGGTTAATTTGGTCCGTTCTTATCACTTTTCTAAAATAATAGCAACTTTAAATCGTGAAACGTGAAACAACAATGTTTGCATTTTCTTATATTAGTTCTAGCATACAATGAAGTTTTCTCTGAAACTAGTCGGTAGAGTTGGCTAAAATTATCAATATTAGATTTATGTTATGTAACGCTGGTTAATTTGGTCCGTTCTTATCACTTTTCTAGAGTTAGAGTCGGTAGAGTTGGCTAAAATTATCAATATTAGATTTATGTTATGTAACGCTGGTTAATTTGGTCCGTTCTTATCACTTTTCTAAAATAATAGCAACTTTAAATCGTGAAACGTGAAACAACAATGTTTGCATTTTCTTATATTAGTTCTAGCATACAATTAAGTTTTCTCTGAAACTAGTCGGTAGAGTTGGCTAAAATTATCAATATTAGTTTTATGTTATGTAACGCTGGTTAATTTGGTCCGTTCTTATCACTTTTCTAAAATAATAGCAACTATAAATCGTGAAACGTGAAACAACAATGTTTGCATTTTCTTATATTAGTTCTAGCATACAATGAAGTTTTCTCTGAAACTAGTCGGTAGAGTTGGCTAAAATTATCAATATTAGTTTTATTTTATGTAAAGCTGATTAATTTGGTCCGTTATAATCACTTTTCTAAAATAATAGCAACTTTAAATCGTGAAACGTGAAACAACAATGTTTGCATTTTCTTATATTAGTTCTAGCATACAATGAAGTTTTCTCTGAAACTAGTCGGTAGAGTTGGCTAAAATTATCAATATTAGTTTTATTTTATGTAAAGCTGATTAATTTGGTCCGTTCTTATCACTTTTCTAAAATAATAGCAACTTTAAATCGTGAAACGTGAAACAACAATGTTTGCATTTTCTTATATTAGTTCTAGCAAACAATTAAGTTTTCTCTGAAACTAGTCGGTAGAGTTGGCTAAAATTATCAATATTAGTTTTATGTTATGTAACGCTGGTTAATTTGGTCCGTTCTTATCACTTTTCTAAAATAATAGCAACTTAAAATCGTGAAACGTGAAACAACAATGTTTGCATTTTCTTATATTAGTTCTAGCATACAATGAAGTTTTCTCTGAAACTAGTTGGTAGAGTTCGCTAAAATTATCAATATTAGTTTTATGTTATGTAACGCTGATTAATTTGGTCCGTTCTTATCACTTTTCTAAAATAATAGCAACTTTAAATCGTGAAACGTGAAACAACAATGTTTGCATTTTCTTATATTAGTTCTAGCATACAATGAAGTTTTCTTTGAAACTAGTCGGTAGAGTTGGCTAAAATTATCAATATTAGTTTTATGTTATGTAACGCTGGTTAATTTGGTCCGTTCTTATCACTTTTCTAAAATAATAACAACTTAAAATCGTGAAACGTGAAACAACAATGTTTGCATTTTCTTATATTAGTTCTAGCATACAATGAAGTTTTCTTTGAAACTAGTTGGTAGAGTTCGCTAAAATTATCAATATTAGTTTTATGTTATGTAACGCTGATTAATTTGGTCCGTTCTTATCACTTTTCTAAAATAATAGCAACTTTAAATCGTGAAACGTGAAACAACAATGTTTGCATTTTCTTATATTAGTTCTAGCATACAATGAAGTTTTCTCTGAAACTAGTCGGTAGAGTTGGCTAAAATTATCAATATTAGTTTTATTTTATGTAAAGCTGATTAATTTGGTCCGTTCTTATCACTTTTCTAATATAATAGGAACTTTAAATCGTGAAACGTGAAACAACAATGTTTGCATTTTCTTATATTAGTTCTAGCATACAATGAAGTTTTCTCTGAAACTAGTCGGTAGAGTTGGCTAAAATTATCAATATTAGTTTTATGTTATGTAACGCTGGTTAATTTGGTCCGTTCTTATCACTTTTCTAAAATAATTGCAACTTTAAATCGTGAAACGTGAAACAACAATGTTTGCATTTTCTTATATTAGTTCTAGCATACAATGAAGTTTTCTCTGAAACTAGTCGGTAGAGTTGGCTAAAATTATCAATATTAGTTTTATGTTATGTAACGCTGGTTAATTTGGTCCGTTCTTATCACTTTTCTAAAATAATAGCAACTTTAAATCGTGAAACGTGAAACAACAATGTTTGCATTTTCTTATATTAGTTCTAGCAAACAATTAAGTTTTCTCTGAAACTAGTCGGTAGAGTTGGCTAAAATTATCAATATTAGTTTTATGTTATGTAACGCTGGTTAATTTGGTCCGTTCTTATCACTTTTCTAAAATAATAGCAACTTTAAATCGTGAAACGTGAAACAACAATGTTTGCATTTTCTTATATTAGTTCTAGCATACAATTAAGTTTTCTCTGAAACTAGTCGGTAGAGTTGGCTAAAATTATTAATATTAGTTTTATGTTATGTAACGCTGGTTAATTTGGTCCGTTCTTATCACTTTTCTAAAATAATAGCAACTTTAAATCGTGAAACGTGAAACAACAATGTTTGCATTTTCTTATATTAGTTCTAGCATACAATGAAGTTTTCTCTGAAACTAGTCGGTAGAGTTGGCTAAAATTATCAATATTAGTTTTATGTTATGTAACGCTGGTTAATTTGGTCCGTTCTTATCACTTTTCTAAAATAATAGCAACTTTAAATCGTGAAACGTGAAACAACAATGTTTGCATTTTCTTATATTAGTTCTAGCATACAATGAAGTTTTCTCTGAAACTAGTCGGTAGAGTTGGCTAAAATTATCAATATTAGATTTATGTTATGTAACGCTGGTTAATTTGGTCCGTTCTTATCACTTTTCTAAAATAATAGCAACTTTAAATCGTGAAACGTGAAACAACAATGTTTGCATTTTCTTATATTAGTTCTAGCATACAATTAAGTTTTCTCTGAAACTAGTCGGTAGAGTTGGCTAAAATTATTAATATTAGTTTTATGTTATGTAACGCTGGTTAATTTGGTCCGTTCTTATCACTTTTCTAAAATAATAGCAACTTTAAATCGTGAAACGTGAAACAACAATGTTTGCATTTTCTTATATTAGTTCTAGCATACAATGAAGTTTTCTCTGAAACTAGTCGGTAGAGTTGGCTAAAATTATCAATATTAGATTTATGTTATGTAACGCTGGTTAATTTGGTCAGTTCTTATCACTTTTCTAGAGTTAGAGTCGGTAGAGTTGGCTAAAATTATCAATATTAGATTTATGTTATGTAACGCTGGTTAATTTGGTCCGTTCTTATCACTTTTCTAAAATAATAGCAACTTTAAATCGTGAAACGTGAAACAACAATGTTTGCATTTTCTTATATTAGTTCTAGCATACAATTAAGTTTTCTCTGAAACTAGTCGGTAGAGTTGGCTAAAATTATCAATATTAGTTTTATGTTATGTAACGCTGGTTAATTTGGTCCGTTCTTATCGTTTTTCTAAAATAATAGCAACTTTAAATCGTGAAACGTGAAACAACAATGTTTGCATTTTCTTATATTAGTTCTAGCATACAATGAAGTTTTCTCTGAAACTAGTCGGTAGAGTTGGCTAAAATTATCAATATTAGTTTTATTTTATGTAAAGCTGATTAATTTGGTCCGTTCTTATCACTTTTCTAAAATAATAGCAACTTTAAATCGTGAAACGTGAAACAACAATGTTTGCATTTTCTTATATTAGTTCTAGCATACAATGAAGTTTTCTCTGAAACTAGTCGGTAGAGTTGGCTAAAATTATCAATATTAGTTTTATGTTATGTAACGCTGGTTAATTTGGTCCGTTCTTATCACTTTTCTAAAATAATAGCAACTTTAAATCGTGAAACGTGAAACAACAATGTTTGCATTTTCTTATATTAGTTCTAGCATACAATGAAGTTTTCTTTGAAACTAGTCGGTAGAGTTGGCTAAAATTATCAATATTAGTTTTATGTTATGTAACGCTGGTTAATTTGGTCCGTTCTTATCACTTTTCTAAAATAATAGCAACTTTAAATCGTGAAACGTGAAACAACAATGTTTGCATTTTCTTATATTAGTTCTAGCATACAATTAAGTTTTCTCTGAAACTAGTCGGTAGAGTTGGCTAAAATTATCAATATTAGTTTTATTTTATGTAAAGCTGATTAATTTGGTCCGTTCTTATCACTTTTCTAAAATAATAGCAACTTTAAATCGTGAAACGTGAAACAACAATGTTTGCATTTTCTTATATTAGTTCTAGCATACAATGAAGTTTTCTCTGAAACTAGTCGGTAGAGTTGGCTAAAATTATCAATATTAGTTTTATTTTATGTAACGCTGATTAATTTGGTCCGTTCTTATCACTTTTCTAAAATAATAGCAACTTTAAATCGTGAAACGTGAAACAACAATGTTTGCATTTTCTTATATTAGTTCTAGCATACAATGAAGTTTTCTATGAAACTAGTCTGTAGTTGGCTAAAATTATCAATATTAGTTTTATGTTATGTACCGCTGGTTAATTTGGTCCGTTCTTATCACTTTTCTAAAATAATAGCAACTTTAAATCGTGAAACGTGAAACAACAATGTTTGCATTTTCTTATATTAGTTCTAGCATACAATTAAGTTTTCTCTGAAACTAGTCGGTAGAGTTGGCTAAAATTATCAATATTAGTTTTATGTTATGTAACGCTGGTTAATTTGGTCCGTTCTTATCACTTTTCTAAAATAATAGCAACTTTAAATCGTGAAACGTGAAACAACAATGTTTGCATTTTCTTATATTAGTTCTAGCATACAATTAAGTTTTCTCTGAAACTAGTCGGTAGAGTTGGATAAAATTATCAATATTAGTTTTATTTTATGTAAAGCTGATTAATTTGGTCCGTTCTTATCACTTTTCTAAAATAATAGCAACTTTAAATCGTGAAACGTGAAACAACAATGTTTGCATTTTCTTATGTTAGTTCTAGCATAGAATGAAGTTTTCTCTGAAACTAGTCGGTAGAGTTGGCTAAAATTATCAATATTAGTTTTATTTTATGTAAAGCTGATTAATTTGGTCCGTTCTTATCACTTTTCTAAAATAATAGCAACTTTAAATCGTGAAACGTGAAACAACAATGTTTGCATTTTCTTATATTAGTTCTAGCATACAATTAAGTTTTCTCTGAAACTAGTCGGTAGAGTTGGCTAAAATTATCAATATTAGTTTTATTTTATGTAAAGCTGATTAATTTGGTCCGTTCTTATCACTTTTCTAAAATAATAGCAACTTTAAATCGTGAAACGTGAAACAACAATGTTTGCATTTTCTAATATTAGTTCTAGAATACAATGAAGTTTTCTCTGAAACTAGTCGGTAGAGTTCGCTAAAATTATCAATATTAGTTTTATGTTATGTAACGCTGGTTAATTTGGTCCGTTCTTATCACTTTTCTAAAATAATAGCAACTTTAAATCGTGAAACGTGAAACAACAATGTTTGCATTTTCTTATATTAGTTCTAGCATACAATGAAGTTTTCTCTGAAACTAGTCGGTAGAGTTGGCTAAAATTATCAATATTAGATTTATGTTATGTAACGCTGGTTAATTTGGTCCGTTCTTATCACTTTTCTAAAATAATAGCAACTTTAAATCGTGAAACGTGAAACAACAATGTTTGCATTTTCTTATATTAGTTCTAGCATACAATTAAGTTTTCTCTGAAACTAGTCGGTAGAGTTGGCTAAAATTATTAATATTAGTTTTATGTTATGTAACGCTGGTTAATTTGGTCCGTTCTTATCACTTTTCTAAAATAATAGCAACTTTAAATCGTGAAACGTGAAACAACAATGTTTGCATTTTCTTATATTAGTTCTAGCATACAATGAAGTTTTCTCTGAAACTAGTCGGTAGAGTTGGCTAAAATTATCAATATTAGTTTTATTTTATGTAACGCTGATTAATTTGGTCCGTTCTTATCACTTTTCTAAAATAATAGCAACTTTAAATCGTGAAACGTGAAACAACAATGTTTGCATTTTCTTATATTAGTTCTAGCATACAATGAAGTTTTCTATGAAACTAGTCTGTAGTTGGCTAAAATTATCAATATTAGTTTTATGTTATGTACCGCTGGTTAATTTGGTCCGTTCTTATCACTTTTCTAAAATAATAGCAACTTTAAATCGTGAAACGTGAAACAACAATGTTTGCATTTTCTTACATTAGTTCTAGCATACAATTAAGTTTTCTCTGAAACTAGTCGGTAGAGTTGGCTAAAATTATCAATATTAGTTTTATGTTATGTAACGCTGGTTAATTTGGTCCGTTCTTATCACTTTTCTAAAATAATAGCAACTTTAAATCGTGAAACGTGAAACAACAATGTTTGCATTTTCTTATATTAGTTCTAGCATACAATTAAGTTTTCTCTGAAACTAGTCGGTAGAGTTGGCTAAAATTATCAATATTAGTTTTATTTTATGTAAAGCTGATTAATTTGGTCCGTTCTTATCACTTTTCTAAAATAATAGCAACTTTAAATCGTGATACGTGAAACAACAATGTTTGCATTTTCTTATATTAGTTCTAGCATAGAATGAAGTTTTCTCTGAAACTAGTCGGTAGAGTTGGCTAAAATTATCAATATTAGTTTTATTTTATGTAAAGCTGATTAATTTGGTCCGTTCTTATCACTTTTCTAAAATAATAGCAACTTTAAATCGTGAAACGTGAAACAACAATGTTTGCATTTTCTTATATTAGTTCTAGCATACAATGAAGTTTTCTCTGAAACTAGTCGGTAGAGTTGGCTAAAATTATCAATATTAGATTTATGTTATGTAACGCTGGTTAATTTGGTCCGTTCTTATCACTTTTCTAAAATAATACCAACTTTAAATCGTGAAACGTGAAACAACAATGTTTGCATTTTCTTATATTAGTTCTAGCATACAATTAAGTTTTCTTTGAAACTAGTCGGTAGAGTTGACTAAAATTATCAATATTAGTTTTATTTTATGTAACGCTGGTTAATTTGGTCCGTTCTTATCACTTTTCTAAAATAATAGCAACTTTAAATCGTGAAACGTGAAACAACAATGTTTGCATTTTCTTATATTAGTTCTAGCATACAATGAAGTTTTCTCTGAAACTAGTCGGTAGAGTTGGCTAAAATTATCAATATTAGTTTTATTTTATGTAAAGCTGATTAATTTGGTCCGTTCTTATCACTTTTCTAAAATAATAGCAACTTTAAATCGTGAAACGTGAAACAACAATGTTTGCATTTTCTTATATTAGTTCTAGCATACAATGAAGTTTTCTCTGAAACTAGTCGGTAGAGTTGGCTAAAATTATCAACATTAGTTTTATTTTATGTAAAGCTGATTAATTTGGTCCGTTCTTATCACTTTTCTAAAATAATAGCAACTTTAAATCGTGAAACGTGAAACAACAATGTTTGCATTTTCTTATATTAGTTCTAGCATACAATGAAGTTTTCTCTGAAACTAGTCGGTAGAGTTCGCTAAAATTATCAATATTAGTTTTATGTTATGTAACGCTGGTTAATTTGGTCCGTTCTTATCACTTTTCTAAAATAATAGCAACTTTAAATCGTGAAACGTGAAACAACAATGTTTGCATTTTCTTATATTAGTTCTAGCATACAATTAAGTTTTCTCTGAAACTAGTCGGTAGAGTTGGCTAAAATTATCAATATTAGTTTTATGTTATGTAACGCTGGTTAATTTGGTCAGTTCTTATCACTTTTCTAAAATAATACCAACTTTAAATCGTGAAACGTGAAACAACAATGTTTGCATTTTCTTATATTAGTTCTAGCATACAATTAAGTTTTCTCTGAAACTAGTCGGTAGAGTTGGCTAAAATTATCAATATTAGTTTTATTTTATGTAAAGCTGATTAATTTGGTCCGTTCTTATCACTTTTCTAAAATAATAGCAACTTTAAATCGTGAAACGTGAAACAACAATGTTTGCATTTTCTTATATTAGTTCTAGCATACAATGAAGTTTTCTCTGAAACTAGTCGGTAGAGTTGGCTAAAATTATCAATATTAGTTTTATGTTATGTACCGCTGGTTAATTTGGTCCGTTCTTATCACTTTTCTAAAATAATAGCAACTTTAAATCGTGAAACGTGAAACAACAATGTTTGCATTTTCTTATATTAGTTCTAGCATACAATTAAGTTTTCTCTGAAACTGGTCTGTAGAGTTGGCTAAAATTATCAATATTAGTTTTATGTTATGTACCGCTGGTTAATTTGGTCCGTTCTTATCACTTTTCTAAAATAATAGCAACTTTAAATCGTGAAACGTGAAACAACAATGTTTGCATTTTCTTATATTAGTTCTAGCATACAATGAAGTTTTCTCTGAAACTAGTCGGTAGAGTTGGCTAAAATTATCAATATTAGTTTTATGTTATGTAACGCTGGTTAATTTGGTCCGTTCTTATCACTTTTCTAAAATAATAGCAACTTTGAATCGTGAAACGTGAAACAACAATTTTTGCATTTTCTTATATTAGTTCTAGCATACAATGAAGTTTTCTCTGAAACTAGTCGGTAGAGTTGGCTAAAATTATCAATATTAGTTTTATGTCATGTAACGCTGGTTAATTTGGTCCGTTCTTATCACTTTTCTAAAATAATAGCAACTTTAAATCGTGAAACGTGAAACAACAATGTTTGCATTTTCTTATATTAGTTCTAGCATACAATTAAGTTTTCTCTGAAACTAGTCGGTAGAGTTGGCTAAAATTATCAATATTAGTTTTATTTTATGTAAAGCTGATTAATTTGGTCCGTTCTTATCACTTTTCTAAAATAATAGCAACTTTAAATCGTGAAACGTGAAACAACAATGTTTGCATTTTCTTATATTAGTTCTAGCATACAATGAAGTTTTCTATGAAACTAGTCTGTAGTTGGCTAAAATTATCAATATTAGTTTTATGTTATGTACCGCTGGTTAATTTGGTCCGTTCTTATCACTTTTCTAAAATAATAGCAACTTTAAATCGTGAAACGTGAAACAACAATGTTTGCATTTTCTTATATTAGTTCTAGCATACAATTAAGTTTTCTCTGAAACTAGTCGGTAGAGTTGGCTAAAATTATCAATATTAGTTTTATGTTATGTAACGCTGGTTAATTTGGTCCGTTCTTATCACTTTTCTAAAATAATAGCAACTTTAAATCGTGAAACGTGAAACAACAATGTTTGCATTTTCTTATATTAGTTCTAGCATACAATTAAGTTTTCTCTGAAACTAGTCGGTAGAGTTGGATAAAATTATCAATATTAGTTTTATTTTATGTAAAGCTGATTAATTTGGTCCGTTCTTATCACTTTTCTAAAATAATAGCAACTTTAAATCGTGAAACGTGAAACAACAATGTTTGCATTTTCTTATGTTAGTTCTAGCATAGAATGAAGTTTTCTCTGAAACTAGTCGGTAGAGTTGGCTAAAATTATCAATATTAGTTTTATTTTATGTAAAGCTGATTAATTTGGTCCGTTCTTATCACTTTTCTAAAATAATAGCAACTTTAAATCGTGAAACGTGAAACAACAATGTTTGCATTTTCTTATATTAGTTCTAGCATACAATTAAGTTTTCTCTGAAACTAGTCGGTAGAGTTGGCTAAAATTATCAATATTAGTTTTATTTTATGTAAAGCTGATTAATTTGGTCCGTTCTTATCACTTTTCTAAAATAATAGCAACTTTAAATCGTGAAACGTGAAACAACAATGTTTGCATTTTCTAATATTAGTTCTAGCATACAATGAAGTTTTCTCTGAAACTAGTCGGTAGAGTTCGCTAAAATTATCAATATTAGTTTTATGTTATGTAACGCTGGTTAATTTGGTCCGTTCTTATCACTTTTCTAAAATAATAGCAACTTTAAATCGTGAAACGTGAAACAACAATGTTTGCATTTTCTTATATTAGTTCTAGCATACAATGAAGTTTTCTCTGAAACTAGTCGGTAGAGTTGGCTAAAATTATCAATATTAGATTTATGTTATGTAACGCTGGTTAATTTGGTCCGTTCTTATCACTTTTCTAAAATAATAGCAACTTTAAATCGTGAAACGTGAAACAACAATGTTTGCATTTTCTTATATTAGTTCTAGCATACAATTAAGTTTTCTCTGAAACTAGTCGGTAGAGTTGGCTAAAATTATTAATATTAGTTTTATGTTATGTAACGCTGGTTAATTTGGTCCGTTCTTATCACTTTTCTAAAATAATAGCAACTTTAAATCGTGAAACGTGAAACAACAATGTTTGCATTTTCTTATATTAGTTCTAGCATACAATGAAGTTTTCTCTGAAACTAGTCGGTAGAGTTGGCTAAAATTATCAATATTAGTTTTATTTTATGTAACGCTGATTAATTTGGTCCGTTCTTATCACTTTTCTAAAATAATAGCAACTTTAAATCGTGAAACGTGAAACAACAATGTTTGCATTTTCTTATATTAGTTCTAGCATACAATGAAGTTTTCTATGAAACTAGTCTGTAGTTGGCTAAAATTATCAATATTAGTTTTATGTTATGTACCGCTGGTTAATTTGGTCCGTTCTTATCACTTTTCTAAAATAATAGCAACTTTAAATCGTGAAACGTGAAACAACAATGTTTGCATTTTCTTACATTAGTTCTAGCATACAATTAAGTTTTCTCTGAAACTAGTCGGTAGAGTTGGCTAAAATTATCAATATTAGTTTTATGTTATGTAACGCTGGTTAATTTGGTCCGTTCTTATCACTTTTCTAAAATAATAGCAACTTTAAATCGTGAAACGTGAAACAACAATGTTTGCATTTTCTTATATTAGTTCTAGCATACAATTAAGTTTTCTCTGAAACTAGTCGGTAGAGTTGGCTAAAATTATCAATATTAGTTTTATTTTATGTAAAGCTGATTAATTTGGTCCGTTCTTATCACTTTTCTAAAATAATAGCAACTTTAAATCGTGATACGTGAAACAACAATGTTTGCATTTTCTTATATTAGTTCTAGCATAGAATGAAGTTTTCTCTGAAACTAGTCGGTAGAGTTGGCTAAAATTATCAATATTAGTTTTATTTTATGTAAAGCTGATTAATTTGGTCCGTTCTTATCACTTTTCTAAAATAATAGCAACTTTAAATCGTGAAACGTGAAACAACAATGTTTGCATTTTCTTATATTAGTTCTAGCATACAATGAAGTTTTCTCTGAAACTAGTCGGTAGAGTTGGCTAAAATTATCAATATTAGATTTATGTTATGTAACGCTGGTTAATTTGGTCCGTTCTTATCACTTTTCTAAAATAATACCAACTTTAAATCGTGAAACGTGAAACAACAATGTTTGCATTTTCTTATATTAGTTCTAGCATACAATTAAGTTTTCTTTGAAACTAGTCGGTAGAGTTGACTAAAATTATCAATATTAGTTTTATTTTATGTAACGCTGGTTAATTTGGTCCGTTCTTATCACTTTTCTAAAATAATAGCAACTTTAAATCGTGAAACGTGAAACAACAATGTTTGCATTTTCTTATATTAGTTCTAGCATACAATGAAGTTTTCTCTGAAACTAGTCGGTAGAGTTGGCTAAAATTATCAATATTAGTTTTATTTTATGTAAAGCTGATTAATTTGGTCCGTTCTTATCACTTTTCTAAAATAATAGCAACTTTAAATCGTGAAACGTGAAACAACAATGTTTGCATTTTCTTATATTAGTTCTAGCATACAATGAAGTTTTCTCTGAAACTAGTCGGTAGAGTTGGCTAAAATTATCAACATTAGTTTTATTTTATGTAAAGCTGATTAATTTGGTCCGTTCTTATCACTTTTCTAAAATAATAGCAACTTTAAATCGTGAAACGTGAAACAACAATGTTTGCATTTTCTTATATTAGTTCTAGCATACAATGAAGTTTTCTCTGAAACTAGTCGGTAGAGTTCGCTAAAATTATCAATATTAGTTTTATGTTATGTAACGCTGGTTAATTTGGTCCGTTCTTATCACTTTTCTAAAATAATAGCAACTTTAAATCGTGAAACGTGAAACAACAATGTTTGCATTTTCTTATATTAGTTCTAGCATACAATTAAGTTTTCTCTGAAACTAGTCGGTAGAGTTGGCTAAAATTATCAATATTAGTTTTATGTTATGTAACGCTGGTTAATTTGGTCAGTTCTTATCACTTTTCTAAAATAATACCAACTTTAAATCGTGAAACGTGAAACAACAATGTTTGCATTTTCTTATATTAGTTCTAGCATACAATTAAGTTTTCTCTGAAACTAGTCGGTAGAGTTGGCTAAAATTATCAATATTAGTTTTATTTTATGTAAAGCTGATTAATTTGGTCCGTTCTTATCACTTTTCTAAAATAATAGCAACTTTAAATCGTGAAACGTGAAACAACAATGTTTGCATTTTCTTATATTAGTTCTAGCATACAATGAAGTTTTCTCTGAAACTAGTCGGTAGAGTTGGCTAAAATTATCAATATTAGTTTTATGTTATGTACCGCTGGTTAATTTGGTCCGTTCTTATCACTTTTCTAAAATAATAGCAACTTTAAATCGTGAAACGTGAAACAACAATGTTTGCATTTTCTTATATTAGTTCTAGCATACAATTAAGTTTTCTCTGAAACTGGTCTGTAGAGTTGGCTAAAATTATCAATATTAGTTTTATGTTATGTACCGCTGGTTAATTTGGTCCGTTCTTATCACTTTTCTAAAATAATAGCAACTTTAAATCGTGAAACGTGAAACAACAATGTTTGCATTTTCTTATATTAGTTCTAGCATACAATGAAGTTTTCTCTGAAACTAGTCGGTAGAGTTGGCTAAAATTATCAATATTAGTTTTATGTTATGTAACGCTGGTTAATTTGGTCCGTTCTTATCACTTTTCTAAAATAATAGCAACTTTGAATCGTGAAACGTGAAACAACAATTTTTGCATTTTCTTATATTAGTTCTAGCATACAATGAAGTTTTCTCTGAAACTAGTCGGTAGAGTTGGCTAAAATTATCAATATTAGTTTTATGTCATGTAACGCTGGTTAATTTGGTCCGTTCTTATCACTTTTCTAAAATAATAGCAACTTTAAATCGTGAAACGTGAAACAACAATGTTTGCATTTTCTTATATTAGTTCTAGCATACAATTAAGTTTTCTCTGAAACTAGTCGGTAGAGTTGGCTAAAATTATCAATATTAGTTTTATTTTATGTAAAGCTGATTAATTTGGTCCGTTCTTATCACTTTTCTAAAATAATAGCAACTTAAAATCGTGAAACGTGAAACAACAATGTTTGCATTTTCTTATATTAGTTCTAGCATACAATGAAGTTTTCTCTGAAACTAGTTGGTAGAGTTCGCTAAAATTATCAATATTAGTTTTATGTTATGTAACGCTGATTAATTTGGTCCGTTCTTATCACTTTTCTAAAATAATAGCAACTTTAAATCGTGAAACGTGAAACAACAATGTTTGCATTTTCTTATATTAGTTCTAGCATACAATGAAGTTTTCTTTGAAACTAGTCGGTAGAGTTGGCTAAAATTATCAATATTAGTTTTATGTTATGTAACGCTGGTTAATTTGGTCCGTTCTTATCACTTTTCTAAAATAATAGCAACTTTAAATCGTGAAACGTGAAACAACAATGTTTGCATTTTCTTATATTAGTTCTAGCATACAATTAAGTTTTCTCTGAAACTAGTCGGTAGAGTTGGCTAAAATTATCAATATTAGTTTTATTTTATGTAAAGCTGATTAATTTGGTCCGTTCTTATCACTTTTCTAAAATAATAGCAACTTTAAATCGTGAAACGTGAAACAACAATGTTTGCATTTTCTTATATTAGTTCTAGCATAGAATGAAGTTTTCTCTGAAACTAGTCGGTAGAGTTGGCTAAAATTATCAATATTAGTTTTATTTTATGTAAAGCTGATTAATTTGGTCCGTTCTTATCACTTTTCTAAAATAATAGCAACTTTAAATCGTGAAACGTGAAACAACAATGTTTGCATTTTCTTATATTAGTTCTAGCATACAATGAAGTTTTCTCTGAAACTAGTCGGTAGAGTTGGCTAAAATTATCAATATTAGATTTATGTTATGTAACGCTGGTTAATTTGGTCCGTTCTTATCACTTTTCTAAAATAATACCAACTTTAAATCGTGAAACGTGAAACAACAATGTTTGCATTTTCTTATATTAGTTCTAGCATACAATTAAGTTTTCTTTGAAACTAGTCGGTAGAGTTGACTAAAATTATCAATATTAGTTTTATTTTATGTAACGCTGGTTAATTTGTTCCGTTCTTATCACTTTTCTAAAATAATAGCAACTTTAAATCGTGAAACGTGAAACAACAATGTTTGCATTTTCTTATATTAGTTCTAGCATACAATGAAGTTTTCTCTGAAACTAGTCGGTAGAGTTGGCTAAAATTATCAATATTAGTTTTATTTTATGTAAAGCTGATTAATTTGGTCCGTTCTTATCACTTTTCTAAAATAATAGCAACTTTAAATCGTGAAACGTGAAACAACAATGTTTGCATTTTCTTATATTAGTTCTAGCATACAATGAAGTTTTCTCTGAAACTAGTCGGTAGAGTTGGCTAAAATTATCAATATTAGTTTTATTTTATGTAAAGCTGATTAATTTGGTCCGTTCTTATCACTTTTCTAAAATAATAGCAACTTTAAATCGTGAAACGTGAAACAACAATGTTTGCATTTTCTTATATTAGTTCTAGCATACAATGAAGTTTTCTCTGAAACTAGTCGGTAGAGTTCGCTAAAATTATCAATATTAGTTTTATGTTATGTAACGCTGGTTAATTTGGTCCGTTCTTATCACTTTTCTAAAATAATACCAACTTTAAATCGTGAAACGTGAAACAACAATGTTTGCATTTTCTTATATTAGTTCTAGCATACAATTAAGTTTTCTCTGAAACTAGTCGGTAGAGTTGGCTAAAATTATCAATATTAGTTTTATTTTATGTAAAGCTGATTAATTTGGTCCGTTCTTATCACTTTTCTAAAATAATAGCAACTTTAAATCGTGAAACGTGAAACAACAATGTTTGCATTTTCTTATATTAGTTCTAGCATACAATGAAGTTTTCTCTGAAACTAGTCGGTAGAGTTGGCTAAAATTATCAATATTAGTTTTATGTTATGTACCGCTGGTTAATTTGGTCCGTTCTTATCACTTTTCTAAAATAATAGCAACTTTAAATCGTGAAACGTGAAACAACAATGTTTGCATTTTCTTATATTAGTTCTAGCATACAATGAAGTTTTCTCTGAAACTAGTCGGTAGAGTTGGCTAAAATTATCAATATTAGTTTTATGTTATGTAACGCTGGTTAATTTGGTCCGTTCTTATCACTTTTCTAAAATAATAGCAACTTTAAATCGTGAAACGTGAAACAACAATGTTTGCATTTTCTTATATTAGTTCTAGCATACAATGAAGTTTTCTTTGAAACTAGTCGGTAGAGTTGGCTAAAATTATCAATATTAGTTTTATGTTATGTAACGCTGGTTAATTTGGTCCGTTCTTATCACTTTTCTAAAATAATAGCAACTTTAAATCGTGAAACGTGAAACAACAATGTTTGCATTTTCTTATATTAGTTCTAGCATACAATTAAGTTTTCTCTGAAACTAGTCGGTAGAGTTGGCTAAAATTATCAATATTAGTTTTATGTTATGTAACGCTGGTTAATTTGGTCCGTTCTTATCACTTTTCTAAAATAATAGCAACTTTAAATCGTGAAACGTGAAACAACAATGTTTGCATTTTCTTATATTAGTTCTAGCATACAATGAAGTTTTCTCTGAAACTAGTTGGTAGAGTTCGCTAAAATTATCAATATTAGTTTTATGTTATGTAACGCTGATTAATTTGGTCCGTTCTTATCACTTTTCTAAAATAATAGCAACTTTAAATCGTGAAACGTGAAACAACAATGTTTGCATTTTCTTATATTAGTTCTAGCATACAATTAAGTTTTCTCTGAAACTAGTCGGTAGAGTTGGCTAAAATTATCAATATTAGTTTTATTTTATGTAAAGCTGATTAATTTGGTCCGTTCTTATCACTTTTCTAAAATAATAGCAACTTTAAATCGTGAAACGTGAAACAACAATGTTTGCATTTTCTTATATTAGTTCTAGCATACAATGAAGTTTTCTCTGAAACTAGTCGGTAGAGTTGGCTAAAATTATCAATATTAGTTTTATTTTATGTAACGCTGATTAATTTGGTCCGTTCTTATCACTTGTCTAAAATAATAGCAACTTTAAATCGTGAAACGTGAAACAACAATGTTTGCATTTTCTTATATTAGTTCTAGCATACAATGAAGTTTTCTATGAAACTAGTCTGTAGAGTTGGCTAAAATTATCAATATTAGTTTTATGTTATGTACCGCTGGTTAATTTGGTCCGTTCTTATCACTTTTCTAAAATAATAGCAACTTTAAATCGTGAAACGTGAAACAACAATGTTTGCATTTTCTTATATTAGTTCTAGCATACAATTAAGTTTTCTCTGAAACTAGTCGGTAGAGTTGGCTAAAATTATCAATATTAGTTTTATGTTATGTAACGCTGGTTAATTTGGTCCGTTCTTATCACTTTTCTAAAATAATAGCAACTTTAAATCGTGAAACGTGAAACAACAATGTTTGCATTTTCTTATATTAGTTCTAGCATACAATTAAGTTTTCTCTGAAACTAGTCGGTAGAGTTGGCTAAAATTATCAATATTAGTTTTATTTTATGTAAAGCTGATTAATTTGGTCCGTTCTTATCACTTTTCTAAAATAATAGCAACTTTAAATCGTGAAACGTGAAACAACAATGTTTGCATTTTCTTATATTAGTTCTAGCATACAATGAAGTTTTCTCTGAAACTAGTCGGTAGAGTTGGCTAAAATTATCAATATTAGTTTTATTTTATGTAAAGCTGATTAATTTGGTCCGTTCTTATCACTTTTCTAAAATAATAGCAACTTTAAATCGTGAAACGTGAAACAACAATGTTTGCATTTTCTTATATTAGTTCTAGCATACAATGAAGTTTTCTCTGAAACTAGTCGGTAGAGTTGGCTAAAATTATCAATATTAGTTTTATGTTATGTAACGCTGGTTAATTTGGTCCGTTCTTATCACTTTTCTAAAATAATAGCAACTTTAAATCGTGAAATGTGAAATAACAATGTTTGCATTTTCTTATATTAGTTCTAGCATACAATTAAGTTTTCTCTGAAACTAGTCGGTAGAGTTGGCTAAAATTATCAATATTAGTTTTATGTTATGTAACGCTGGTTAATTTGGTCCGTTCTTATCACTTTTCTAAAATAATAGCAACTTTAAATCGTGAAATGTGAAATAACAATGTTTGCATTTTCTTATATTAGTTCTAGCATACAATTAAGTTTTCTCTGAAACTAGTCGGTAGAGTTGGCTAAAATTATCAATATTAGTTTTATGTTATGTAACGCTGGTTAATTTGGTCCGTTCTTATCACTTTTCTAAAATAATAGCAACTTTAAATCGTGAAACGTGAAACAACAATGTTTGCATTTTCTTATATTAGTTCTAGCATACAATGAAGTTTTCTCTGAAACTAGTCGGTAGAGTTGGCTAAAATTATCAATATTAGATTTATGTTATGTAACGCTGGTTAATTTGGTCCGTTCTTATCACTTTTCTAAAATAATACCAACTTTAAATCGTGAAACGTGAAACAACAATGTTTGCATTTTCTTATATTAGTTCTAGCATACAATGAAGTTTTCTCTGAAACTAGTCGGTAGAGTTGGCTAAAATTATCAATATTAGTTTTATGTTATGTACCGCTGGTTAATTTGGTCCGTTCTTATCACTTTTCTAAAATAATAGCAACTTTAAATCGTGAAACGTGAAACAACAATGTTTGCATTTTCTTACATTAGTTCTAGCATACAATTAAGTTTTCTCTGAAACTAGTCGGTAGAGTTGGCTAAAATTATCAATATTAGTTTTATGTTATGTAACGCTGGTTAATTTGGTCCGACTTTTCTAAAATAATAGCAACTTTAAATCGTGAAACGTGAAACAACAATGTTTGCATTTTCTTATATTAGTTCTAGCATACAATTAAGTTTTCTCTGAAACTAGTCGGTAGAGTTGGCTAAAATTATCAATATTAGTTTTATTTTATGTAAAGCTGATTAATTTGGTCCGTTCTTATCACTTTTCTAAAATAATAGCAACTTTAAATCGTGAAACGTGAAACAACAATGTTTGCATTTTCTTATATTAGTTCTAGCATAGAATGAAGTTTTCTCTGAAACTAGTCGGTAGAGTTGGCTAAAATTATCAATATTAGTTTTATTTTATGTAAAGCTGATTAATTTGGTCCGTTCTTATCACTTTTCTAAAATAATAGCAACTTTAAATCGTGAAACGTGAAACAACAATGTTTGCATTTTCTTATATTAGTTCTAGCATACAATGAAGTTTTCTCTGAAACTAGTCGGTAGAGTTGGCTAAAATTATCAATATTAGATTTATGTTATGTAACGCTGGTTAATTTGGTCCGTTCTTATCACTTTTCTAAAATAATACCAACTTTAAATCGTGAAACGTGAAACAACAATGTTTGCATTTTCTTATATTAGTTCTAGCATACAATTAAGTTTTCTTTGAAACTAGTCGGTAGAGTTGACTAAAATTATCAATATTAGTTTTATTTTATGTAACGCTGGTTAATTTGTTCCGTTCTTATCACTTTTCTAAAATAATAGCAACTTTAAATCGTGAAACGTGAAACAACAATGTTTGCATTTTCTTATATTAGTTCTAGCATACAATGAAGTTTTCTCTGAAACTAGTCGGTAGAGTTGGCTAAAATTATCAATATTAGTTTTATTTTATGTAAAGCTGATTAATTTGGTCCGTTCTTATCACTTTTCTAAAATAATAGCAACTTTAAATCGTGAAACGTGAAACAACAATGTTTGCATTTTCTTATATTAGTTCTAGCATACAATTAAGTTTTCTCTGAAACTAGTCGGTAGAGTTGGCTAAAATTATCAATATTAGTTTTATGTTATGTAACGCTGGTTAATTTGGTCCGTTCTTATCACTTTTCTAAAATAATAGCAACTTTAAATCGTGAAACGTGAAACAACAATGTTTGCATTTTCTTATATTAGTTCTAGCATACAATGAAGTTTTCTTTGAAACTAGTCGGTAGAGTTGGCTAAAATTATCAATATTAGTTTTATGTTATGTAACGCTGGTTAATTTGGTCCGTTCTTATCACTTTTCTAAAATAATAGCAACTTTAAATCGTGAAACGTGAAACAACAATGTTTGCATTTTCTTATATTAGTTCTAGCATACAATTAAGTTTTCTCTGAAACTAGTCGGTAGAGTTGGCTAAAATTATCAATATTAGTTTTATGTTATGTAACGCTGGTTAATTTGGTCCGTTCTTATCACTTTTCTAAAATAATAGCAACTTTAAATCGTGAAACGTGAAACAACAATGTTTGCATTTTCTTATATTAGTTCTAGCATACAATGAAGTTTTCTCTGAAACTAGTTGGTAGAGTTCGCTAAAATTATCAATATTAGTTTTATGTTATGTAACGCTGATTAATTTGGTCCGTTCTTATCACTTTTCTAAAATAATAGCAACTTTAAATCGTGAAACGTGAAACAACAATGTTTGCATTTTCTTATATTAGTTCTAGCATACAATGAAGTTTTCTTTGAAACTAGTCGGTAGAGTTGGCTAAAATTATCAATATTAGTTTTATGTTATGTAACGCTGGTTAATTTGGTCCGTTCTTATCACTTTTCTAAAATAATAGCAACTTTAAATCGTGAAACGTGAAACAACAATGTTTGCATTTTCTTATATTAGTTCTAGCATACAATTAAGTTTTCTCTGAAACTAGTCGGTAGAGTTGGCTAAAATTATCAATATTAGTTTTATTTTATGTAAAGCTGATTAATTTGGTCCGTTCTTATCACTTTTCTAAAATAATAGCAACTTTAAATCGTGAAACGTGAAACAACAATGTTTGCATTTTCTTATATTAGTTCTAGCATACAATGAAGTTTTCTCTGAAACTAGTCGGTAGAGTTGGCTAAAATTATCAATATTAGTTTTATTTTATGTAACGCTGATTAATTTGGTCCGTTCTTATCACTTGTCTAAAATAATAGCAACTTTAAATCGTGAAACGTGAAACAACAATGTTTGCATTTTCTTATATTAGTTCTAGCATACAATGAAGTTTTCTATGAAACTAGTCTGTAGAGTTGGCTAAAATTATCAATATTAGTTTTATGTTATGTACCGCTGGTTAATTTGGTCCGTTCTTATCACTTTTCTAAAATAATAGCAACTTTAAATCGTGAAACGTGAAACAACAATGTTTGCATTTTCTTATATTAGTTCTAGCATACAATTAAGTTTTCTCTGAAACTAGTCGGTAGAGTTGGCTAAAATTATCAATATTAGTTTTATGTTATGTAACGCTGGTTAATTTGGTCCGTTCTTATCACTTTTCTAAAATAATAGCAACTTTAAATCGTGAAACGTGAAACAACAATGTTTGCATTTTCTTATATTAGTTCTAGCATACAATTAAGTTTTCTCTGAAACTAGTCGGTAGAGTTGGCTAAAATTATCAATATTAGTTTTATTTTATGTAAAGCTGATTAATTTGGTCCGTTCTTATCACTTTTCTAAAATAATAGCAACTTTAAATCGTGAAACGTGAAACAACAATGTTTGCATTTTCTTATATTAGTTCTAGCATACAATGAAGTTTTCTCTGAAACTAGTCGGTAGAGTTGGCTAAAATTATCAATATTAGTTTTATTTTATGTAAAGCTGATTAATTTGGTCCGTTCTTATCACTTTTCTAAAATAATAGCAACTTTAAATCGTGAAACGTGAAACAACAATGTTTGCATTTTCTTATATTAGTTCTAGCATACAATGAAGTTTTCTCTGAAACTAGTCGGTAGAGTTGGCTAAAATTATCAATATTAGTTTTATGTTATGTAACGCTGGTTAATTTGGTCCGTTCTTATCACTTTTCTAAAATAATAGCAACTTTAAATCGTGAAATGTGAAATAACAATGTTTGCATTTTCTTATATTAGTTCTAGCATACAATTAAGTTTTCTCTGAAACTAGTCGGTAGAGTTGGCTAAAATTATCAATATTAGTTTTATGTTATGTAACGCTGGTTAATTTGGTCCGTTCTTATCACTTTTCTAAAATAATAGCAACTTTAAATCGTGAAACGTGAAACAACAATGTTTGCATTTTCTTATATTAGTTCTAGCATACAATGAAGTTTTCTCTGAAACTAGTCGGTAGAGTTGGCTAAAATTATCAATATTAGTTTTATTTTATGTAACGCTGATTAATTTGGTCCGTTCTTATCACTTTTCTAAAATAATAGCAACTTTAAATCGTGAAACGTGAAACAACAATGTTTGCATTTTCTTATATTAGTTCTAGCATACAATGAAGTTTTCTATGAAACTAGTCTGTAGTTGGCTAAAATTATCAATATTAGTTTTATGTTATGTACCGCTGGTTAATTTGGTCCGTTCTTATCACTTTTCTAAAATAATAGCAACTTTAAATCGTGAAACGTGAAACAACAATGTTTGCATTTTCTTATATTAGTTCTAGCATACAATTAAGTTTTCTCTGAAACTAGTCGGTAGAGTTGGCTAAAATTATCAATATTAGTTTTATTTTATGTAAAGCTGATTAATTTGGTCCGTTCTTATCACTTTTCTAAAATAATAGCAACTTTAAATCGTGAAACGTGAAACAACAATGTTTGCATTTTCTTATATTAGTTCTAGCATAGAATGAAGTTTTCTCTGAAACTAGTCGGTAGAGTTGGCTAAAATTATCAATATTAGTTTTATTTTATGTAAAGCTGATTAATTTGGTCCGTTCTTATCACTTTTCTAAAATAATAGCAACTTTAAATCGTGAAACGTGAAACAACAATGTTTGCATTTTCTTATATTAGTTCTAGCATACAATGAAGTTTTCTCTGAAACTAGTCGGTAGAGTTGGCTAAAATTATCAATATTAGATTTATGTTATGTAAAGCTGATTAATTTGGTCCGTTCTTATCACTTTTCTAAAATAATAGCAACTTTAAATCGTGAAACGTGAAACAACAATGTTTGCATTTTCTTATATTAGTTCTAGCATACAATGAAGTTTTCTATGAAACTAGTCTGTAGTTGGCTAAAATTATCAATATTAGTTTTATGTTATGTACCGCTGGTTAATTTGGTCCGTTCTTATCACTTTTCTAAAATAATAGCAACTTTAAATCGTGAAACGTGAAACAACAATGTTTGCATTTTCTTACATTAGTTCTAGCATACAATTAAGTTTTCTCTGAAACTAGTCGGTAGAGTTGGCTAAAATTATCAATATTAGTTTAATGTTATGTAACGCTGGTTAATTTGGTCCGTTCTTATCACTTTTCTAAAATAATAGCAACTTTAAATCGTGAAACGTGAAACAACAATGTTTGCATTTTCTTATATTAGTTCTAGAATACAATTAAGTTTTCTCTGAAACTAGTCGGTAGAGTTGGCTAAAATTATCAATATTAGTTTTATTTTATGTAAAGCTGATTAATTTGGTCCGTTCTTATCACTTTTCTAAAATAATAGCAACTTTAAATCGTGAAACGTGAAACAACAATGTTTGCATTTTCTTATATTAGTTCTAGCATAGAATGAAGTTTTCTCTGAAACTAGTCGGTAGAGTTGGCTAAAATTATCAATATTAGTTTTATTTTATGTAAAGCTGATTAATTTGGTCCGTTCTTATCACTTTTCTAAAATAATAGCAACTTTAAATCGTGAAACGTGAAACAACAATGTTTGCATTTTCTTATATTAGTTCTAGCATACAATGAAGTTTTCTCTGAAACTAGTCGGTAGAGTTGGCTAAAATTATCAATATTAGATTTATGTTATGTAACGCTGGTTAATTTGGTCCGTTCTTATAACTTTTCTAAAATAATACCAACTTTAAATCGTGAAACGTGAAACAACAATGTTTGCATTTTCTTATATTAGTTCTAGCATACAATTAAGTTTTCTTTGAAACTAGTCGGTAGAGTTGACTAAAATTATCAATATTAGTTTTATTTTATGTAACGCTGGTTAATTTGGTCCGTTCTTATCACTTTTCTAAAATAATAGCAACTTTAAATCGTGAAACGTGAAACAACAATGTTTGCATTTTCTTATATTAGTTCTAGCATACAATGAAGTTTTCTCTGAAACTAGTCGGTAGAGTTGGCTAAAATTATCAATATTAGTTTTATTTTATGTAAAGCTGATTAATTTGGTCCGTTCTTATCACTTTTCTAAAATAATAGCAACTTTAAATCGTGAAACGTGAAACAACAATGTTTGCATTTTCTTATATTAGTTCTAGCATACAATGAAGTTTTCTCTGAAACTAGTCGGTAGAGTTGGCTAAAATTATCAATATTAGTTTTATTTTATGTAAAGCTGATTAATTTGGTCCGTTCTTATCACTTTTCTAAAATAATAGCAACTTTAAATCGTGAAACGTGAAACAACAATGTTTGCATTTTCTTATATTAGTTCTAGCATACAATGAAGTTTTCTCTGAAACTAGTCGGTAGAGTTGGCTAAAATTATCAATATTAGTTTTATTTTATGTAAAGCTGATTAATTTGGTCCGTTCTTATCACTTTTCTAAAATAATAGCAACTTTAAATCGTGAAACGTGAAACAACAATGTTTGCATTTTCTTATATTAGTTCTAGCATACAATGAAGTTTTCTCTGAAACTAGTCGGTAGAGTTGGCTAAAATTATCAATATTAGTTTTATGTTATGTAACGCTGGTTAATTTGGTCCGTTCTTATCACTTTTCTAAAATAATAGCAACTTTAAATCGTGAAATGTGAAATAACAATGTTTGCATTTTCTTATATTAGTTCTAGCATACAATTAAGTTTTCTCTGAAACTAGTCGGTAGAGTTGGCTAAAATTATCAATATTAGTTTTATGTTATGTAACGCTGGTTAATTTGGTCCGTTCTTATCACTTTTCTAAAATAATAGCAACTTTAAATCGTGAAACGTGAAACAACAATGTTTGCATTTTCTTATATTAGTTCTAGCATACAATGAAGTTTTCTCTGAAACTAGTCGGTAGAGTTGGCTAAAATTATCAATATTAGTTTTATTTTATGTAACGCTGATTAATTTGGTCCGTTCTTATCACTTTTCTAAAATAATAGCAACTTTAAATCGTGAAACGTGAAACAACAATGTTTGCATTTTCTTATATTAGTTCTAGCATACAATGAAGTTTTCTATGAAACTAGTCTGTAGTTGGCTAAAATTATCAATATTAGTTTTATGTTATGTACCGCTGGTTAATTTGGTCCGTTCTTATCACTTTTCTAAAATAATAGCAACTTTAAATCGTGAAACGTGAAACAACAATGTTTGCATTTTCTTATATTAGTTCTAGCATACAATTAAGTTTTCTCTGAAACTAGTCGGTAGAGTTGGCTAAAATTATCAATATTAGTTTTATTTTATGTAAAGCTGATTAATTTGGTCCGTTCTTATCACTTTTCTAAAATAATAGCAACTTTAAATCGTGAAACGTGAAACAACAATGTTTGCATTTTCTTATATTAGTTCTAGCATAGAATGAAGTTTTCTCTGAAACTAGTCGGTAGAGTTGGCTAAAATTATCAATATTAGTTTTATTTTATGTAAAGCTGATTAATTTGGTCCGTTCTTATCACTTTTCTAAAATAATAGCAACTTTAAATCGTGAAACGTGAAACAACAATGTTTGCATTTTCTTATATTAGTTCTAGCATACAATGAAGTTTTCTCTGAAACTAGTCGGTAGAGTTGGCTAAAATTATCAATATTAGATTTATGTTATGTAAAGCTGATTAATTTGGTCCGTTCTTATCACTTTTCTAAAATAATAGCAACTTTAAATCGTGAAACGTGAAACAACAATGTTTGCATTTTCTTATATTAGTTCTAGCATACAATGAAGTTTTCTATGAAACTAGTCTGTAGTTGGCTAAAATTATCAATATTAGTTTTATGTTATGTACCGCTGGTTAATTTGGTCCGTTCTTATCACTTTTCTAAAATAATAGCAACTTTAAATCGTGAAACGTGAAACAACAATGTTTGCATTTTCTTACATTAGTTCTAGCATACAATTAAGTTTTCTCTGAAACTAGTCGGTAGAGTTGGCTAAAATTATCAATATTAGTTTAATGTTATGTAACGCTGGTTAATTTGGTCCGTTCTTATCACTTTTCTAAAATAATAGCAACTTTAAATCGTGAAACGTGAAACAACAATGTTTGCATTTTCTTATATTAGTTCTAGAATACAATTAAGTTTTCTCTGAAACTAGTCGGTAGAGTTGGCTAAAATTATCAATATTAGTTTTATTTTATGTAAAGCTGATTAATTTGGTCCGTTCTTATCACTTTTCTAAAATAATAGCAACTTTAAATCGTGAAACGTGAAACAACAATGTTTGCATTTTCTTATATTAGTTCTAGCATAGAATGAAGTTTTCTCTGAAACTAGTCGGTAGAGTTGGCTAAAATTATCAATATTAGTTTTATTTTATGTAAAGCTGATTAATTTGGTCCGTTCTTATCACTTTTCTAAAATAATAGCAACTTTAAATCGTGAAACGTGAAACAACAATGTTTGCATTTTCTTATATTAGTTCTAGCATACAATGAAGTTTTCTCTGAAACTAGTCGGTAGAGTTGGCTAAAATTATCAATATTAGTTTTATTTTATGTAACGCTGATTAATTTGGTCCGTTCTTATAACTTTTCTAAAATAATACCAACTTTAAATCGTGAAACGTGAAACAACAATGTTTGCATTTTCTTATATTAGTTCTAGCATACAATTAAGTTTTCTTTGAAACTAGTCGGTAGAGTTGACTAAAATTATCAATATTAGTTTTATTTTATGTAACGCTGGTTAATTTGGTCCGTTCTTATCACTTTTCTAAAATAATAGCAACTTTAAATCGTGAAACGTGAAACAACAATGTTTGCATTTTCTTATATTAGTTCTAGCATACAATGAAGTTTTCTCTGAAACTAGTCGGTAGAGTTGGCTAAAATTATCAATATTAGTTTTATTTTATGTAAAGCTGATTAATTTGGTCCGTTCTTATCACTTTTCTAAAATAATAGCAACTTTAAATCGTGAAACGTGAAACAACAATGTTTGCATTTTCTTATATTAGTTCTAGCATACAATGAAGTTTTCTCTGAAACTAGTCGGTAGAGTTGGCTAAAATTATCAATATTAGTTTTATTTTATGTAAAGCTGATTAATTTGGTCCGTTCTTATCACTTTTCTAAAATAATAGCAACTTTAAATCGTGAAACGTGAAACAACAATGTTTGCATTTTCTTATATTAGTTCTAGCATACAATGAAGTTTTCTCTGAAACTAGTCGGTAGAGTTCGCTAAAATTATCAATATTAGTTTTATGTTATGTAACGCTGGTTAATTTGGTCCGTTCTTATCACTTTTCTAAAATAATAGCAACTTTAAATCGTGAAACGTGAAACAACAATGTTTCCATTTTCTTATATTAGTTCTAGCATACAATTAAGTTTTCTCTGAAACTAGTCGGTAGAGTTGGCTAAAATTATCAATATTAGTTTTATGTTATGTAACGCTGGTTAATTTGGTCAGTTCTTATCACTTTTCTAAAATAATACCAACTTTAAATCGTGAAACAACAATGTTTGCATTTTCTTATATTAGTTCTAGCATACAATTAAGTTTTCTCTGAAACTAGTCGGTAGAGTTGGCTAAAATTATCAATATTAGTTTTATTTTATGTAAAGCTGATTAATTTGGTCCGTTCTTATCACTTTTCTAAAATAATAGCAACTTTAAATCGTGAAACGTGAAACAACAATGTTTGCATTTTCTTATATTAGTTCTAGCATACAATGAAGTTTTCTCTGAAACTAGTCGGTAGAGTTGGCTAAAATTATCAATATTAGTTTTATGTTATGTACCGCTGGTTAATTTGGTCCGTTCTTATCACTTTTCTAAAATAATAGCAACTTTAAATCGTGAAACGTGAAACAACAATGTTTGCATTTTCTTATATTAGTTCTAGCATACAATGAAGTTTTCTCTGAAACTAGTCGGTAGAGTTGGCTAAAATTATCAATATTAGTTTTATGTTATGTAACGCTGGTTAATTTGGTCCGTTCTTATTACTTTTCTAAAATAATAGCAACTTTAAATCGTGAAACGTGAAACAACAATGTTTGCATTTTCTTATATTAGTTCTAGCATACAATGAAGTTTTCTTTGAAACTAGTCGGTAGAGTTGGCTAAAATTATCAATATTAGTTTTATGTTATGTAACGCTGGTTAATTTGGTCCGTTCTTATCACTTTTCTAAAATAATAGCAACTTTAAATCGTGAAACGTGAAACAACAATGTTTGCATTTTCTTATATTAGTTCTAGCATACAATTAAGTTTTCTCTGAAACTAGTCGGTAGAGTTGGCTAAAATTATCAATATTAGTTTTATTTTATGTAAAGCTGATTAATTTGGTCCGTTCTTATCACTTTTCTAAAATAATAGCAACTTAAAATCGTGAAACGTGAAACAACAATGTTTGCATTTTCTTATATTAGTTCTAGCATACAATGAAGTTTTCTCTGAAACTAGTTGGTAGAGTTCGCTAAAATTATCAATATTAGTTTTATGTTATGTAACGCTGATTAATTTGGTCCGTTCTTATCACTTTTCTAAAATAATAGCAACTTTAAATCGTGAAACGTGAAACAACAATGTTTGCATTTTCTTATATTAGTTCTAGCATACAATGAAGTTTTCTTTGAAACTAGTCGGTAGAGTTGGCTAAAATTATCAATAATTAGTTTTATGTTATGTAACGCTGGTTAATTTGGTCCGTTCTTATCACTTTTCTAAAATAATAGCAACTTTAAATCGTGAAACGTGAAACAACAATGTTTGCATTTTCTTATATTAGTTCTAGCATACAATTAAGTTTTCTCTGAAACTATTCGGTAGAGTTGGCTAAAATTATCAATATTAGTTTTATTTTATGTAAAGCTGATTAATTTGGTCCGTTCTTATCACTTTTCTAAAATAATAGCAACTTTAAATCGTGAAACGTGAAACAACAATGTTTGCATTTTCTTATATTAGTTCTAGCATACAATGAAGTTTTCTCTGAAACTAGTCGGTAGAGTTGGCTAAAATTATCAATATTAGTTTTATTTTATGTAACGCTGATTAATTTGGTCCGTTCTTATCACTTGTCTAAAATAATAGCAACTTTAAATCGTGAAACGTGAAACAACAATGTTTGCATTTTCTTATATTAGTTCTAGCATACAATGAAGTTTTCTATGAAACTAGTCTGTAGAGTTGGCTAAAATTATCAATATTAGTTTTATGTTATGTACCGCTGGTTAATTTGGTCCGTTCTTATCACTTTTCTAAAATAATAGCAACTTTAAATCGTGAAACGTGAAACAACAATGTTTGCATTTTCTTATATTAGTTCTAGCATACAATTAAGTTTTCTCTGAAACTAGTCGGTAGAGTTGGCTAAAATTATCAATATTAGTTTTATGTTATGTAACGCTGGTTAATTTGGTCCGTTCTTATCACTTTTCTAAAATAATAGCAACTTTAAATCGTGAAACGTGAAACAACAATGTTTGCATTTTCTTATATTAGTTCTAGCATACAATTAAGTTTTCTCTGAAACTAGTCGGTAGAGTTGGCTAAAATTATCAATATTAGTTTTATTTTATGTAAAGCTGATTAATTTGGTCCGTTCTTATCACTTTTCTAAAATAATAGCAACTTTAAATCGTGAAACGTGAAACAACAATGTTTGCATTTTCTTATATTAGTTCTAGCATACAATGAAGTTTTCTCTGAAACTAGTCGGTAGAGTTGGCTAAAATTATCAATATTAGTTTTATTTTATGTAAAGCTGATTAATTTGGTCCGTTCTTATCACTTTTCTAAAATAATAGCAACTTTAAATCGTGAAACGTGAAACAACAATGTTTGCATTTTCTTATATTAGTTCTAGCATACAATGAAGTTTTCTCTGAAACTAGTCGGTAGAGTTGGCTAAAATTATCAATATTAGTTTTATGTTATGTAACGCTGGTTAATTTGGTCCGTTCTTATCACTTTTCTAAAATAATAGCAACTTTAAATCGTGAAATGTGAAATAACAATGTTTGCATTTTCTTATATTAGTTCTAGCATACAATTAAGTTTTCTCTGAAACTAGTCGGTAGAGTTGGCTAAAATTATCAATATTAGTTTTATGTTATGTAACGCTGGTTAATTTGGTCCGTTCTTATCACTTTTCTAAAATAATAGCAACTTTAAATCGTGAAACGTGAAACAACAATGTTTGCATTTTCTTATATTAGTTCTAGCATACAATGAAGTTTTCTCTGAAACTAGTCGGTAGAGTTGGCTAAAATTATCAATATTAGTTTTATTTTATGTAACGCTGATTAATTTGGTCCGTTCTTATCACTTTTCTAAAATAATAGCAACTTTAAATCGTGAAACGTGAAACAACAATGTTTGCATTTTCTTATATTAGTTCTAGCATACAATGAAGTTTTCTATGAAACTAGTCTGTAGTTGGCTAAAATTATCAATATTAGTTTTATGTTATGTACCGCTGGTTAATTTGGTCCGTTCTTATCACTTTTCTAAAATAATAGCAACTTTAAATCGTGAAACGTGAAACAACAATGTTTGCATTTTCTTACATTAGTTCTAGCATACAATTAAGTTTTCTCTGAAACTAGTCGGTAGAGTTGGCTAAAATTATCAATATTAGTTTTATGTTATGTAACGCTGGTTAATTTGGTCCGTTCTTATCACTTTTCTAAAATAATAGCAACTTTAAATCGTGAAACGTGAAACAACAATGTTTGCATTTTCTTATATTAGTTCTAGCATACAATTAAGTTTTCTCTGAAACTAGTCGGTAGAGTTGGCTAAAATTATCAATATTAGTTTTATTTTATGTAAAGCTGATTAATTTGGTCCGTTCTTATCACTTTTCTAAAATAATAGCAACTTTAAATCGTGAAACGTGAAACAACAATGTTTGCATTTTCTTATATTAGTTCTAGCATAGAATGAAGTTTTCTCTGAAACTAGTCGGTAGAGTTGGCTAAAATTATCAATATTAGTTTTATTTTATGTAAAGCTGATTAATTTGGTCCGTTCTTATCACTTTTCTAAAATAATAGCAACTTTAAATCGTGAAACGTGAAACAACAATGTTTGCATTTTCTTATATTAGTTCTAGCATACAATGAAGTTTTCTCTGAAACTAGTCGGTAGAGTTGGCTAAAATTATCAATATTAGATTTATGTTATGTAACGCTGGTTAATTTGGTCCGTTCTTATCACTTTTCTAAAATAATACCAACTTTAAATCGTGAAACGTGAAACAACAATGTTTGCATTTTCTTATATTAGTTCTAGCATACAATTAAGTTTTCTTTGAAACTAGTCGGTAGAGTTGACTAAAATTATCAATATTAGTTTTATTTTATGAAACGCTGGTTAATTTGTTCCGTTCTTATCACTTTTCTAAAATAATAGCAACTTTAAATCGTGAAACGTGAAACAACAATGTTTGCATTTTCTTATATTAGTTCTAGCATACAATGAAGTTTTCTCTGAAACTAGTCGGTAGAGTTGGCTAAAATTATCAATATTAGTTTTATTTTATGTAAAGCTGATTAATTTGGTCCGTTCTTATCACTTTTCTAAAATAATAGCAACTTTAAATCGTGAAACGTGAAACAACAATGTTTGCATTTTCTTATATTAGTTCTAGCATACAATGAAGTTTTCTCTGAAACTAGTCGGTAGAGTTGGCTAAAATTATCAATATTAGTTTTATTTTATGTAAAGCTGATTAATTTGGTCCGTTCTTATCACTTTTCTAAAATAATAGCAACTTTAAATCGTGAAACGTGAAACAACAATGTTTGCATTTTCTTATATTAGTTCTAGCATACAATGAAGTTTTCTCTGAAACTAGTCGGTAGAGTTGGCTAAAATTATCAATATTAGTTTTATGTTATGTAACGCTGGTGTATTTGGTCCGTTCTTATCACTTTTCTAAAATAATAGCAACTTTAAATCGTGAAACGTGAAACAACAATGTTTGCATTTTCTTATATTAGTTCTAGCATACAATGAAGTTTTCTTTGAAACTAGTCGGTAGAGTTGGCTAAAATTATCAATATTAGTTTTATGTTATGTAACGCTGGTTAATTTGGTCCGTTCTTATCACTTTTCTAAAATAATAGCAACTTTAAATCGTGAAACGTGAAACAACAATGTTTGCATTTTCTTATATTAGTTCTAGCATACAATTAAGTTTTCTCTGAAACTAGTCGGTAGAGTTGGCTAAAATTATCAATATTAGTTTTATGTTATGTAACGCTGGTTAATTTGGTCCGTTCTTATCACTTTTCTAAAATAATAGCAACTTTAAATCGTGAAACGTGAAACAACAATGTTTGCATTTTCTTATATTAGTTCTAGCATACAATGAAGTTTTCTCTGAAACTAGTTGGTAGAGTTCGCTAAAATTATCAATATTAGTTTTATGTTATGTAACGCTGATTAATTTGGTCCGTTCTTATCACTTTTCTAAAATAATAGCAACTTTAAATCGTGAAACGTGAAACAACAATGTTTGCATTTTCTTATATTAGTTCTAGCATACAATGAAGTTTTCTTTGAAACTAGTCGGTAGAGTTGGCTAAAATTATCAATATTAGTTTTATGTTATGTAACGCTGGTTAATTTGGTCCGTTCTTATCACTTTTCTAAAATAATAGCAACTTTAAATCGTGAAACGTGAAACAACAATGTTTGCATTTTCTTATATTAGTTCTAGCATACAATTAAGTTTTCTCTGAAACTAGTCGGTAGAGTTGGCTAAAATTATCAATATTAGTTTTATTTTATGTAAAGCTGATTAATTTGGTCCGTTCTTATCACTTTTCTAAAATAATAGCAACTTTAAATCGTGAAACGTGAAACAACAATGTTTGCATTTTCTTATATTAGTTCTAGCATACAATGAAGTTTTCTCTGAAACTAGTCGGTAGAGTTGGCTAAAATTATCAATATTAGTTTTATTTTATGTAACGCTGATTAATTTGGTCCGTTCTTATCACTTGTCTAAAATAATAGCAACTTTAAATCGTGAAACGTGAAACAACAATGTTTGCATTTTCTTATATTAGTTCTAGCACACAATGAAGTTTTCTATGAAACTAGTCTGTAGAGTTGGCTAAAATTATCAATATTAGTTTTATGTTATGTACCGCTGGTTAATTTGGTCCGTTCTTATCACTTTTCTAAAATAATAGCAACTTTAAATCGTGAAACGTGAAACAACAATGTTTGCATTTTCTTATATTAGTTCTAGCATACAATTAAGTTTTCTCTGAAACTAGTCGGTAGAGTTGGCTAAAATTATCAATATTAGTTTTATGTTATGTAACGCTGGTTAATTTGGTCCGTTCTTATCACTTTTCTAAAATAATAGCAACTTTAAATCGTGAAACGTGAAACAACAATGTTTGCATTTTCTTATATTAGTTCTAGCATACAATTAAGTTTTCTCTGAAACTAGTCGGTAGAGTTGGCTAAAATTATCAATATTAGTTTTATTTTATGTAAAGCTGATTAATTTGGTCCGTTCTTATCACTTTTCTAAAATAATAGCAACTTTAAATCGTGAAACGTGAAACAACAATGTTTGCATTTTCTTATATTAGTTCTAGCATACAATGAAGTTTTCTCTGAAACTAGTCGGTAGAGTTGGCTAAAATTATCAATATTAGTTTTATTTTATGTAAAGCTGATTAATTTGGTCCGTTCTTATCACTTTTCTAAAATAATAGCAACTTTAAATCGTGAAACGTGAAACAACAATGTTTGCATTTTCTTATATTAGTTCTAGCATACAATGAAGTTTTCTCTGAAACTAGTCGGTAGAGTTGGCTAAAATTATCAATATTAGTTTTATGTTATGTAACGCTGGTTAATTTGGTCCGTTCTTATCACTTTTCTAAAATAATAGCAACTTTAAATCGTGAAATGTGAAATAACAATGTTTGCATTTTCTTATATTAGTTCTAGCATACAATTAAGTTTTCTCTGAAACTAGTCGGTAGAGTTGGCTAAAATTATCAATATTAGTTTTATGTTATGTAACGCTGGTTAATTTGGTCCGTTCTTATCACTTTTCTAAAATAATAGCAACTTTAAATCGTGAAACGTGAAACAACAATGTTTGCATTTTCTTATATTAGTTCTAGCATACAATGAAGTTTTCTCTGAAACTAGTCGGTAGAGTTGGCTAAAATTATCAATATTAGTTTTATTTTATGTAACGCTGATTAATTTGGTCCGTTCTTATCACTTTTCTAAAATAATAGCAACTTTAAATCGTGAAACGTGAAACAACAATGTTTGCATTTTCTTATATTAGTTCTAGCATAGAATGAAGTTTTCTCTGAAACTAGTCGGTAGAGTTGGCTAAAATTATCAATATTAGTTTTATTTTATGTAAAGCTGATTAATTTGGTCCGTTCTTATCACTTTTCTAAAATAATAGCAACTTAAAATCGTGAAACGTGAAACAACAATGTTTGCATTTTCTTATATTAGTTCTAGCATACAATGAAGTTTTCTCTGAAACTAGTCGGTAGAGTTGGCTAAAATTATCAATATTAGATTTATGTTATGTAACGCTGGTTAATTTGGTCCGTTCTCATCACTTTTCTAAAATAATACCAACTTTAAATCGTGAAACGTGAAACAACAATGTTTGCATTTTCTTATATTAGTTCTAGCATACAATTAAGTTTTCTTTGAAACTAGTCGGTAGAGTTGACTAAAATTATCAATATTAGTTTTATTTTATGTAACGCTGGTTAATTTGTTCCGTTCTTATCACTTTTCTAAAATAATAGCAACTTTAAATCGTGAAACGTGAAACAACAATGTTTGCATTTTCTTATATTAGTTCTAGCATACAATGAAGTTTTCTCTGAAACTAGTCGGTAGAGTTGGCTAAAATTATCAATATTAGTTTTATTTTATGTAAAGCTGATTAATTTAGTCCGTTCTTATCACTTTTCTAAAATAATAGCAACTTTAAATCGTGAAACGTGAAACAACAATGTTTGCATTTTCTTATATTAGTTCTAGCATACAATGAAGTTTTCTCTGAAACTAGTCGGTAGAGTTGGCTAAAATTATCAATATTAGTTTTATTTTATGTAAAGCTGATTAATTTGGTCCGTTCTTATCACTTTTCTAAAATAATAGCAACTTTAAATCGTGAAACGTGAAACAACAATGTTTGCATTTTCTTATATTAGTTCTAGCATACAATGAAGTTTTCTCTGAAACTAGCCGGTAGAGTTCGCTAAAATTATCAATATTAGTTTTATGTTATGTAACGCTGGTTAATTTGGTCCGTTCTTATCACTTTTCTAAAATAATAGCAACTTTAAATCGTGAAACGTGAAACAACAATGTTTGCATTTTCTTATATTAGTTCTAGCATACAATTAAGTTTTCTCTGAAACTAGTCGGTAGAGTTGGCTAAAATTATCAATATTAGTTTTATGTTATGTAACGCTGGTTAATTTGGTCAGTTCTTATCACTTTTCTAAAATAATACCAACTTTAAATCGTGAAACGTGAAACAACAATGTTTGCATTTTCTTATATTAGTTCTAGCATACAATTAAGTTTTCTCTGAAACTAGTCGGTAGAGTTGGCTAAAATTATCAATATTAGTTTTATTTTATGTAAAGCTGATTAATTTGGTCCGTTCTTATCACTTTTCTAAAATAATAGCAACTTTAAATCGTGAAACGTGAAACAACAATGTTTGCATTTTCTTATATTAGTTCTAGCATACAATGAAGTTTTCTCTGAAACTAGTCGGTAGAGTTGGCTAAAATTATCAATATTAGTTTTATGTTATGTACCGCTGGTTAATTTGGTCCGTTCTTATCACTTTTCTAAAATAATAGCAACTTTAAATCGTGAAACGTGAAACAACAATGTTTGCATTTTCTTATATTAGTTCTAGCATACAATGAAGTTTTCTCTGAAACTAGTCGGTAGAGTTGGCTAAAATTATCAATATTAGTTTTATGTTATGTAACGCTGGTTAATTTGGTCCGTTCTTATCACTTTTCTAAAATAATAGCAACTTTAAATCGTGAAACGTGAAACAACAATGTTTGCATTTTCTTATATTAGTTCTAGCATACAATGAAGTTTTCTTTGAAACTAGTCGGTAGAGTTGGCTAAAATTATCAATATTAGTTTTATGTTATGTAACGCTGGTTAATTTGGTCCGTTCTTATCACTTTTCTAAAATAATAGCAACTTTAAATCGTGAAACGTGAAACAACAATGTTTGCATTTTCTTATATTAGTTCTAGCATACAATTAAGTTTTCTCTGAAACTAGTCGGTAGAGTTGGCTAAAATTATCAATATTAGTTTTATTTTATGTAAAGCTGATTAATTTGGTCCGTTCTTATCACTTTTCTAAAATAATAGCAACTTAAAATCGTGAAACGTGAAACAACAATGTTTGCATTTTCTTATATTAGTTCTAGCATACAATGAAGTTTTCTCTGAAACTAGTTGGTAGAGTTCGCTAAAATTATCAATATTAGTTTTATGTTATGTAACGCTGATTAATTTGGTCCGTTCTTATCACTTTTCTAAAATAATAGCAACTTTAAATCGTGAAACGTGAAACTACAATGTTTGCATTTTCTTATATTAGTTCTAGCATACAATGAAGTTTTCTTTGAAACTAGTCGGTAGAGTTGGCTAAAATTATCAATATTAGTTTTATGTTATGTAACGCTGGTTAATTTGGTCCGTTCTTATCACTTTTCTAAAATAATAGCAACTTTAAATCGTGAAACGTGAAACAACAATGTTTGCATTTTCTTATATTAGTTCTAGCATACAATGAAGTTTTCTATGAAACTAGTCGGTAGAGTTGGCTAAAATTATCAATATTAGTTTTATTATATATAACGCTGGTTAATTTGGTCCGTTCTTATCAATTTTCTAAAATAATAGAAACTTCAAATCGTGAAACGTGAAACAACAATGTTTGCATTTTCTTATATTAGTTCTAGCATACAATGAAGTTTTCTCTGAAACTAGTCGGTAGAGTTGGCTAAAATTATCAATATTAGTTTTATTTTATGTAACGCTGATTAATTTGGTCCGTTCTTATCACTTTTCTAAAATAATAGCAACTTTAAATCGTGAAACGTGAAACAACAATGTTTGCATTTTCTTATATTAGTTCTAGCATACAATTAAGTTTTCTCTGAAACTAGTCGGTAGAGTTGGCTAAAATTATCAATATTAGTTTTATGTTATGTAACGCTAGTTAATTTGGTCCGTTCTTATCACTTTTCTAAAATAATAGCAACTTTAAATCGTGAAACGTGAAACAACAATGTTTGCATTTTCTTATATTAGTTCTAGCATACAATTAAGTTTTCTCTGAAACTAGTCGGTAGAGTTGGCTAAAATTATCAATATTAGTTTTATTTTATGTAAAGCTGATTAATTTGGTCCGTTCTTATCACTTTTCTAAAATAATAGCAACTTTAAATCGTGAAACGTGAAACAACAATGTTTGCATTTTCTTATATTAGTTCTAGCATAGAATGAAGTTTTCTCTGAAACTAGTCGGTAGAGTTGGCTAAAATTATCAATATTAGTTTTATTTTATGTAAAGCTGATTAATTTGGTCCGTTCTTATCACTTTTCTAAAATAATAGCAACTTTAAATCGTGAAACGTGAAACAACAATGTTTGCATTTTCTTATATTAGTTCTAGCATACAATGAAGTTTTCTCTGAAACTAGTCGGTAGAGTTGGCTAAAATTATCAATATTAGATTTATGTTATGTAACGCTGGTTAATTTGGTCCGTTCTTATCACTTTTCTAAAATAATACCAACTTTAAATCGTGAAACGTGAAACAACAATGTTTGCATTTTCTTATATTAGTTCTAGCATACAATTAAGTTTTCTCTGAAACTAGTCGGTAGAGTTGACTAAAATTATCAATATTAGTTTTATTTTATGTAACGCTGGTTAATTTGTTCCGTTCTTATCACTTTTCTAAAATAATAGCAACTTTAAATCGTGAAACGTGAAACAACAATGTTTGCATTTTCTTATATTAGTTCTAGCATACAATGAAGTTTTCTCTGAAACTAGTCGGTAGAGTTGGCTAAAATTATCAATATTAGTTTTATTTTATGTAAAGCTGATTAATTTGGTCCGTTCTTATCACTTTTCTAAAATAATAGCAACTTTAAATCGTGAAACGTGAAACAACAATGTTTGCATTTTCTTATATTAGTTCTAGCATACAATGAAGTTTTCTCTGAAACTAGTCGGTAGAGTTGGCTAAAATTATCAATATTAGTTTTATTTTATGTAAAGCTGATTAATTTGGTCCGTTCTTATCACTTTTCTAAAATAATAGCAACTTTAAATCGTGAAACGTGAAACAACAATCTTTGCATTTTCTTATATTAGTTCTAGCATACAATGAAGTTTTCTCTGAAACTAGTCGGTAGAGTTCGCTAAAATTATCAATATTAGTTTTATGTTATGTAACGCTGGTTAATTTGGTCCGTTCTTATCACTTTTCTAAAATAATAGCAACTTTAAATCGTGTAACGTGAAACAACAATGTTTGCATTTTCTTATATTAGTTCTAGCATACAATTAAGTTTTCTCTGAAACTAGTCGGTAGAGTTGGCTAAAATTATCAATATTAGTTTTATGTTATGTAACGCTGGTTAATTTGGTCAGTTCTTATCACTTTTCTAAAATAATAGCAACTTTAAATCGTGAAACGTGAAACAACAATGTTTGCATTTTCTTATATTAGTTCTAGCATACAATGAAGTTTTCTCTGAAACTAGTCGGTAGAGTTGGCTAAAATTATCAATATTAGATTTATGTTATGTAACGCTGGTTAATTTGGTCCGTTCTTATCACTTTTCTAAAATAATAGCAACTTTAAATCGTGAAACGTGAAACAACAATGTTTGCATTTTCTTATATATTAGTTCTAGCATACAATGAAGTTTTCTTTGAAACTAGTCGGTAGAGTTGGCTAAAATTATCAATATTAGTTTTATGTTATGTAACGCTGGTTAATTTGGTCCGTTCTTATCACTTTTCTAAAATAATAGCAACTTTAAATCGTGAAACGTGAAACAACAATGTTTGCATTTTCTTATATTAGTTCTAGCATACAATTAAGTTTTCTCTGAAACTAGTCGGTAGAGTTGGCTAAAATTATCAATATTAGTTTTATTTTATGTAAAGCTGATTAATTTGGTCCGTTCTTATCACTTTTCTAAAATAATAGCAACTTAAAATCGTGAAACGTGAAACAACAATGTTTGCATTTTCTTATATTAGTTCTAGCATACAATGAAGTTTTCTCTGAAACTAGTTGGTAGAGTTCGCTAAAATTATCAATATTAGTTTTATGTTATGTAACGCTGATTAATTTGGTCCGTTCTTATCACTTTTCTAAAATAATAGCAACTTTAAATCGTGAAACGTGAAACAACAATGTTTGCATTTTCTTATATTAGTTCTAGCATACAATGAAGTTTTCTTTGAAACTAGTCGGTAGAGTTGGCTAAAATTATCAATATTAGTTTTATGTTATGTAACGCTGGTTAATTTGGTCCGTTCTTATCACTTTTCTAAAATAATAGCAACTTTAAATCGTGAAACGTGAAACAACAATGTTTGCATTTTCTTATATTAGTTCTAGCATACAATTAAGTTTTCTCTGAAACTAGTCGGTAGAGTTGGCTAAAATTATCAATATTAGTTTTATTTTATGTAAAGCTGATTAATTTGGTCCGTTCTTATCACTTTTCTAAAATAATAGCAACTTTAAATCGTGAAACGTGAAACAACAATGTTTGCATTTTCTTATATTAGTTCTAGCATACAATGAAGTTTTCTCTGAAACTAGTCGGTAGAGTTGGCTAAAATTATCAATATTAGTTTTATTTTATGTAAAGCTGATTAATTTGGTCCGTTCTTATCACTTGTCTAAAATAATAGCAACTTTAAATCGTGAAACGTGAAACAACAATGTTTGCATTTTCTTATATTAGTTCTAGCATACAATGAAGTTTTCTATGAAACTAGTCTGTAGAGTTGGCTAAAATAATCAATATTAGTTTTATGTTATGTACCGCTGGTTAATTTGGTCCGTTCTTATCACTTTTCTAAAATAATAGCAACTTTAAATCGTGAAACGTGAAACAACAATGTTTGCATTTTCTTATATTAGTTCTAGCATACAATTAAGTTTTCTCTGAAACTAGTCGGTAGAGTTGGCTAAAATTATCAATATTAGTTTTATGTTATGTAACGCTGGTTAATTTGGTCCGTTCTTATCACTTTTCTAAAATAATAGCAACTTTAAATCGTGAAACGTGAAACAACAATGTTTGCATTTTCTTATATTAGTTCTAGCATACAATGAAGTTTTCTCTGAAACTAGTCGGTAGAGTTGGCTAAAATTATCAATATTAGTTTTATTTTATGTAAAGCTGATTAATTTGGTCCGTTCTTATCACTTTTCTAAAATAATAGCAACTTTAAATCGTGAAACGTGAAACAACAATGTTTGCATTTTCTTATATTAGTTCTAGCATACAATGAAGTTTTCTCTGAAACTAGTCGGTAGAGTTGGCTAAAATTATCAATATTAGTTTTATGTTATGTAACGCTGGTTAATTTGGTCCGTTCTTATCACTTTTCTTAAATAATAGCAACTTTAAATCGTGAAATGTGAAATAACAATGTTTGCATTTTCTTATATTAGTTCTAGCATACAATTAAGTTTTCTCTGAAACTAGTCGGTAGAGTTGGCTAAAATTATCAATATTAGTTTTATGTTATGTAACGCTGGTTAATTTGGTCCGTTCTTATCACTTTTCTAAAATAATAGCAACTTTAAATCGTGAAACGTGAAACAACAATGTTTGCATTTTCTTATATTAGTTCTAGCATACAATTAAGTTTTCTCTGAAACTAGTCGGTAGAGTTGGCTAAAATTATCAATATTAGTTTTATTTTATGTAAAGCTGATTAATTTGGTCCGTTCTTATCACTTTTCTAAAATAATAGCAACTTTAAATCGTGAAACGTGAAACAACAATGTTTGCATTTTCTTATATTAGTTCTAGCATACAATGAAGTTTTCTCTGAAACTAGTCGGTAGAGTTGGCTAAAATTATCAATATTAGTTTTATTTTATGTAACGCTGATTAATTTGGTCCGTTCTTATCACTTTTCTAAAATAATAGCAACTTTAAATCGTGAAACGTGAAACAACAATGTTTGCATTTTCTTATATTAGTTCTAGCATACAATGAAGTTTTCTCTGAAACTAGTCTGTAGTTGGCTAAAATTATCAATATTAGTTTTATGTTATGTACCGCTGGTTAATTTGGTCCGTTCTTATCACTTTTCTAAAATAATAGCAACTTTAAATCGTGAAACGTGAAACAACAATGTTTGCATTTTCTTATATTAGTTCTAGCATACAATTAAGTTTTCTCTGAAACTAGTCGGTAGAGTTGGCTAAAATTATCAATATTAGTTTTATGTTATGTAACGCTGGTTAATTTGGTCCGTTCTTATCACTTTTCTAAAATAATAGCAACTTTAAATCGTGAAACGTGAAACAACAATGTTTGCATTTTCTTATATTAGTTCTAGCATACAATTAAGTTTTCTCTGAAACTAGTCGGTAGAGTTGGCTAAAATTATCAATATTAGTTTTATTTTATGTAAAACTGATTAATTTGGTCCGTTCTTATCACTTTTCTAAAATAATAGCAACTTTAAATCGTGAAACGTGAAACAACAATGTTTGCATTTTCTTATATTAGTTCTAGCATAGAATGAAGTTTTCTCTGAAACTAGTCGGTAGAGTTGGCTAAAATTATCAATATTAGTTTTATTTTATGTAAAGCTGATTAATTTGGTCCGTTCTTATCACTTTTCTAAAATAATAGCAACTTTAAATCGTGAAACGTGAAACAACAATGTTTGCATTTTCTTATATTAGTTCTAGCATACAATGAAGTTTTCTCTGAAACTAGTCGGTAGAGTTGGCTAAAATTATCAATATTAGATTTATGTTATGTAACGCTGGTTAATTTGGTCCGTTCTTATCACTTTTCTAAAATAATACCAACTTTAAATCGTGAAACGTGAAACAACAATGTTTGCATTTTCTTATATTAGTTCTAGCATACAATGAAGTTTTCTCTGAAACTAGTCGGTAGAGTTGACTAAAATTATCAATATTAGTTTTATTTTATGTAACGCTGGTTAATTTGTTCCGTTCTTATCACTTTTCTAAAATAATAGCAACTTTAAATCGTGAAACGTGAAACAACAATGTTTGCATTTTCTTATATTAGTTCTAGGATACAATGAAGTTTTCTCTGAAACTAGTCGGTAGAGTTGGCTAAAATTATCAATATTAGTTTTATTTTATGTAAAGCTGATTAATTTGGTCCGTTCTTATCACTTTTCTAAAATAATAGCAACTTTAACACTTCGTTCAATAATGTGTGTGACTAATTAATTAAAACACATTTTTTTGCCAAAATTCGTTTTTATTCATCAAGATAGTCCCCTTTTAGGGAGATACAATCATTCCAACGCTTTTCCAATCTTTCGATACCGCCTTTGTAAAACGATTTTTCTTTGCCTTCAAAATAGGCGTTAGTTTCGGCGATTACTTCATCATTTGAGCCAAATCTCTTACCACGGAGCATCCTTTTGAGGTCTGCGAAGAGCCAGTAGTCGCTGGGGGCTAAATCTGGAGAATACGGTGGATGGGGAAGCAATTCAAAGCCCAATTCGTTCAATTTTGCCATCGTTTTCATTGATTTGCGACACGGTGCATTGTCTTGGTGGAACAACACTTTTTTCTTCGCCATATGAGGCCGTTTCTTTGCGATTTCGATTTTCAAACGCTCCAATAACGCTATATAATAGTCGCTGTTGATGGTCTGCCCCTTCTGGAGATAGTCGATGAATATTATTCCATGCGCATCCCAAAATACAGACGCCATAACCTTGCCAGCCAACTGCTGCGTCTTTGGTCGCTTTGGGCGGCTTTCGCCGGCTGCATGCCACTCAGCAGACTGCCGATTTGACTCTGGAGTGAAATGGTGGATCCATGTTTCATCCATTGTGATGTACCGTCGCAAAAACTCCGACTTATTGCGCGTAAACATGTCCAAACAGCTCTTTGAATCATCGGTTCGTTGTTGTTTTTGCTCCGGTGTGAGCAAACGCGGCACCCATTTGGAACACACCTTTTTCATACCCAAATGTTCGTGTATTATGGTTTGTACACTGCCTGCTGATATCTTCAGAATGTCAGCAATCTCCCTCACTTTCACTTTACGGTTGGACATAATGATTTTCAGTGTTTTTTCAAGGTTTTCCGGAATAACAGCGTCATTTGGCCTTCCAGTAGATGGAATGTCATCGGTGTCTGTACGACCACGTTTGAATTCGGCATACCAATAACAAATGCTTCTTTTTGATGGAGCAGAGTCCGAGTAATGTTTTTCAAGCCATTCCTGGCATTGAACAGTATTTTTTTTCATTAAAAAACAATGATAAATCAGCACACGGAATTGCTTTGAATTCATTTTTTTTTAAAACACAAAAATAGCGTCACTTATAGCACTGTAACTTGTAAACAAATGATCTGATTAACATATGATGTTGACAGTAAGCCTAAAAAGGTTGCCAAATGCGAAAAAAAATAGTGATTTAGTTCTAGGGACGCCATCTATGTGTCAATCACACACATTATTGAACGAAGTGTTAAATCGTGAAACGTGAAACAACAATGTTTGCATTTTCTTATATTAGTTCTAGCATACAATGAAGTTTTCTCTGAAACTAGTCGGTAGAGTTGGCTAAAATTATCAATATTAGTTTTATGTTATGTAACGCTGGTTAATTTGGTCCGTTCTTATCACTTTTCTAAAATAATAGCAACTTTAAATCGTGAAACGTGAAACAACAATGTTTGCATTTTCTTATATTAGTTCTAGCATACAATGAAGTTTTCTCTGAAACTAGTCGGTAGAGTTGGCTAAAATTATCAATATTAGTTTTATTTTATGTAACGCTGGTTAATTTGGTCCGTTCTTATCACTTTTCTAAAATAATAGCAACTTTAAATCGTGAAACGTGAAACAACAATGTTTGCATTTTCTTATATTAGTTCTAGCATACAATTAAGTTTTCAGTAGAGTTGGCTAAAATTATCAATATTAGTTTTATGTTATGTAACGCTGGTTAATTTGGTCCGTTCTTATCAATTTCTAAAATAATAGCAACTTTAAATCGTGAAACGTGAAACAACAATGTTTGCATTTTCTTATATTAGTTCTAGCATACAATTAAGTTTTCTCTGAAACTAGTCGGTAGAGTTGGCTAAAATTATCAATATTAGTTTTATGTTATGTAACGCTGGTTAATTTGGTCCGTTCTTATCACTTTTCTAAAATAATAGCAACTTTAAATCGTGAAACGTGAAACAACAATGTTTGCATTTTCTTATATTATTCTAGCATACAATTAAGTTTTCTTTGAAACTAGTCGGTAGAGTTGGCTAAAATTATCAATATTAGTTTTATGTTATGTAACGCTGGTTAATTTGGTCCGTTCTTATCACTTTTCTAAAATAATAGCAACTTTAAATCGTGAAACGTGAAACAACAATGTTTGCATTTTCTTATATTAGTTCTAGCATACAATGAAGTTTTCTCTGAAACTAGTCGGTAGAGTTGGCTAAAATTATCAATATTAGTTTTATTTTATGTAAAGCTGATTAATTTGGTCCGTTCTTATCACTTGTCTAAAATAATAGCAACTTTAAATCGTGAAACGTGAAACAACAATGTTTGCATTTTCTTATATTAGTTCTAGCATACAATGAAGTTTTCTATGAAACTAGTCTGTAGAGTTGGCTAAAATTATCAATATTAGTTTTATGTTATGTACCGCTGGTTAATTTGGTCCGTTCTTATCACTTTTCTAAAATAATAGCAACTTTAAATCGTGAAACGTGAAACAACAATGTTTGCATTTTCTTATATTAGTTCTAGCATACAATTAAGTTTTCTCTGAAACTAGTCGGTAGAGTTGGCTAAAATTATCAATATTAGTTTTATTTTATGTAAAGCTGATTAATTTGGTCCGTTCTTATCACTTTTCTAAAATAATAGCAACTTTAAATCGTGAAACGTGAAACAACAATGTTTGCATTTTCTTATATTAGTTCTAGCATACAATGAAGTTTTCTCTGAAACTAGTCGGTAGAGTTCGCTAAAATTATCAATATTAGTTTTATGTTATGTAACGCTGGTTAATTTGGTCCGTTCTTATCACTTTTCTAAAATAATAGCAACTTTAAATCGTGAAACGTGAAACAACAATGTTTGTATTTTCTTATATTAGTTCTAGCATACAATTAAGTTTTCTCTGAAACTAGTCGGTAGAGTTGGCTAAAATTATCAATATTAGTTTTATGTTATGTAACGCTGGTTAATTTGGTCCGTTCTTATCACTTTTCTAAAATAATAGCAACTTTAAATCGTGAAACGTGAAACAACAATGTTTGCATTTTCTTATATTATTCTAGCATACAATTAAGTTTTCTCTGAAACTAGTCGGTAGAGTTGGCTAAAATTATCAATATTAGTTTTATGTTATGTAACGCTGGTTAATTTGGTCCGTTCTTATCACTTTTCTAAAATAATAGCAACTTTAAATCGTGAAACGTGAAACAACAATGTTTGCATTTTCTTATATTAGTTCTAGCATACAATGAAGTTTTCTCTGAAACTAGTCGGTAGAGTTCGCTAAAATTATCAATATTAGTTTTATGTTATGTAACGCTGGTTAATTTTGTCCGTTCTTATCACTTTTCTAAAATAATAGCAACTTTAAATCGTGAAACGTGAAACAACAATGTTTGCATTTTCTTATATTAGTTCTAGCATACAATGAAGTTTTCTCTGAAACTAGTCGGTTGAGTTGGATAAAATTATCAATATTAGATTTATGTTATGTATCGCTGGTTAATTTGGTCCGTTCTTATCACTTTTCTAAAATAATAGCAACTTTCAATCGTGAAACGTGAAACAACAATGTTTGCATTTTCTTATATTAGTTCTAGCATACAATGAAGTTTTCTCTGAAACTAGTCGGTAGAATTTGCTAAAATTATCAATATTAGTTTTATTTTATGTAACGCTGGTTAATTTGGTCCGTTCTTATCACTTTTCTAAAATAATAGCAACTTTAAATCGTGAAACGTGAAACAACAATGTTTGCATTTTCTTATATTAGTTCTAGCATACAATGATGTTTTCTCTGAAACTAGTCGGTAGAGTTGGCTAAAATTATCAATATTAGTTTTATGTTATGTACAGCTGATTAATTTGGTCCGTTCTTATAACTTTTCTAAAATAATAGCAACTTTAAATCGTGAAACGTGAAACAACAATGTTTGCATTTTCTTATATTAGTTCTAGCATACAATTAAGTTTTCTCTGAAACTAGTCGGTAGAGTTGGCTAAAATTATCAATATTAGTTTTATGTTATGTAACGCTGATTAATTTGGTCCGTTCTTATCACTTTTCTAAAATAATAGCAACTTTAAATCGTGAAACGTGAAACAACCATGTTTGCATTTTCTTATATTAGTTCTAGCATACAATGAAGTTTTCTCTGAAACTAGTCGGTAGAGTTGGCTAAAATTATCAATATTAGTTTTATTTTATGTAAAGCTGATTAATTTGGTCCGTTCTTATCACTTTTATAAAATAATAGCAACTTTAAATCGTGAATAAATCGTGAATTAAATCGTCAATTTAATTAAAGTTCAATTAAAACGACACCAATGCATTAAATTTAAAATTATAATTCCGTTGAAGTGAAAAAGCTTTCGAAACTGGCCAAACCAGATTTTTAATAATAGAATTTTGTAAATGTTTTTTTTGAATATGGGATAATAAAGATTGAAAGAAAAAATAATTAAAGTGGTAAAATATTAAATAGTGGAGAACAAAAAGAACGACGAAAGTGACAACATGTTAAAAGTAAAATGTAAATCTAGTTTATAAAGAAAAAAAAAAAACAAATTAAAATTAAATTAAATATTAAATATTAAAGAAAAAAATAAAGGAAAAAAGAATAAAAGTTATAATTGTAATATTAAAAATACCAAAAAAGAAAAGAAAAAAAACTATGTTAAAATAAAAAAAATTAACGTGAAATTTAAATAAAAAATTAAAGAAATTATTATTTAATTATAACACAAAAATCGCAAAATTCTTCTATTAGGAAGAAGTGTTATAAATTTTGGGGGCTCAACCGGGATCTTGGCATAGCAACTGAGACTCTCGCATATTAAGTGAGGTTTGTAGGCGAATGAGGATAGTGTAATTGGTGAATTATTATATATTATTGTATAGGGAGTTTTTTTTTGGAAAATTCATCAGGTGTTGGAGGTTGTGGTGGTGTATCAACATTCAACAACAACATTCAAGTGTAACAGCATTCAAGAAGGTGAAACAGTAAATATTTATGTAGGGTATATAAGTTATGAGAGAAATCGAATTTATTTTTTTGTTTTAATTGTTAGTCATTAATGTAAAATTCTAGAAGCTAGTTTCAATTTTATTGTGAAACGGTAAAATTAATTGTAATGTTAATGCAATTGTGGTAAATTAATTAAGCTTTTGTTTTAGGTAATATATAGAAGAACATGTATTGAATGCTTTGTCTTGTCGTTGCCTTTCATTTCATTTAGGAGGAAAAAAAGGAAGGAAATTGTTAATGGTAATTCAATTTTTCATATTGGAAAGAATTTTTTTATTGAATCAAATTTTTCACATAGTGAGTATATTATTAATATTATCATAATTCTATTGATTATCATAAGTCATTCGATTAAGTTATTGTAGACAAAATAAAATCAGCTTGATTGATCGTTTACTGGTAATCTGTTAGCAGATAAGGGGTATTAGGGTGGTTGTAGTATTCATTTGGTGGTGTAAAAAAAAAAAAAAAAAAAATTTTTATCGGGAAATTGTTTTTTAATCGTGGGTGTCGAAACAGTTTAAGTAGTTTTGTTTGAAAGTGTGGATTGTGGATAATTAAATGAATCATTTGTAATTATGAGTTCGTATGATTTATTAGTCGGTCTTTTATCGGACATATATGTGGAATATGAATTGTTGAGTCGAGATATAAATACGGGTCCGTATACATTAACGTCAAAAAAAGACAAATTGGCACAAGTTTTAGATGCAGAAAAGGGTAAGACTCCGGATTTCAAATCCAAAATATCTGCGATAAGTGATTTGAAAATTTGTGATGAATTGATGGAAGACGTGTATAAAAAGTATAATAGTGGTATTAGTGTACAAATAATTGAAGCCGGAGCTCGTTTAAGATTTTTAATGCCAAGAATAGCTCGAATTTCGCCTGAGAATGAATCGGAAAGAATATTCAAAGATAAGCTAGTGGATAGTGGAAACTATTTATTGGATAAATGTAAAAATTATTGCACACCATCGAAATTTGACTTAACTAGAATGGCAGAAGTTTTAATTAATTTAGATGAAAGTCAAGACGTGAGTCGTAATATCCAGTCGCCGATTAATTCTTATCGGTTTTATATTAATACTACGGGTTTACGTGATCAGGGATTGGGCCAAACGAATTCTAATTCGGAGGCCAAAAATGTTAATAATAATAATCATGATAATAACACTAGGCACAATTATAACAGTAATAATAGTGAAGCGAGGGAACAAGATATGCTATTCGGAAGAAATAATAGTTCACAAAATCCTGCGGTAAACAGAAGTTATGTTCCAGTACATAAATGGAATATAAAGTATTCTGGAGATGAAGGTGAATCTGCAACCGAATTTATTCAAAAAGTAATCGATTATTCGCATTCTCGTCGAGTGAATGATGCAGAATTGTTGTTATGTTTACCAGATTTATTGGATGGTACGGCATTGAAATGGTTTCGGGTGAATATGCGTAACAATTCGTTTATTGGTTGGGCGGATTTTGTTGGGAAATTTTTAATTGATTTTGAACCTTTACAAAGGACGGATATGTTAGTAAATCATATTAAAAATCGTGTTCAAAAGGTCAATGAAAGCGTTGTCCAATATTTTATTGAAATGGAGGATTTATTTTCACGCTTACCGAATTTACCATCAGCAACGGAAAGAATAAGTATTATCAGGAGAAACATTTTACCTCATTTTTCACAAGCTTTGGCTTTACTTGAATTTGGTTCAGTAAATGAGTTAAAAGGTGCTTGTCAAAAAATTGAGACAAATGATTGGTTAATTCGTTCTAGGCCACAATCAGTCGATATTAATGTAAATAAAACATATGGGTCCAGACATTTAATTCCTATATAAGACCACAAAATCGCACGGTTACATTTCAAAATAATTTATCTAACTATAGAAATAATTTGCATCCTAATAGTGGAGTCAATAATAATGGTGGATGGAGGGATAGACATTTTGGAGGAAGCAGTTCACAGCGTTTTAATGAAAATTTTAATCCACGTTCAATTGGGAGCAATTTGAATGTTTCAAATAGGCGGCCGAATCAATTTCAACACAGGAATAGTAATATTAATGCAGAATCAAATGCTAAATACAATAATGAAACTAATAATCATAATCAAGTGCGGGGTTATCCGTCTAATAGTTTTAAACCTTCGGTAAGTTGCGTTGAGGCGAATGAAAATTCTTCAAGCCAATATAATTACGGGTCAATGGAATCTGGGCGATATGTTAATGGTGTTGACGTTAATGGTGATTCACGGGATTTTAGTTCGGGAAACAGTCAGGGAACTGTATATACAGGACCAATAGCAGTTCCAAGAGAAGGTCCAGTACAATAATTTCCATGATTAATTCCGAGAAAACTCGAGTTAGTTATTGTGTTGATAATCGTCCGTTTTTTAATATTAAAATTTTTGGTCGGGTGTTTTCATGTCTTTTAGATACAGGTTGTAATAATTGTGTTGTTGGTTATGCGGGTGCAAAAATATTAAAGGAATTGGGTTTGCTGTTAGATGTATCGTATTTGTCGTTTGTTAAAACCGTCGATAATTCCAATCATGAAATTAAGGGGGTTTTTTATGTTCCTGTAGAATTTAATGCCGGGGTTAAAACAATTTGTTTCTTTTTCGTACCTAGTTTATATTTGAATTTTATTTTGCGAGTTAATTTTTGGAAAGGTTTTGATGTTAAATTATCAAACGAAAACAATGAATGGGTTTGTTCCACGATGGAATTTGTGACGGCTCCGGAGGTTGCAAAACATTGTGGCATTGTAGATTATAATTTGTTGACCGAATCGGACAAACATCGTGTACAGGCGGTGATGCAAAAGTTAAAATCGTTAAATACTGGAAAGTTGGGTCGAACCAATTTATTAACATATAATATTGACACGGGTGATCATAACCCAATTAAACAGAGATGTTATCCCATATCTCCTGCAATTCAGTCGCGGATGGCAAAAGAACTTCATCGTATGCGCGATCTGGGTGTCATTCAACCTTCAAGGAGTCCATGGTGTTCTAACGCGGTTTTGGTAAAAAAGTCTAATGGTAAGGACAGATTGTGTTTAGATAGTAGGAAGCTAAATGAGGTCACCAAGAAAGATGCATATCCGTTGCCATTTATAACATCAACTATAGAAAGACTTGGTAAAACGAACTTTTTGTCTTCAATCGATCTTAAAGATGCATTTTGGCAAATTCCTTTATCCGAAACTTCTAGGGAAAAAACGGCGTTTGTGGTGCCTGGTCACGGATTTTGGGAATTCGTGGTTTTGCCGTTTGATTTAAATAATGCAGCACAGGCGATGCAGCGGCTCATGGATCGTGTATTTGGTCATTCCACTCATGATAACAAACTTTTTGTTTATATTGACGATTTGATTATTGCAACTGAAACATTTGAAGAGCATTTGGAAATTTTGGAAGATGTTTTCTATAGATTAAAAAATGCAGGTTTAACTATTAATTTTGAAAAATGTAATTTTTGCAGGTCTTCATTGCGTTATTTGGGTTTTGTTATTGATCAATCTGGCTTAAGAACTGATCCAGACAAGGTGAATGTAATTGTAAATTATCCGAAGCCGAAAACTAATAAGGAGTTAAAGAGATTTTTAGGTCTCGTTTCATGGTACAGACGTTTTATAAAGGATTTTGCTTCCGTGGCATCTCCTTTACATGCTTTAACGGGAGGAAAGTCTAAGGGTAAATCAATCAGATGGTCAATTGAAGCTGATAACAGTTTTAATAATATAAAAAATGCATTGGTTGAAAGCCCAGTATTGGCATCACCCGATTTTACGCAGCGATTTTACATATCATGTGATGCATCAAATGTGGCGGTCGGGGCAGTTTTATCACAGGGTACTGGAAAGGATGAACGACCCGTGGCTTTTGCTAGCAGAAAGTTTCGGGGTCCAGAATTAAATTACACCACGACGGAGAAGGAACTGCTTGCGGTGGTGTTTGCCATTGAGAAGTTTCGGTGTTTTGTTGAGGGTACTGATTTTGATGTATTCACTGATCATGCGTCCATATTATGGTTATTGAAAAAGGAAAATTTAACAGGACGAATCGCACGTTGGGCAGTCAGGTTATCGCAGTTTTCTGCTCATTTTTGCCATAGACGGGGTGTTTCAAATTTGGTACCCGATGCTATATCAAGAATTCCACTTTGTGCAAACGCATCGGCAATAGAATTAATTTCGTTTCAAATACAGCCAGATGATTTATGGTATTCCGAAATGGTTGATAAAGTCCAGAGGGATCCGCATTTATTCTCCAATTGGTTTTTAACGGATAATCGTTTATTCATTAGGTTTAGGGAGAAACAATTTGATTTGCCAAATGTCAATGTTCGTATGGTAGTGCCACGGTCTGCTCGGTTGTCGGTTCTGCGTGAATGTCATGACGATTCTAAGGCAGCGCATATGGGTATAAAAAAAAACTCGGCAACGAATTTTACAACGGTACTATTGGCCTAAAATTTCTCACGATGTGGAAAATTATGTAAAAAATCCGGTCCGCTTCCTAAATCATCCAATCAAAATACCTTTTTATTTGTCATCATGGATTATTTCACAAAGTATCCAATGTTATTTCCATTGAGGCAGGCCACTGCTTCCAAAATGGTGAAGATAATAGAAAATGATGTATTTTTAACCATGGGAATACCAGAAATCGTGGTAATCGACAATGGACCACAATTTATAAGTCATCAATTCAAAAATTTAATGAAAAAATATGAAATCGAGAAAATTTGGTACAACTGTAGATATCATCCCCAAAATAATCCGACGGAACGAAAGAATAGAACGTTGGGAAATATGTTACGGCTTACGTTGGTGACAACCATAGAAAATGGGATGTCGAATTAAACAATATAGCTATAGCGCTTAGGACCAGCGTAAATGAAGTTACAGGATATACACCATTTTTTTTAAATTTTGGTAGGGAGTTTACATTCAATGCATCCGATCATTTATTATATAACGTGTCTGTAGAAAGAAATGAAATTTCAACGGGAATAAACCATAGGGTAAAGACCATTGAGAAATTCAAAGATATATATAAAATTGTTTTGGATCGTATTAAAAATTATTATGTAAAGAACAAAAAGTATTACGATAGGAATAAGCAATCTTCCTGTTTCAATGTTGGTGATATTGTTTACAAAAAAAATTATACTCAATCAAATTCAGCAAATTATTTTTCTTCGAAATTAGCACCTAAATATCTAAAGTGTAGGGTAAGAAGAAAAATTTCTGATTTAGTTTACGAATTAGAAAGTGATGAGGGTGTAAATCTTGGTATTTGGCATATCAAGGATTTGAAAGCAAATTAAGTGTGATTGTTGTTTAGTGTTATTCCCCAGGACATAGAATACAAATTGTATACATAAATCAAGTGTTAATAGTTCAAATATTGAATGGTTATTTTGTTTGTTTAATTGTTGTAGTAACTAAAATGTTTATAAGTTGTGTGTGAGGGTTAATAGTTGCCCGAGGTCTCGAATCTAATAGCAATATTCATTTGGGCCACAATTGTAATAAGTATTTTTATTTGGATGTTCAGTCGATGTAATTATTGTGTGAGGTTGTATGTACTAGCATGGTCAGCAACATATCGTCTCTAGGCTTAACACCACAGTGTTCGTCAGAGCCACAATATAAAAAATAACTTGATATTCATTTCGCATGAATCGAGGTATAGTGTCCTCAAGTTATAGATAGGGTAGTTTTAAGGAAATTATTTATTGATTGTGAGTGTAATGGATGATAAAGTTTAGTACTTAAATTATTATGTTGTTATTCAATGTTTAAATGTAAACCATAGTATTCATATGGGTTAGCAATTATGATATATTTAGTTTTGAATTATGATATGAAATGATATACACACGTGATAATTATTATATGTATACAAACTAAAGAAAAAAAAAGTAAGAAACCCGTGAAAGGCAATGCATGGGGTTTTCTTCTTTTTTTTTTTTTTTTACAGGTTGGTGGGAAATGTAACGAAATGGCAATGCACAACAAAATACAATTTAATTAAAGTTCAATTAAAACGACACCAATGCATTAAAATTAAAATTATAATTCCGTTGAAGTGAAAAAGCTTTCGAAACTGGCCAAACCAGATTTTTAATAATAGAATTTTGTAAATGTTTTTTTTGAATATGGGATAATAAAGATTGAAAGAAAAAATAATTAAAGTGGTAAAATATTAAATAGTGGAGAACAAAAAGAACGACGAAAGTGACAACATGTTAAAAGTAAAATGTAAATCTAGTTTATAAAAAAAAAAAAAAAACAAATTAAAATTAAATTAAATATTAAATATTAAAGAAAAAAATAAAGGAAAAAAGAATAAAAGTTATAATTGTAATATTAAAAATACCAAAAAAGAAAAGAAAAAAAACTATGTTAAAATAAAAAAAATTAACGTGAAATTTAAATAAAAAATTAAAGAAATTATTATTTAATTATAACACAAAAATCGCAAAATTCTTCTATTAGGAAGAAGTGTTATAACGTGAAACAACAATGTTTGCATTTTCTTATATTAGTTCTAGCATACAATTAAGTTTTCTCTGAAACTAGTCGGTAGAGTTGGCTAAAATTATCAATATTAGTTTTATTTTATGTAAAGCTGATTAATTTGGTCCGTTCTTATCACTTTTCTAAAATAATAGCAACTTTAAATCGTGAAACGTGAAACAACAATGTTTGCATTTTCTTATATTAGTTCTAGCATACAATGAAGTTTTCTCTGAAACTAGTCGGTAGAGTTGGCTAAAATTATCAATATTAGTTTTATGTTATGTAACGCTGGTTAATTTGGTCCGTTCTTATCACTTTTCTAAAATAATAGCAACTTTAAATCGTGAAAAGTGAAACAACAATGTTTGCATTTTCTTATATTAGTTCTAGCATACAATTAAGTTTTCTCTGAAACTAGTCGGTAGAGTTGGCTAAAATTATCAATATTAGTTTTATGTTATGTAACGCTGGTTAATTTGGTCCGTTCTTATCACTTTTCTAAAATAATAGCAACTTTAAATCGTGAAACGTGAAACAACAATGTTTGCATTTTCTTATATTAGTTCTAGCATACAATGAAGTTTTCTCTGAAACTAGTCGGTAGAGTTGGCTAAAATTATCAATATTAGTTTTATGTTATGTAACGCTGGTTAATTTGGTCCGTTCTTATCACTTTTCTAAAATAATAGCAACTTTAAATCGTGAAAAGTGAAACAACAATGTTTGCATTTTCTTATATTAGTTCTAGCATACAATTAAGTTTTCTCTGAAACTAGTCGGTAGAGTTGGCTAAAATTATCAATATTAGTTTTATTTTATGTAAAGCTGATTAATTTGGTCCGTTCTTATCACTTTTCTAAAATAATAGCAACTTTAAATCGTGAAACGTGAAACAACAATGTTTGCATTTTCTTATATTAGTTCTAGCATACAATGAAGTTTTCTCTGAAACTAGTCGGTAGAGTTGGCTAAAATTATCAATATTAGTTTTATGTTATGTAACGCTGGTTAATTTGGTCCGTTCTTATCACTTTTCTAAAATAATAGCAACTTTAAATCGTGAAACGTGAAACAACAATGTTTGCATTTTCTTATATTAGTTCTAGCATACAATTAAGTTTTCTCTGAAACTAGTCGGTAGAGTTGGCTAAAATTATCAATATTAGTTTTATTTTATGTAAAGCTGATTAATTTGGTCCGTTCTTATCACTTTTCTAAAATAATAGCAACTTTAAATCGTGAAAAGTGAAACAACAATGTTTGCATTTTCTTATATTAGTTTTAGCATACAATGAAGTTTTCTCTGAAACTAGTCGGTAGAGTTGGCTAAAATTATCAATTTTAGTTTTATTTTATGTAAAGCTGATTAATTTGGTCCGTTCTTATCACTTTTCTAAAATAATAGCAACTTTAAATCGTGAAACGTGAAACAACAATGTTTGCATTTTCTTATATTACTTCTAGCATACAATGAAGTTTTCTCTGAAACTATTCGGTAGAGTTGGCTAAAATTATCAATATTAGTTTTATGTTATGTAACGCTGGTTAATTTGGTCCGTTCTTATCACTTTTCTAAAATAATAGCAACTTTAAATCGTGAAACAACAATGTTTGCATTTTCTTATATTAGTTCTAGCATACAATTAAGTTTTCTCTGAAACTAGTCGGTAGAGTTGGCTAAAATTATTAATATTAGTTTTATTTTATGTAAAGCTGATTAATTTGGTCCGTTCTTATCACTTTTCTAAAATAATAGCAACTTTAAATCGTGAAACGTGAAACAACAATGTTTGCATTTTCTTATATTAGTTCTAGCATACAATGAAGTTTTCTCTGAAACTAGTCGGTAGAGTTGGCTAAAATTATCAATATTAGTTTTATGTTATGTAACGCTGGTTAATTTGGTCCGTTCTTATCACTTTTCTAAAATAATAGCAACTTTAAATCGTGAAACGTGAAACAACAATGTTTGCATTTTCTTATATTAGTTCTAGCATACAATGAAGTTTTCTCTGAAACTAGTCGGTAGAGTTGGCTAAAATTATCAACATTAGTTTTATGTTATGTACCGCTGGTTAATTTGGTCCGTTCTTATCACTTTTCTAAAATAATAGCACCTTTAAATCGTGAAACGTGAAACAACAATGTTTGCATTTTCTTATATTAGTTCTAGCATACAATGAAGTTTTCTCTGAAACTAGTCGGTAGAGTTGACTAAAATTATCAATATAGTTTTATTTTATGTAAAGCTGATTAATTTGGTACGTTCTTATCACTTTTCTAAAATAATAGCAACTTTAAATCGTGAAACGTGAAACAACAATGTTTGCATTTTCTTATATTAGTTCTAGCATACAATGAAGTTTTCTCTGAAACTAGTCGGTAGAGTTGGATAAAATTATCAATATTAGTTTTATGTTATGTAACGCTGGTTAATTTTGTCCGTTCTTATCACTTTTCTAAAATAATAGCACCTTTCAATCGTGAAACGTGAAACAACAATGTTTGCATTTTCTTATATTAGTTCTAGCATACAATGAAGTTTTCTCTGAAACTAGTCGGTAGAGTTGGCTAAAATTATCAATATTAGTTTTATGTTATGTAACGCTGATTAATTTGGTCCGATCTTATCACTTTTCTAAAATAATAGCAACTTTAAATCGTGAAACGTGAAACAACAATGTTTGCATTTTCTTATATTAGTTCTAGCATACAATGAAGTTTTCTCTGAAACTAGTCGGTAGAGTTGGCTAAAATTATCAATATTAGTTTTATTTTATGTAAAGCTGATTAATTTGGTCCGTTCTTATCACTTTTCTAAAATAATAGCAACTTTAAATCGTGAAACGTGAAACAACAATGTTTGCATTTTCTTATATTAGTTCTAGCATACAATGAAGTTTTCTCTGAAACTAGTCGGTAGAGTTGGCTAAAATTATCAATATTAGTTTTATGTTATGTAACGCTGGTTAATTTGGTCCGTTCTTATCACTTTTCTAAAATAATAGCAACTTTAAATCGTGAAACGTGAAACAACAATGTTTGCATTTTCTTATATTAGTTCTAGCATACAATTAAGTTTTCTCTGAAACTAGTCGGTAGAGTTAGCTAAAATTATCAATATTAGTTTTATTTTATGTAAAGCTGATTAATTTGGTCCGTTCTTATCACTTTTCTAAAATAATAGCAACTTTAAATCGTGAAACGTGAAACAACAATGTTTGCATTTTCTTATATTAGTTCTAGCATACAATGAAGTTTTCTCTGAAACTAGTCGGTAGAGTTGGCTAAAATTATCAATATTAGTTTTATGTTATGTAACGCTGGTTAATTTGGTCCGTTCTTATCACTTTTCTAAAATAATAGCAACTTTAAATCGTGAAACGTGAAACAACAATGTTTGCATTTTCTTATATTAGTTCTAGCATACAATTAAGTTTTCTCTGAAACTAGTCGGTAGAGTTGGCTAAAATTATCAATATTAGTTTTATGTTATGTAACGCTGGTTAATTTGGTCCGTTCTTATCACTTTTCTAAAATAATAGCAACTTTAAATCGTGAAACGTGAAACAACAATGTTTGCCTTTTCTTATATTAGTTCTAGCATACAATGAAGTTTTCTCTGAAACTAGTCGGTAGAGTTGGCTAAAATTATCAATATTAGTTTTATGTTATGTAACGCTGATTAATTTGGTCCGATCTTATCACTTTTCTAAAATAATAGCAACTTTAAATCGTGAAACGTGAAACAACAATGTTTGCATTTTCTTATATTAGTTCTAGCATACAATGAATTTTTCTCTGAAACTAGTCGGTAGAGTTGTCTAAAATTATCAATATTAGTTTTATGTTATGTACCGCTGGTTAATTTGGTCCGTTCTTATCACTTTTCTAAAATAATAGCAACTTTAAATCGTGAAAAGTGAAACAACCATGTTTGCATTTTCTTATATTAGTTCTAGCATACAATGAAGTTTTCTCTGAAACTAGTCGGTAGAGTTGGCTAAAATTATCAATATTAGTTTTATTTTATGTAAAGCTGATTAATTTGGTCCGTTCTTATCACTTTTCTAAAATAATAGCAACTTTAAATCGTGAAACGTGAAACAACAATGTTTGCATTTTCTTATATTAGTTCTAGCATACAATGAATTTTTCTCTGAAACTAGTCGGTAGAGTTGGCTAAAATTATCAATATTAGTTTTATGTTATATACCGCTGGTTAATTTGGTCCGTTCTTATCACTTTTCTAAAATAATAGCAACTTTAAATCGTGAAAAGTGAAACAACCATGTTTGCATTTTATTATATTAGTTCTAGCATACAATGAAGTTTTCTCTGAAACTAGTCGGTAGAGTTGGCTAAAATTATCAATATTAGTTTTATTTTATGAAAAGCTGATTAATTTGGTCCGTTCTTATCACTTTTCTAAAATAATAGCAACTTTAAATCGTGAAACGTGAAACAACAATGTTTGCATTTTCTTATATTAGTTCTAGCATACAATTAAGTTTTCTCTGAAACTAGTCGGTAGAGTTGGCTAAAATTATCAATATTAGTTTTATTTTATGTAAAGCTGATTAATTTGGTCCGTTCTTATCACTTTTCTAAAATAATAGCGACTTTAAATTGTGAAACGTGAAACAACAATGTTTGCATTTTCTTATATTAGATCTAGCATACAATGAAGTTTTCTCTGAAACTAGTCGGTAGAGTTGGCTAAAATTATCAATATTAGTTTTATGTTATGTAACGCTGGTTAATTTGGTCCGTTCTTATCACTTTTCTAAAATAATAGCAACTTTAAATCGTGAAACGTGAAACAACAATGTTTGCATTTTCTTATATTAGTTCTAGCATACAATGAAGTTTTCTCTGAAACTAGTCGGTAGAGTTGACTAAAATTATCAATATAGTTTTATTTTATGTAAAGCTGATTAATTTGGTCCGTTCTTATCACTTTTCTAAAATAATAGCAACTTTAAATCGTGAAACGTGAAACAACAATGTTTGCATTTTCTTATATTAGTTCTAGCATACAATGAAGTTTTCTCTGAAACTAGTCGGTAGAGTTGGCTAAAATTATCAATATTAGTTTTATGTTATGTAACGCTGGTTAATTTGGTCCGTTCTGATCACGTTTCTAAAATAATAGCAACTTTAAATCGTGAAACGTGAAACAACAATGTTTGCATTTTCTTATATTAGTTCTAGCATACAATGAAGTTTTCTCTGAAACTAGTCGGTAGAGTTGGCCAAAGTTATCAATATTAGTTTTATGTTATGTAAAGCTGATTAATTTGGTCCGTTCTTATCACTTTTCTAAAATAATAGCAACTTTAAATCGTGAAACGTGAAACAACAATGTTTGCATTTTCTTATATTAGTTCTAGCATACAATTAAGTTTTCTCTGAAACTAGTCGGTAGAGTTGGCTAAAATTATCAATATTAGTTTTATTTTATGTAAAGCTGATTAATTTGGTCCGTTCTTATCACTTTTCTAAAATAATAGCAACTTTAAATCGTGAAACGTGAAACAACAATGTTTGCATTTTCTTATATTAGTTCTAGCATACAATGAAGTTTTCTCTGAAACTAGTCGGTAGAGTTGGCTAAAATTTTCAATATTAGTTTTATTTTATGTAAAGCTGATTAATTTGGTCTGTTCTTATCACTTTTCTAAAATAATAGCAACTTTAAATCGTGAAACGTGAAACAAAAATGTTTGCATTTTCTTATATTAGTTCTAGCATACAATGAAGTTTTCTCTGAAACTAGTCGGTAGAGTTGGCTAAAATTATCAATATTGGTTTTATGTTATGTACCGCTGGTTAATTTGGTCCGTTCTTATCACTTTTCTAAAATAATAGCAACTTTAAATCGTGAAACGTGAAACAACAATGTTTGCATTTTCTTATATTAGTTCTAGCATACAATGAAGTTTTCTCTGAAACTAGTCGGTAGAGTTGGCTAAAATTATCAATATTAGTTTTATGTTATGTAACGCTGGTTAATTTGGTCCGTTCTTATCACTTTTCTAAAATAATAGCAACTTTAAATCGTGAAACGTGAAACAACAATGTTTGCATTTTCTTATATTAGTTCTAGCATACAATGAATTTTTCTCTGAAACTAGTCGGTAGAGTTGGCCAAAGTTATCAATATTAGTTTTATGTTATGTAACGCTGGTTAATTTGGTCCGTTCTTTTCACTTTTCTAAAATAATAGCAACTTTAAATCGTGAAACGTGAAACAACAATGTTTGCATTTTCTTATATTAGTTCTAGCATACAATGAAGTTTTCTCTGAAACTAGTCGGTAGAGTTGGCTAAAATTATCAATATTAGTTTTATGTTATGTAACGCTGGTTAATTTGGTCCGTTCTTATCACTTTTCTAAAATAATAGCAACTTTAAATCGTGAAACGTGAAACAACAATGTTTGCATTTTCTTATATTAGTTCTAGCATACAATGAAGTTTTCTCTGAAACTAGTCGGTAGAGTTGGCTAAAATTATCAATATTAGTTTTATGTTATGTAACGCTGGTTAATTTGGTCCGTTCTTATCACTTTTCTAAAATAATAGCAACTTTAAATCGTGAAACGTGAAACAACAATGTTTGCATTTTCTTATATTAGTTCTAGCATACAATGAAGTTTTCTCTGAAACTAGTCGGTAGAGTTGGCTAAAATTATCAATATTAGTTTTATGTTATGTAACGCTGGTTAATTTGGTCCGTTCTTATCACTTTTCTAAAATAATAGCAACTTTAAATCGTGAAACGTGAAACAACAATGTTTGCATTTTCTTATATTAGTTCTAGCATACAATGAATTTTTCTCTGAAACTAGTCGGTAGAGTTGGCCAAAGTTATCAATATTAGTTTTATGTTATGTAACGCTGGTTAATTTGGTCCGTTCTTTTCACTTTTCTAAAATAATAGCAACTTTAAATCGTGAAACGTGAAACAACAATGTTTGCATTTTCTTATATTAGTTCTAGCATACAATGAAGTTTTCTCTGAAACTAGTCGGTAGAGTTGGCTAAAATTATCAATATTAGTTTTATGTTATGTAACGCTGGTTAATTTGGTCCGTTCTTATCACTTTTCTAAAATAATAGCAACTTTAAATCGTGAAACGTGAAACAACAATGTTTGCATTTTCTTATATTAGTTCTAGCATACAATGAATTTTTCTCTGAAACTAGTCGGTAGAGTTGGCCAAAGTTATCAATATTAGTTTTATGTTATGTAACGCTGGTTAATTTGGTCCGTTCTTTTTACTTTTCTAAAATAATAGCAACTTTAAATCGTGAAACGTGAAACAACAATGTTTGCATTTTCTTATATTAGTTCTAGCATACAATGAAGTTTTCTCTGAAACTAGTCGGTAGAGTTGGCTAAAATTATCAATATTGGTTTTATGTTATGTACCACTGGTTAATTTGGTCCGTTCTTATCACTTTTCTAAAATAATAGCAACTTTAAATCGTGAAACGTGAAACAACAATGTTTGCATTTTCTTATATTAGTTCTAGCATACAATGAAGTTTTCTCTGAAACTAGTCGGTAGAGTTGGCTAAAATTATCAATATTAGTTTTATGTTATGTAACGCTGGTTAATTTGGTCCGTTCTTATCACTTTTCTAAAATAATAGCAACTTTAAATCGTGAAACGTGAAACAACAATGTTTGCATTTTCTTATATTAGTTCTAGCATACAATGAAGTTTTCTCTGAAACTAGTCGGTAGAGTTGGCTAAAATTATCAATATTAGTTTTATGTTATGTACCGCTGGTTAATTTGGTCCGTTCTTATCACTTTTCTAAAATAATAGCAACTTTAAATCGTGAAACGTGAAACAACAATGTTTGCATTTTCTTATATTAGTTCTAGCATACAATGAATTTTTCTCTGAAACTAGTCGGTAGAGTTGGCTAAAATTATCAATATTAGTTTTATGTTATGTAACGCTGGTTAATTTGGTCCGTTCTTATCACTTTTCTAAAATAATAGCAACTTTAAATCGTGAAACGTGAAACAACAATGTTTGCATTTTCTTATATTAGTTCTAGCATACAATTAAGTTTTCTCTGAAACTAGTCGGTAGAGTTGGCCAAAGTTATCAATATTAGTTTTATGTTATGTAACGCTGGTTAATTTGGTCCGTTCTTATCACTTTTCTAAAATAATAGCAACTTTAAATCGTGAAACGTGAAACAACAATGTTTGCATTTTCTTACATTAGTTCTAGCAAACAATTAAGTTTTCTCTGAAACTAGTCGGTAGAGTTGGCTAAAATTATCAATATTAGTTTTATGTTATGTAACGCTGGTTAATTTGGTCCGTTTTTATCACTTTTCTAAAATAATAGCAACTTTAAATCGTGAAACGTGAAACAACAATGTTTGCATTTTCTTATATTAGTTCTAGCATACAATGAAGTTTTCTCTGAAACTAGTCGGTAGAGTTGGCTAAAATTATCAATATTAGTTTTATGTTATGTAACGCTGATTAATTTGGTCCGATCTTATCACTTTTCTAAAATAATAGCAACTTTAAATCGTGAAACGTGAAACAACAATGTTTGCATTTTCTTATAGTAGTTATAGCATACAATGAAGTTTTCTCTGAAACTAGTCGGTAGAGTTGGCTAAAATTATCAATATTAGTTTTATTTTATGTAAAGCTGATTAATTTGGTCCGTTCTTATCACTTTTCTAAAATAATAGCAACTTTAAATCGTGAAACGTGAAACAACAATGTTTGCATTTTCTTATATTAGTTCTAGCATACAATGAAGTTTTCTCTGAAACTAGTCGGTAGAGTTGGCTAAAATTATCAATATTAGTTTTATGTTATGTAACGCTGGTTAATTTGGTCCGTTCTTATCACTTTTCTAAAATAATAGCAACTTTAAATCGTGAAACGTGAAACAACAATGTTTGCATTTTCTTATATTAGTTCTAGCATACAATGAAGTTTTCTCTGAAACTAGTCGGTAGAGTTGGCTAAAATTATCAATATTAGTTTTATGTTATGTAACGCTGGTTAATTTGGTCCGTTCTTATCACTTTTCTAAAATAATAGCAACTTTAAATCGTGAAACGTGAAACAACAATGTTTGCATTTTCTTATATTAATTCTAGCATACAATTAAGTTTTCTCTGAAACTAGTCGGTAGAGTTGGCTAAAATTATCAATATTAGTTTTATGTTATGTAACGCTGGTTAATTTGGTCCGTTCTTATCACTTTTCTAAAATAATAGCAACTTTAAATCGTGAAACGTGAAACAACAATGTTTGCATTTTCTTATATTAGTTCTAGCATACAATTAAGTTTTCTCTGAAACTAGTCGGTAGAGTTGGCCAAAGTTATCAATATTAGTTTTATGTTATGTAACGCTGGTTAATTTGGTCCGTTCATATCACTTTTCTCAAATAATAGCAACTTTAAATCGTGAAACGTGAAACAACAATGTTCGCATTTTCTTATATTAGTTCTAGCATACAATTAAGTTTTCTCTGAAACTAGTCGGTAGAGTTGGCTAAAATTATCAATATTAGTTTTATGTTATGTAACGCTGGTTAATTTGGTCCGTTCTTATCACTTTTCTAAAATAATAGCAACTTTAAATCGTGAAACGTGAAACAACAATGTTTGCATTTTCTTATATTAGTTCTAGCATACAATGAATTTTTCTCTGAAACTAGTCGGTAGAGTTGGCCAAAGTTATCAATATTAGTTTTATGTTATGTAACGCTGGTTAATTTGGTCCGTTCTTTTTACTTTTCTAAAATAATAGCAACTTTAAATCGTGAAACGTGAAACAACAATGTTTGCATTTTCTTATATTAGTTCTAGCATACAATGAAGTTTTCTCTGAAACTAGTCGGTAGAGTTGGCTAAAATTATCAATATTGGTTTTATGTTATGTACCGCTGGTTAATTTGGTCCGTTCTTATCACTTTTCTAAAATAATAGCAACTTTAAATCGTGAAACGTGAAACAACAATGTTTGCATTTTCTTATATTAGTTCTAGCATACAATGAAGTTTTCTCTGAAACTAGTCGGTAGAGTTGGCTAAAATTATCAATATTAGTTTTATGTTATGTAACGCTGGTTAATTTGGTCCGTTCTTATCACTTTTCTAAAATAATAGCAACTTTAAATCGTGAAACGTGAAACAACAATGTTTGCATTTTCTTATATTAGTTCTAGCATACAATGAAGTTTTCTCTGAAACTAGTCGGTAGAGTTGGCTAAAATTATCAATATTAGTTTTATGTTATGTACCGCTGGTTAATTTGGTCCGTTCTTATCACTTTTCTAAAATAATAGCAACTTTAAATCGTGAAACGTGAAACAACAATGTTTGCATTTTCTTATATTAGTTCTAGCATACAATGAAGTTTTCTCTGAAACTAGTCGGTAGAGTTGGCTAAAATTATCAATATTAGTTTTATGTTATGTAACGCTGGTTAATTTGGTCCGTTCTTATCACTTTTCTAAAATAATAGCAACTTTAAATCGTGAAACGTGAAACAACAATGTTTGCATTTTCTTATATTAGTTCTAGCATACAATTAAGTTTTCTCTGAAACTAGTCGGTAGAGTTGGCCAAAGTTATCAATATTAGTTTTATGTTATGTAACGCTGGTTAATTTGGTCCGTTCTTATCACTTTTCTAAAATAATAGCAACTTTAAATCGTGAAACGTGAAACAACAATGTTTGCATTTTCTTACATTAGTTCTAGCAAACAATTAAGTTTTCTCTGAAACTAGTCGGTAGAGTTGGCTAAAATTATCAATATTAGTTTTATGTTATGTAACGCTGGTTAATTTGGTCCGTTCTTATCACTTTTCTAAAATAATAGCAACTTTAAATCGTGAAACGTGAAACAACAATGTTTGCATTTTCTTATATTAGTTCTAGCATACAATGAAGTTTTCTCTGAAACTAGTCGGTAGAGTTGGCTAAAATTATCAATATTAGTTTTATGTTATGTAACGCTGATTAATTTGGTCCGATCTTATCACTTTTCTAAAATAATAGCAACTTTAAATCGTGAAACGTGAAACAACAATGTTTGCATTTTCTTATAGTAGTTATAGCATACAATGAAGTTTTCTCTGAAACTAGTCGGTAGAGTTGGCTAAAATTATCAATATTAGTTTTATTTTATGTAAAGCTGATTAATTTGGTCCGTTCTTATCACTTTTCTAAAATAATAGCAACTTTAAATCGTGAAACGTGAAACAACAATGTTTGCATTTTCTTATATTAGTTCTAGCATACAATGAAGTTTTCTCTGAAACTAGTCGGTAGAGTTGGCTAAAATTATCAATATTAGTTTTATGTTATGTAACGCTGGTTAATTTGGTCCGTTCTTATCACTTTTCTAAAATAATAGCAACTTTAAATCGTGAAACGTGAAACAACAATGTTTGCATTTTCTTATATTAGTTCTAGCATACAATGAAGTTTTCTCTGAAACTAGTCGGTAGAGTTGGCTAAAATTATCAATATTAGTTTTATGTTATGTAACGCTGGTTAATTTGGTCCGTTCTTATCACTTTTCTAAAATAATAGCAACTTTAAATCGTGAAACGTGAAACAACAATGTTTGCATTTTCTTATATTAATTCTAGCATACAATTAAGTTTTCTCTGAAACTAGTCGGTAGAGTTGGCTAAAATTATCAATATTAGTTTTATGTTATGTAACGCTGGTTAATTTGGTCCGTTCTTATCACTTTTCTAAAATAATAGCAACTTTAAATCGTGAAACGTGAAACAACAATGTTTGCATTTTCTTATATTAGTTCTAGCATACAATTAAGTTTTCTCTGAAACTAGTCGGTAGAGTTGGCCAAAGTTATCAATATTAGTTTTATGTTATGTAACGCTGGTTAATTTGGTCCGTTCATATCACTTTTCTCAAATAATAGCAACTTTAAATCGTGAAACGTGAAACAACAATGTTCGCATTTTCTTATATTAGTTCTAGCATACAATTAAGTTTTCTCTGAAACTAGTCGGTAGAGTTGGCTAAAATTATCAATATTAGTTTTATGTTATGTAACGCTGGTTAATTTGGTCCGTTCTTATCACTTTTCTAAAATAATAGCAACTTTAAATCGTGAAACGTGAAACAACAATGTTTGCATTTTCTTATATTAGTTCTAGCATACAATGAAGTTTTCTCTGAAACTAGTCGGTAGAGTTGGCTAAAATTATCAATATTAGTTTTATGTTATGTAACGCTGGTTAATTTTGTCCGTTCTTATCCCTATTCTAAAATAATAGCAACTTTAAATCGTGAAACGTGAAACAACAATGTTTGCATTTTCTTATATTAGTTCTAGCATACAATGAAGTTTTCTCTGAAACTAGTCGGTAGAGTTGGCTAAAATTATCAATATTAGTTTTATGTTATGTAACGCTGGTTAATTTTGTCCGTTCTTATCACTTTTCTAAAATAATATCAACTTTAAATCGTGAAACGTGAAACAACAATGTTTGCATTTTCTTATATTAGTTCTAGCATACAATGAAGTTTTCTCTGAAACTAGTCGGTAGAGTTGGCTAAAATTATCAATATTAGTTTTATGTTATGTAACGCTGGTTAATTTGGTCCGTTCTTATCACTTTTCTAAAATAATAGCAACTTTAAATCGTGAAACGTGAAACAACAATGTTTGCATTTTCTTATATTGGTTCTAGCATACAATGAAGTTTTCTCTGAAACTAGTCGGTAGAGTTGGCTAAAATTATCAATATTAGTTTTATGTTATGTAACGCTGGTTAATTTGGTCCGTTCTTATCACTTTTCTAAAATAATAGCAACTTTAAATCGTGAAACGTGAAACAACAATGTTTGCATTTTCTTATATTAGTTCTAGCATACAATTAAGTTTTCTCTGAAACTAGTCGGTAGAGTTGGCTAAAATTATCAATATTAGTTTTATGTTATGTAACGCTGGTTAATTTGGTCCGTTCTTATCACTTTTCTAAAATAATAGCAACTTTAAATCGTGAAACGTGAAACAACAATGTTTGCATTTTCTTATATTAGTTCTAGCATACAATGAAGTTTTCTCTGAAACTAGTCGGTAGAGTTGGCTAAAATTATCAATATTAGTTTTATTTTATGTAAAGCTGATTAATTTGGTCCGTTCTTATCACTTTTCTAAAATAATAGCAACTTTAAATCGTGAAACGTGAAACAACAATGTTTGCATTTTCTTATGTTAGTTCTAGCATACAATGAAGTTTTCTCTGAAACTAGTCGGTAGAGTTGGCTAAAATTATCAATATTAGTTTTATGTTATGTAACGCTGGTTAATTTGGTCCGTTCTTATCCCTATTCTAAAATAATAGCAACTTTAAATCGTGAAACGTGAAACAACAATGTTTGCATTTTCTTATATTAGTTCTAGCATACAATGAAGTTTTCTCTGAAACTAGTCGGTAGAGTTGGCTAAAATTATCAATATTAGTTTTATGTTATGTAAAGCTGGTTAATTTGGTCCGTTCTTATCACTTTTCTAAAATAATAGCAACTTTAAATCGTGAAACGTGAAACAACAATGTTTGCATTTTCTTATATTAGTTCTAGCATACAATGAAGTTTTCTCTGAAGCTAGTCGGTAGAGTTGGCTAAAATTATCAATATTAGTTTTATGTTATGTAACGCTGGTTAATTTTGTCCGTTCTTATCCCTATTCTAAAATAATAGCAACTTTAAATCGTGAAACGTGAAACAACAATGTTTGCATTTTCTTATATTAGTTCTAGCATACAATGAAGTTTTCTCTGAAACTAGTCGGTAGAGTTGGCTAAAATTATCAATATTAGTTTTATGTTATGTAACGCTGGTTAATTTGGTCCGTTCTCATCACTTTTCTAAAATAATAGCAACTTTAAATCGTGAAACGTGAAACAACAATGTTTGCATTTTCTTATATTAGTTCTAGCATACAATGAAGTTTTCTCTGAAACTAGTCTGTAGAGTTGGCTAAAATTATCAATATTAGTTTTATGTTATGTACCGCTGGTTAATTTGGTCCGTTCTTATCACTTTTCTAAAATAATAGCAACTTTAAATCGTGAAACGTGAAACAACAATGTTTGCATTTTCTTATATTAGTTCTAGCATACAATGAAGTTTTCTCTGAAACTAGTCGGTAGAGTTGGCTAAAATTATCAATATTAGTTTTATGTTATGTAACGCTGGTTAATTTGGTCCGTTCTTATCCCTATTCTAAAATAATAGCAACTTTAAATCGTGAAACGTGAAACAACAATGTTTGCATTTTCTTATATTAGTTCTAGCATACAATGAAGTTTTCTCTGAAGCTAGTCGGTAGAGTTGGCTAAAATTATCAATATTAGTTTTATGTTATGTAACGCTGGTTAATTTTGTCCGTTCTTATCCCTATTCTAAAATAATAGCAACTTTAAATCGTGAAACGTGAAACAACAATGTTTGCATTTTCTTATATTAGTTCTAGCATACAATGAAGTTTTCTCTGAAACTAGTCGGTAGAGTTGGCTAAAATTATCAATATTAGTTTTATGTTATGTAACGCTGGTTAATTTGGTCCGTTCTCATCACTTTTCTAAAATAATAGCAACTTTAAATCGTGAAACGTGAAACAACAATGTTTGCATTTTCTTATATTAGTTCTAGCATACAATGAAGTTTTCTCTGAAACTAGTCTGTAGAGTTGGCTAAAATTATCAATATTAGTTTTATGTTATGTACCGCTGGTTAATTTGGTCCGTTCTTATCACTTTTCTAAAATAATAGCAACTTTAAATCGTGAAACGTGAAACAACAATGTTTGCATTTTCTTATATTAGTTCTAGCATACAATGAAGTTTTCTCTGAAACTAGTCGGTAGAGTTGGCTAAAATTATCAATATTAGTTTTATGTTATGTAACGCTGGTTAATTTGGTCCGTTCTTATCACTTTTCTAAAATAATAGCCACTTTAAATCGTGAAACGTGAAACAACAATGTTTGCATTTTCTTATATTAGTTCTAGCATACAATGAAGTTTTCTCTGAAACTAGTCGGTAGAGTTGGCTAAAATTATCAATATTAGTTTTATGTTATGTAACGCTGGTTAATTTTGTCCGTTCTTATCCCTATTCTAAAATAATAGCAACTTTAAATCGTGAAACGTGAAACAACAATGTTTGCATTTTCTTATATTAGTTCTAGCATACAATGAAGTTTTCTCTGAAACTAGTCGGTAGAGTTGGCTAAAATTATCAATATTAGTTTTATGTTATGTAACGCTGGTTAATTTGGTCCGTTCTCATCACTTTTCTAAAATAATAGCAACTTTAAATCGTGAAACGTGAAACAACAATGTTTGCATTTTCTTATATTAGTTCTAGCATACAATGAAGTTTTCTCTGAAACTAGTCTGTAGAGTTGGCTAAAATTATCAATATTAGTTTTATGTTATGTACCGCTGGTTAATTTGGTCCGTTCTTATCACTTTTCTAAAATAATAGCAACTTTAAATCGTGAAACGTGAAACAACAATGTTTGCATTTTCTTATATTAGTTCTAGCATACAATGAAGTTTTCTCTGAAACTAGTCGGTAGAGTTGGCTAAAATTATCAATATTAGTTTTATGTTATGTAACGCTGGTTAATTTGGTCCGTTCTTATCACTTTTCTAAAATAATAGCAACTTTAAATCGTGAAACGTGAAACAACAATGTTTGCATTTTCTTATATTAGTTCTAGCATACAATGAAGTTTTCTCTGAAACTAGTCGGTAGAGTTGGCTAAAATTATCAATATTAGTTTTATGTTATGTAACGCTGGTTAATTTTGTCCGTTCTTATCCCTATTCTAAAATAATAGCAACTTTAAATCGTGAAACGTGAAACAACAATGTTTGCATTTTCTTATATTAGTTCTAGCATACAATGAAGTTTTCTCTGAAACTAGTCGGTAGAGTTGGCTAAAATTATCAATATTAGTTTTATGTTATGTAACCCTGGTTAATTTGGTCCGTTCTTATCACTTTTCTAAAATAATAGCAACTTTAAATCGTGAAACGTGAAACAACAATGTTTGCATTTTCTTATATTAGTTCTAGCATACAATGAAGTTTTCTCTGAAACTAGTCGGTAGAGTTGGCTAAAATTATCAATATTAGATTTATGTTATGTAACGCTGGTTAATTTTGTCCGTTCTTATCACTTTTCTAAAATAATAGCAACTTTAAATCGTGAAACGTGAAACAACAATGTTTGCATTTTCTTATATTAGTTCTAGCATACAATGAAGTTTTCTCTGAAACTAGTCGGTAGAGTTGGCTAAAATTATCAATATTAGTTTTATGTTATGTAACGCTGGTTAATTTGGTCCGTTCTTATCACTTTTCTAAAATAATAGCAACTTTAAATCGTGAAACGTGAAACAACAATGTTTGCATTTTCTTATATTAGTTCTAGCATACAATGAAGTTTTCTCTGAAACTAGTCGGTAGAGTTGGCTAAAATTATCAATATTAGTTTTATGTTATGTACCGCTGGTTAATTTGGTCCGTACTTATCACTTTTCTAAAATAATAGCAACTTTAAATCGTGAAACGTGAAACAACCATGTTTGCATTTTCTTATATTAGTTCTAGCATACAATGAAGTTTTCTCTGAAACTAGTCGGTAGAGTTGGCTAAAATTATCAATATTAGTTTTATGTTATGTAACGCTGGTTAATTTGGTCCGTTCTTATCACTTTTTTAAAATAATAGCAACTTTAAATCGTGAAACGTGAAACAACAATGTTTGCATTTTCTTATATTAGTTCTAGCATACAATGAAGTTTTCTCTGAAACTAGTCGGTAGAGTTGGCTAAAATTATCAATATTAGTTTTATGTTATGTAACGCTGGTTAATTTTGTCCGTTCTTATCACTTTTCTAAAATAATAGCAACTTTAAACCGTGAAACGTGAAACAACAATGTTTGCATTTTCTTATATTAGTTCTAGCATACAATTAAGTTTTCTCTGAAACTAGTCGGTAGAGTTGGCTAAAATTATCAATATTAGTTTTATGTTATGTAACGCTGGTTAATTTTGTCCGTTCTTATTACTTTTCTAAAATAATAGCAACTTTAAATCGTGAAACGTGAAACAACAATGTTTGCATTTTCTTATATTAGTTCTAGCATACAATGAAGTTTTCTCTGAAACTAGTCGGTAGAGTTGGCTAAAATTATCAATATTAGTTTTATGTTATGTAACGCTGGTTAATTTGGTCCGTTCTTATCACTTTTTTAAAATAATAGCAACTTTAAATCGTGAAACGTGAAACAACAATGTTTGCATTTTCTTATATTAGTTCTAGCATACAATGAAGTTTTCTCGGAAACTAGTCGGTAGAGTTGGCTAAAATTATCAATATTAGATTTATGTTATGTAACGCTGGTTAATTTGGTCCGTTCTTATCACTTTTCTAAAATAATAGCAACTTTAAATCGTGAAACGTGAAATAACAATAAATGCATTTTCTTATATTAGTTCTAGCATACAATTAAGTTTTCTCTGAAACTAGTCGGTAGAGTTGGCTAAAATTATCAATATTAGTTTTATGTTATGTACCGCTGGTTAATTTTGTCCGTTCTTATCACTTTTCTAAAATAATAGCAACTTTAAATCGTGAAACGTGAAACAACAATGTTTGCATTTTCTTATATTAGTTCTAGCATACAATGAAGTTTTCTCGGAAACTAGTCGGTAGAGTTGGCTAAAATTATCAATATTAGATTTATGTTATGTAACGCTGGTTAATTTGGTCCGTTCTTATCACTTTTCTAAAATAATAGCAACTTTAAATCGTGAAACGTGAAATAACAATAAATGCATTTTCTTATATTAGTTCTAGCATACAATGAAGTTTTCTCTGAAACTAGTCGGTAGAGTTGGCTAAAATTATCAATATTAGTTTTATGTTATGTAACGCTGGTTAATTTGGTCCGTTCTTATCACTTTTCTAAAATAATAGCAACTTTAAATCGTGAAACGTGAAACAACAATGTTTGCATTTTCTTATATTAGTTCTAGCATACAATGAAGTTTTCTCTGAAACTAGTCGGTAGAGTTGGCTAAAATTATCAATATTAGTTTTATGTTATGTAACGCTGGTTAATTTTGTCCGTTCTTATCCCTATTCTAAAATAATAGCAACTTTAAATCGTGAAACGTGAAACAACAATGTTTGCATTTTCTTATATTAGTTCTAGCATACAATGAAGTTTTCTCTGAAACTAGTCGGTAGAGTTGGCCAAAGTTATCAATATTAGTTTTATGTTATGTAACTCTGGTTCATTTTGTCCGTTCTTATCCCTATTCTAAAATAATAGCAACTTTAAATCGTGAAACGTGAAACAACAATGTTTGCATTTTCTTATATTAGTTCTAGCATACAATGAAGTTTTCTCTGAAACTAGTCGGTAGAGTTGGCTCTAATTATCAATATTAGTTTTATGTTATGTAACGCTGGGTAATTTGGTCCGTTCTTATCCCTATTCTAAAATAATAGCAACTTTAAATCGTGAAACGTGAAACAACAATGTTTGCATTTTCTTATATTAGTTCTAGCATACAATGAAGTTTTCTCGGAAACTAGTCGGTAGAGTTGGCTAAAATTATCAATATTAGTTTTATGTTATGTAACGCTGGTTAATTTTGTCCGTTCTTATCCCTATTCTAAAATAATAGCAACTTTAAATCGTGAAACGTGAAACAACAATGTTTGCATTTTCTTATATTAGTTCTAGCATACAATGAAGTTTTCTCTGAAACTAGTCGGTAGAGTTGGCTAATATTATCAATATTAGTTTTATGTTATGTAACGCTGGTTAATTTTGTCCGTTCTTATCACTTTTCTAAAATAATAGCAACTTTAAATCGTGAAACGTGAAACAACAATGTTTGCATTTTCTTATATTAGTTCTAGCATACAATGAAGTTTTCTCTGAAACTAGTCGGTAGAGTTGGCTAAAATTATCAATATTAGTTTTATGTTATGTAACGCTGGTTAATTTGGTCCGTTCTTATCACTTTTCTAAAATAATAGAAACTTTAAATCGTGAAACGTGATACAACAATGTTTGCATTTTCTTATATTAGTTCTAGCATACAATTAAGTTTTCTCTGAAACTAGTCGGTAGAGTTGGCTAAAATTATCAATATTAGTTTTATGTTATGTAACGCTGGTTAATTTTGTCCGTTCTTATCCCTATTCTAAAATAATAGCAACTTTAAATCGTGAAACGTGAAACAACAATGTTTGCATTTTCTTATATTAGTTCTAGCATACAATGAAGTTTTCTCTGAAACTAGTCGGTAGAGTTGGCTAAAATTATCAATATTAGTTTTATGTTATGTAACGCTGGTTAATTTTGTCCGTTCTTATCCCTATTCTAAAATAATAGCAACTTTAAATCGTGAAACGTGAAACAACAATGTTTGCATTTTCTTATATTAGTTCTAGCATACAATGAAGTTTTCTCTGAAACTAGTCGGTAGAGTTGGTTAAAATTATCAATATTAGTTTTATGTTATGTAACGCTGGTTAATTTGGTCCGTTCTCATCACTTTTCTAAAATAATAGCAACTTTAAATCGTGAAACGTGAAACAACAATGTTTGCATTTTCTTATATTAGTTCTAGCATACAATGAAGTTTTCTCTGAAACTAGTCTGTAGAGTTGGCTAAAATTATCAATATTAGTTTTATGTTATGTACCGCTGGTTAATTTGGTCCGTTCTTATCCCTATTCTAAAATAATAGCAACTTTAAATCGTGAAACGTGAAACAACAATGTTTGCATTTTCTTATATTAGTTCTAGCATACAATGAAGTTTTCTCTGAAACTAGTCGGTAGAGTTGGCTAAAATTATCAATATTAGTTTTATGTTATGTAACGCTGGTTAATTTTGTCCGTTCTTATCCCTATTCTAAAATAATAGCAACTTTAAATCGTGAAACGTGAAACAACAATGTTTGCATTTTCTTATATTAGTTCTAGCATACAATGAAGTTTTCTCTGAAACTAGTCGGTAGAGTTGGCTAAAATTATCAATATTAGTTTTATGTTATGTAACGCTGGTTAATTTGGTCCGTTCTCATCACTTTTCTAAAATAATAGCAACTTTAAATCGTGAAACGTGAAACAACAATGTTTGCATTTTCTTATATTAGTTCTAGCATACAATGAAGTTTTCTCTGAAACTAGTCTGTAGAGTTGGCTAAAATTATCAATATTAGTTTTATGTTATGTACCGCTGGTTAATTTGGTCCGTTCTTATCCCTATTCTAAAATAATAGCAACTTTAAATCGTGAAACGTGAAACAACAATGTTTGCATTTTCTTATATTAGTTCTAGCATACAATGAAGTTTTCTCTGAAACTAGTCGGTAGAGTTGGCTAAAATTATCAATATTAGTTTTATGTTATGTAACGCTGGTTAATTTGGTCCGTTCTTATCCCTATTCTAAAATAATAGCAACTTTAAATCGTGAAACGTGAAACAACAATGTTTGCATTTTCTTATATTAGTTCTAGCATACAATGAAGTTTTCTCTGAAACTAGTCGGTAGAGTTGGCTAAAATTATCAATATTAGTTTTATGTTATGTAACGCTGGTTAATTTGGTCCGTTCTTATCACTTTTCTAAAATAATAGCAACTTTAAATCGTGAAACGTGAAACAACAATGTTTGCATTTTCTTATATTAGTTCTAGCATACAATGAAGTTTTCTCTGAAACTAGTCGGTAGAGTTGGCTAAAATTATCAATATTAGTTTTTTGTTATGTACCGCTGGTTAATTTGGTCCGTTCTTATCCCTATTCTAAAATAATAGCAACTTTAAATCGTGAAACGTGAAACAACAATGTTTGCATTTTCTTATATTAGTTCTAGCATACAATGAAGTTTTCTCTGAAACTAGTCGGTAGAGTTGGCTAAAATTATCAATATTAGTTTTATGTTATGTAACGCTGGTTAATTTGGTCCGTTCTTATCACTTTTCTAAAATAATAGCAACTTTAAATCGTGAAACGTGAAACAATAATGTTTGCATTTTCTTATATTAGTTCTAGCATACAATGAAGTTTTCTCTGAAACTAGTCGGTAGAGTTGGCTAAAATTATCAATATTAGTTTTATGTTATGTAACGCTGGTTAATTTGGTCCGTTCTTATCACTTTTCTAAAATAATAGCAACTTTAAATCGTGAAACGTGAAACAACAATGTTTGCATTTTCTTATATTAGTTCTAGCATACAATGAAGTTTTCTCTGAAACTAGTCGGTAGAGTTGGCTAAAATTATCAATATTAGTTTTATGTTATGTAACACTGGTTAATTTTGTCCGTTCTTATCCCTATTCTAAAATAATAGAAACTTTAAATCGTGAAACGTGAAACAACAATGTTTGCATTTTCTTATATTAGTTCTAGCATACAATGAAGTTTTCTCTGAAACTAGTCGGTAGAGTTGGCTAAAATTATCAATATTAGTTTTATGTTATGTAACGCTGGTTAATTTGGTCCGTTCTTATCACTTTTCTAAAATAATAGCAACTTTAAATCGTGAAACGTGAAACAACAATGTTTGCATTTTCTTATATTAGTTCTAGCATACAATGAAGTTTTCTCTGAAACTAGTCGGTAGAGTTGGCTAAAATTATCAATATTAGATTTATGTTATGTAACGCTGGTTAATTTGGTCCGTTCTTATCACTTTTCTAAAATAATAGCAACTTTAAATCGTGAAACGTGAAACAACAATGTTTGCATTTTCTTATATTAGTTCTAGCATACAATGAAGTTTTCTCTGAAACTAGTCGGTAGAGTTGGCTAAAATTATCAATATTAGTTTTATGTTATGTAACGCTGGTTAATTTGGTCCGTTCTTATCACTTTTTTAAAATAATAGCAACTTTAAATCGTGAAACGTGAAACAACAATGTTCGCATTTTCTTATATTAGTTCTAGCATACAATTAAGTTTTCTCTGAAACTAGTCGGTAGAGTTGGCTAAAATTATCAATATTAGTTTTATGTTTTGTAACGCTGGTTAATTTGGTCCGTTCTTATCACTTTTCTAAAATAATAGCACCTTTCAATCGTGAAACGTGAAACAACAATGTTTGCATTTTCTTATATTAGTTCTAGCATACAATGAAGTTTTCTCTGAAACTAGTCGGTAGAGTTGGCTAAAATTATCAATATTAGTTTTATGTTATGTAACGCTGGTTCATTTGGTCCGTTCTTATCACTTTTCTAAAATAATAGCACCTTTCAATCGTGAAACGTGAAACAACAATGTTTGCATTTTCTTATATTAGTTCTAGCATACAATGAAGTTTTCTCTGAAACTAGTCGGTAGAGTTCGCTAAAATTATCAATATTAGTTTTATGTTATGTAACGCTGGTTAATTTGGTCCGTTCTTATCACTTTTCTAAAATAATAGCAACTTTAAATCGTGAAAAGTGAAACAACCATGTTTGCATTTTCTAATATTAGTTCTAGCATACAATTAAGTTTTCTCTGAAACTAGTCGGTAGAGTTGGCTAAAATTATCAATATTAGTTTTATGTTATGTAACGCTGGTTAATTTGGTCCGTTCTTATCCCTATTTTAAATAATAGCAACTTTAAATCGTGAAACGTGAAACAACCATGTTTTCATTTTCTTATATTAGTTCTAGCATACAATTAAGTTTTCTCTGAAACTAGTCGGTAGAGTTGGCTAAAATTATCAATATTAGTTTTATGTTATGTAAAGCTGATTAACTTGGTCCGTTCTTATCACTTTTCTAAAATAATAGCAACTTTAAATCCTGAAACGTGAAACAACAATGTTTGCATTTTCTTATATTAGTTCTAGCATACAATTAAGTTATCTCTGAAACTAGTCGGTAGAGTTGGCTAAAATTATCAATTTTAGTTCTATTTTATGTAAAGCTGGTTAAATGGGTCCGTTCTTATCACTTTCCTAAAATAATAGAAACTTCAAATCGTGAAAAGTGAAACAACCATGTTTGCATTTTCTTATATTAGTTCTAGCATACAATTAAGTTTTCTCTGAAACTAGTCGGTAGAGTTGGCTAAAATTATCAATATTACTTTTATTTTATGTAACGCTGGTTAATTTGATCTGTTCTTATCACTTTTCTAAAATAATAGAAACTTCAAATCGTGAAACGTGAAACAACCATGTTTGCATTTTCTTATATTAGTTCTAGCATACAATTAAGTTTTCTCTGAAACTAGTCGGTAGAGTTGGCTAAAATTATCAATATTAGTTTTATGTTATGTAAAGCTGATTAATTTGGTCCGTTCTTATCACTTTTCTAAAATAATAGCAATTTTAAATCGTGAAACGTGAAACAACAATGTTTGCATTTTCTTATATTAGTTCTAGCATACAATGAAGTTTTCTCTGAAACTAGTCGGTAGAGTTGGCTAAAATTATCAATATTAGTTTTATATTATGTAACGCTGGTTAATTTGGTCCGTTCTTATCACTTTTCTAAAATAATAGCAACTTTAAATCGTGAAACGTGAAACAACAATGTTTGCATTTTCATATATTAGTTCTAGCATACAATGAAGTTTTCTCTGAAACTAGTCGGTAGAGTTGGCTAAAATTATGAATATTAGTTTTATGTTATGTAACGCTGGTTAATTTGGTCCGTTCTTATCACTTTTCTAAAATAATAGCACCTTTAAATCGTGAAAAGTGAAACAACCATGTTTGCATTTTCTTATATTAGTTCTAGCATACAATTAAGTTTTCTCTGAAACTAGTCGGTAGAGTTGGCTAAAATTATCAATATTAGTTTTATGTTATGCAACGCTGGTTAATTTGGTACGTTCTTATCACTTTTCTAAAATAATAGCAACTTTAAATCGTGAAACGTGAAACAACAATTTTTGCATTTTCTTATATTAGTTCTAGCATACAATTAAGTTTTCTCTGAAACTAGTCGGTAGAGTTGGCTAAAATTATCAATATTAGTTTTATTTTATGTAAAGCTGATTAATTTGTGTTGATCTTATCACTTTTCTAAAATAATAGAAACTTTAAATCGTGAAACGTGAAACAACAATGTTTGCATTTTCTTATATTTGTTCTAGCATACAATTAGGTATTCTCTGAAACTAGTCGGTAGAGTTGGCTAATTATCAATATTAGTTTTATTTTATGTAAGGCTGATTAATTTGTGTTGATCTTATCACTTTTCTAAAATAATAGAAACTTTAAATCGTGAAACGTCAAACAACCATGTTTGCATTTTCTTATATTAGTTCAAGCATACAATTAAGTTTTCTCTGAAACTAGTCGGTAGAGTTGGCTAAAATTATCAATATTAGTTTTATTTTATGTAAAGCTGATTAATTTGGTCCGTTCTTATCACTTTTCTAAAATAATAGCAACTTTCAATCGTGAAACGTGAAACAACAATGTTTGCATTTTCTTATATTAGTTCTAGCATACAATGAAGTTTTCTATGAAACTAGTCGGTAGAGTTGGCTAAAATTATCAATATTAGTTTTATTATATATAACGCTGGTTAATTTGGTCCGTTTTTATCACTTTCCTAAAATAATAGAAACTTCAAATCGTGAAAAGTGAAACACCCATGTTTGCATTTTCTTATATTAGTTCTAGCATACAATTAAGTTTTCTCTGAAACTAGTCGGTAGAGTTGGCTAAAATTATCAATATTAGTTTTATGTTATGTAACGTTGGTTAATTTGGTCCGTTCTTACCAATTTTCTAAAATAATAGCAACTTTAAATCGTGAAACAACCATGTTTGCATTTTCTTATATTAGTTCTAGCATACAATTAAGTTTTCTCTGAAACTAGTCGGTAGAGTTGGCTAAAATTATCAATATTAGTTTTATGTTATGTACCGCTGGTTAATTTGGTCCGTTCTTATCACTTTTCTAAAATAATAGCAACTTTAAATCGTGAAACGTGAAACAACAATGTTTGCATTTTCTTATATTAGTTCTAGCATACAATGAATTTTTCTCTGAAACTAGTCGGTAGAGTTGGCCAAAGTTATCAATATTAGTTTTATGTTATGTAGCTGGTTAATTTGGTCCGTTCTTTTCACTTTTCTAAAATAATAGCAACTTTAAATCGTGAAACGTGAAACAACAATGTTTGCATTTTCTTATATTAGTTCTAGCATACAATGAAGTTTTCTCTGAAACTAGTCGGTAGAGTTGGCTAAAATTATCAATATTAGTTTTATGTTATGTAACGCTGGTTAATTTGGTCCGTTCTTATCACTTTTCTAAAATAATAGCAACTTTAAATCGTGAAACGTGAAACAACAATGTTTGCATTTTCTTATATTAGTTCTAGCATACAATGAATTTTTCTCTGAAACTAGTCGGTAGAGTTGGCCAAAGTTATCAATATTAGTTTTATGTTATGTAACGCTGGTTAATTTGGTCCGTTCTTTTTACTTTTCTAAAATAATAGCAACTTTAAATCGTGAAACGTGAAACAACAATGTTTGCATTTTCTTATATTAGTTCTAGCATACAATGAAGTTTTCTCTGAAACTAGTCGGTAGAGTTGGCTAAAATTATCAATATTGGTTTTATGTTATGTACCGCTGGTTAATTTGGTCCGTTCTTATCACTTTTCTAAAATAATAGCAACTTTAAATCGTGAAACGTGAAACAACAATGTTTGCATTTTCTTATATTAGTTCTAGCATACAATGAATTTTTCTCTGAAACTAGTCGGTAGAGTTGGCCAAAGTTATCAATATTAGTTTTATGTTATGTAACGCTGGTTAATTTGGTCCGTTCTTTTCACTTTTCTAAAATAATAGCAACTTTAAATCGTGAAACGTGAAACAACAATGTTTGCATTTTCTTATATTAGTTCTAGCATACAATGAAGTTTTCTCTGAAACTAGTCGGTAGAGTTGGCTAAAATTATCAATATTAGTTTTATGTTATGTAACGCTGGTTAATTTGGTCCGTTCTTATCACTTTTCTAAAATAATAGCAACTTTAAATCGTGAAACGTGAAATAACAATGTTTGCATTTTCTTATATTAGTTCTAGCATACAATGAAGTTTTCTCTGAAACTAGTCGGTAGAGTTGGCTAAAATTATCAATATTAGTTTTATGTTATGTAACGCTGGTTAATTTGGTCCGTTCTTATCACTTTTCTAAAATAATAGCAACTTTAAATCGTGAAACGTGAAACAACAATGTTTGCATTTTCTTATATTAGTTCTAGCATACAATGAAGTTTTCTCTGAAACTAGTCGGTAGAGTTGGCTAAAATTATCAATATTAGTTTTATGTTATGTACCGCTGGTTAATTTGGTCCGTTCTTATCACTTTTCTAAAATAATAGCAACTTTAAATCGTGAAACGTGAAACAACAATGTTTGCATTTTCTTATATTAGTTCTAGCATACAATGAAGTTTTCTCTGAAACTAGTCGGTAGAGTTGGCTAAAATTATCAATATTAGTTTTATGTTATGTAACGCTGGTTAATTTGGTCCGTTCTTATCACTTTTCTAAAATAATAGCAACTTTAAATCGTGAAACGTGAAACAACAATGTTTGCATTTTCTTATATTAGTTCTAGCATACAATGAAGTTTTCTCTGAAACTAGTCGGTAGAGTTGGCTAAAATTATCAATATTAGTTTTATGTTATGTAACGCTGGTTAATTTTGTCCGTTCTTATCCCTATTCTAAAATAATAGCAACTTTAAATCGTGAAACGTGAAACAACAATGTTTGCATTTTCTTACATTAGTTCTAGCAAACAATTAAGTTTTCTCTGAAACTAGTCGGTAGAGTTGGCTAAAATTATCAATATTAGTTTTATGTTATGTAACGCTGGTTAATTTGGTCCGTTCTTATCACTTTTCTAAAATAATAGCAACTTTAAATCGTGAAACGTGAAACAACAATGTTTGCATTTTCTTATATTAGTTCTAGCATACAATGAAGTTTTCTCTGAAACTAGTCGGTAGAGTTGGCTCTAATTATCAATATTAGTTTTATGTTATGTAACGCTGGTTAATTTTGTCCGTTCTTATCCCTATTCTAAAATAATAGCAACTTTAAATCGTGAAACGTGAAACAACAATGTTTGCATTTTCTTATATTAGTTCTAGCATACAATGAAGTTTTCTCGGAAACTAGTCGGTAGAGTTGGCTAAAATTATCAATATTAGTTTTATGTTATGTAACGCTGGTTAATTTTGTCCGTTCTTATCCCTATTCTAAAATAATAGCAACTTTAAATCGTGAAACGTGAAACAACAATGTTTGCATTTTCTTATATTAGTTCTAGCATACAATGAAGTTTTCTCTGAAACTAGTCGGTAGAGTTGGCTAATATTATCAATATTAGTTTTATGTTATGTAACGCTGGTTAATTTTGTCCGTTCTTATCACTTTTCTAAAATAATAGCAACTTTAAATCGTGAAACGTGAAACAACAATGTTTGCATTTTCTTATATTAGTTCTAGCATACAATGAAGTTTTCTCTGAAACTAGTCGGTAGAGTTGGCTAAAATTATCAATATTAGTTTTATGTTATGTAACGCTGGTTAATTTGGTCCGTTCTTATCACTTTTCTAAAATAATAGCAACTTTAAATCGTGAAACGTGATACAACAATGTTTGCATTTTCTTATATTAGTTCTAGCATACAATTAAGTTTTCTCTGAAACTAGTCGGTAGAGTTGGCTAAAATTATCAATATTAGTTTTATGTTATGTAACGCTGGTTAATTTTGTCCGTTCTTATCCCTATTCTAAAATAATAGCAACTTTAAATCGTGAAACGTGAAACAACAATGTTTGCATTTTCTTATATTAGTTCTAGCATACAATGAAGTTTTCTCTGAAACTAGTCGGTAGAGTTGGCTAAAATTATCAATATTAGTTTTATGTTATGTAACGCTGGTTAATTTTGTCCGTTCTTATCCCTATTCTAAAATAATAGCAACTTTAAATCGTGAAACGTGAAACAACAATGTTTGCATTTTCTTATATTAGTTCTAGCATACAATGAAGTTTTCTCTGAAACTAGTCGGTAGAGTTGGCTAAAATTATCAATATTAGTTTTATGTTATGTAACGCTGGTTAATTTGGTCCGTTCTTATCACTTTTCTAAAATAATAGCAACTTTAAATCGTGAAACGTGAAACAACAATGTTTGCATTTTCTTATATTAGTTCTAGCATACAATGAAGTTTTCTCTGAAACTAGTCTGTAGAGTTGGCTAAAATTATCAATATTAGTTTTATGTTATGTACCGCTGGTTAATTTGGTCCGTTCTTATCCCTATTCTAAAATAATAGCAACTTTAAATCGTGAAACGTGAAACAACAATGTTTGCATTTTCTTATATTAGTTCTAGCATACAATGAAGTTTTCTCTGAAACTAGTCGGTAGAGTTGGCTAAAATTATCAATATTAGTTTTGTTATGTAACGTTGGGTAATTTGGTCCGTTCTTATCACTTTTCTAAAATAATAGCAACTTTAAATCGTGAAACGTGAAACAACAATGTTTGCATTTTCTTATATTAGTTCTAGCATACAATGAAGTTTTCTCTGAAACTAGTCGGTAGAGTTGGCTAAAATTATCAATATTAGTTTTATGTTATGTAACGCTGGTTAATTTGGTCCGTTCTTATCCCTATTCTAAAATAATAGCAACTTTAAATCGTGAAACGTGAAACAACAATGTTTGCATTTTCTTATATTAGTTCTAGCATACAATGAAGTTTTCTCTGAAACTAGTCGGTAGAGTTGGCTAAAATTATCAATATTAGTTTTATGTTATGTAACGCTGGTTAATTTGGTCCGTTCTTATCACTTTTCTAAAATAATAGCAACTTTAAATCGTGAAACGTGAAACAACAATGTTTGCATTTTCTTATATTAGTTCTAGCATACAATGAAGTTTTCTCTGAAACTAGTCGGTAGAGTTGGCTAAAATTATCAATATTAGTTTTATGTTATGTACCGCTGGTTAATTTGGTCCGTTCTTATCCCTATTCTAAAATAATAGCAACTTTAAATCGTGAAACGTGAAACAACAATGTTTGCATTTTCTTATATTAGTTCTAGCATACAATGAAGTTTTCTCTGAAACTAGTCGGTAGAGTTGGCTAAAATTATCAATATTAGTTTTATGTTATGTAACGCTGGTTAATTTGGTCCGTTCTTATCACTTTTCTAAAATAATAGCAACTTTAAATCGTGAAACGTGAAACAACAATGTTTGCATTTTCTTATATTAGTTCTAGCATACAATGAAGTTTTCTCTGAAACTAGTCGGTAGAGTTGGCTAAAATTATCAATATTAGTTTTATGTTATGTAACGCTGGTTAATTTGGTCCGTTCTTATCCCTATTCTAAAATAATAGCAACTTTAAATCGTGAAACGTGAAACAATAATGTTTGCATTTTCTTATATTAGTTCTAGCATACAATGAAGTTTTCTCTGAAACTAGTCGGTAGAGTTGGCTAAAATTATCAATATTAGTTTTATGTTATGTAACGCTGGTTAATTTGGTCCGTTCTTATCACTTTTCTAAAATAATAGCAACTTTAAATCGTGAAACGTGAAACAACAATGTTTGCATTTTCTTATATTAGTTCTAGCATACAATGAAGTTTTCTCTGAAACTAGTCGGTAGAGTTGGCTAAAATTATCAATATTAGTTTTATGTTATGTAACACTGGTTAATTTTGTCCGTTCTTATCCCTATTCTAAAATAATAGAAACTTTAAATCGTGAAACGTGAAACAACAATGTTTGCATTTTCTTATATTAGTTCTAGCATACAATGAAGTTTTCTCTGAAACTAGTCGGTAGAGTTGGCTAAAATTATCAATATTAGTTTTATGTTATGTAACGCTGGTTAATTTGGTCCGTTCTTATCACTTTTCTAAAATAATAGCAACTTTAAATCGTGAAACGTGAAACAACAATGTTTGCATTTTCTTATATTAGTTCTAGCATACAATGAAGTTTTCTCTGAAACTAGTCGGTAGAGTTGGCTAAAATTATCAATATTAGATTTATGTTATGTAACGCTGGTTAATTTGGTCCGTTCTTATCACTTTTCTAAAATAATAGCAACTTTAAATCGTGAAACGTGAAACAACAATGTTTGCATTTTCTTATATTAGTTCTAGCATACAATGAAGTTTTCTCTGAAACTAGTCGGTAGAGTTGGCTAAAATTATCAATATTAGTTGTTATGTTATGTAACGCTGGTTAATTTGGTCCGTTCTTATCACTTTTTTAAAATAATAGCAACTTTAAATCGTGAAACGTGAAACAACAATGTTCGCATTTTCTTATATTAGTTCTAGCATACAATTAAGTTTTCTCTGAAACTAGTCGGTAGAGTTGGCTAAAATTATCAATATTAGTTTTATGTTTTGTAACGCTGGTTAATTTTGTCCGTTCTTATCCCTATTCTAAAATAATAGAAACTTTAAATCGTGAAACGTGAAACAACAATGTTTGCATTTTCTTATATTAGTTCTAGCATACAATGAAGTTTTCTCTGAAACTAGTCGGTAGAGTTGGCTAAAATTATCAATATTAGTTTTATGTTATGTAACGCTGGTTAATTTGGTCCGTTCTTATCACTTTTCTAAAATAATAGCAACTTTAAATCGTGAAACGTGAAACAACAATGTTTGCATTTTCTTATATTAGTTCTAGCATACAATGAAGTTTTCTCTGAAACTAGTCGGTAGAGTTGGCTAAAATTATCAATATTAGATTTATGTTATGTAACGCTGGTTAATTTGGTCCGTTCTTATCACTTTTCTAAAATAATAGCAACTTTAAATCGTGAAACGTGAAACAACAATGTTTGCATTTTCTTATATTAGTTCTAGCATACAATGAAGTTTTCTCTGAAACTAGTCGGTAGAGTTGGCTAAAATTATCAATATTACTTTTATGTTATGTAACGCTGATTAATTTGGTCCGTTCTTATCACTTTTCTAAAATAATAGCAACTTTCAATCGTGAAACGTGAAACAACAATGTTTGCATTTTCTTATATTAGTTCTAGCATACAATGAAGTTTTCTCTGAAACTAGTCGGTAGAGTTGGCTAAAATTATCAATATTAGTTTTATGTTATGTAACGCTGGTTAATTTGGTCCGTTCTTATCACTTTTCTAAAATAATAGCAACTTTAAATCGTGAAACGTGAAACAACAATGTTTGCATTTTCTTATATTAGTTCTAGCATACAATGAAGTTTGCTCTGAAACTAGTCGGTAGAGTTGGCTAAAATTATCAATATTAGATTTATGTTATGTAACGCTGGTTAATTTGGTCCGTTCTTATCACTTTTCTAAAATAATAGCAACTTTAAATCGTGAAACGTGAAATAACAATGTTTGCATTTTCTTATATTAGTTCTAGCATACCATGAAGTTTTCTCTGAAACTAGGCGGTAGAGTTCGCTAAAATTATCAATATTAGTTTTATGTTATGTAACGCTGGTTAATTTGGTCCGTTCTTATCACTTTTCTAAAAGAATAGCAACTTTAAATCGTGAAACGTGAAACAACAATGTTTGCATTTTCTTATATTAGTTCTAGCATACAATTAAGTTTTCTCTGAAACTAGTCGGTAGAGTTGGCTAAAATTATCAATATTAGTTTTATGTTATGTACCGCTGGTTAATTTGGTCCGTTCTTATCACTTTTCTAAAATAATAGCAACTTTAAATCGTGAAACGTGAAACAACAATGTTTGCATTTTCTTATATTAGTTCTAGCATACAATTAAGTTTTCTCTGAAACTAGTCGGTAGAGTTGGCTATAATTATCAATATTAGTTTTATGTTATGTAACGCTGGTTAATTTGATCCGTTCTTATCACTTTTCTAAAATAATAGCAACTTTAAATCGTGAAACGTGAAACAACAATGTTTGCATTTTCTTATATTAGTTCTAGCATACAATTAAGCTTTCTCTGAAACTAGTCGGTAGAGTTGGCTGAAATTATCAATATTAGTTTTATGTTATGTAACGCTGGTTAATTTGGTCCGTTCTTATCACTTTTCTAAAATAATAGCAACTTTCAATCGTGAAACGTGAAACAACAATGTTTGCATTTTCTTATATTAGTTCTAGCATACAATGAAGTTTTCTCTGAAACTAGTCGGTAGAGTTGGCTAAAATTATCAATATTAGTTTTATGTTATGTAACGCTGGTTAATTTGGTCCGTTCTTATCACTTTTCTAAAATAATAGCAACTTTAAATCGTGAAACGTGAAACAACAATGTTTGCATTTTCTTATATTAGTTCTAGCATACAATGAAGTTTGCTCTGAAACTAGTCGGTAGAGTTGGCTAAAATTATCAATATTAGATTTATGTTATGTAACGCTGGTTAATTTGGTCCGTTCTTATCACTTTTCTAAAATAATAGCAACTTTAAATCGTGAAACGTGAAATAACAATGTTTGCATTTTCTTATATTAGTTCTAGCATACCATGAAGTTTTCTCTGAAACTAGGCGGTAGAGTTCGCTAAAATTATCAATATTAGTTTTATGTTATGTAACGCTGGTTAATTTGGTCCGTTCTTATCACTTTTCTAAAAGAATAGCAACTTTAAATCGTGAAACGTGAAACAACAATGTTTGCATTTTCTTATATTAGTTCTAGCATACAATTAAGTTTTCTCTGAAACTAGTCGGTAGAGTTGGCTAAAATTATCAATATTAGTTTTATGTTATGTACCGCTGGTTAATTTGGTCCGTTCTTATCACTTTTCTAAAATAATAGCAACTTTAAATCGTGAAACGTGAAACAACAATGTTTGCATTTTCTTATATTAGTTCTAGCATACAATTAAGTTTTCTCTGAAACTAGTCGGTAGAGTTGGCTATAATTATCAATATTAGTTTTATGTTATGTAACGCTGGTTAATTTGGTCCGTTCTTATCACTTTTCTAAAATAATAGCAACTTTAAATCGTGAAACGTGAAACAACAATGTTTGCATTTTCTTATATTAGTTCTAGCATACAATTAAGCTTTCTCTGAAACTAGTCGGTAGAGTTGGCTGAAATTATCAATATTAGTTTTATGTTATGTAACGCTGGTTAATTTGGTCCGTTCTTATCACTTTTCTAAAATAATAGCAACTTTAAATCGTGAAAAGTGAAACAACCATGTTTGCATTTTCTTATATTAGTTCTAGCATACAATGAAGTTTTCTCTGAAACTAGTCGGTAGAGTTGGCTAAAATTATCAATATTAGTTTTATGTTATGTAACGCTGGTTAATTTGGTCCGTTCTTATCACTTTTCTAAAATAATAGCAACTTTAAATCGTGAAACGTGAAACAACAATGTTTGCATTTTCTTATATTAGTTCTAGCATACAATGAAGTTTTCTCTGAAACTAGTCGGTAGAGTTGGCTAAAATTATCAATATTAGATTTATGTTATGTAACGCTGGTTAATTTGGTCCGTTCTTATCACTTTTCTAAAATAATAGCAACTTTAAATCGTGAAACGTGAAACAACAATGTTTGCATTTTCTTATATTAGTTCTAGCATACAATGAAGTTTTCTCTGAAACTAGTCGGTAGAGTTGGCTAAAATTATCAATATTACTTTTATGTTATGTAACGCTGATTAATTTGGTCCGTTCTTATCACTTTTCTAAAATAATAGCAACTTTCAATCGTGAAACGTGAAACAACAATGTTTGCATTTTCTTATATTAGTTCTAGCATACAATGAAGTTTTCTCTGAAACTAGTCGGTAGAGTTGGCTAAAATTATCAATATTAGTTTTATGTTATGTAACGCTGGTTAATTTGGTCCGTTCTTATCACTTTTCTAAAATAATAGCAACTTTAAATCGTGAAACGTGAAACAACAATGTTTGCATTTTCTTATATTAGTTCTAGCATACAATGAAGTTTGCTCTGAAACTAGTCGGTAGAGTTGGCTAAAATTATCAATATTAGATTTATGTTATGTAACGCTGGTTAATTTGGTCCGTTCTTATCACTTTTCTAAAATAATAGCAACTTTAAATCGTGAAACGTGAAATAACAATGTTTGCATTTTCTTATATTAGTTCTAGCATACCATGAAGTTTTCTCTGAAACTAGGCGGTAGAGTTCGCTAAAATTATCAATATTAGTTTTATGTTATGTAACGCTGGTTAATTTGGTCCGTTCTTATCACTTTTCTAAAAGAATAGCAACTTTAAATCGTGAAACGTGAAACAACAATGTTTGCATTTTCTTATATTAGTTCTAGCATACAATTAAGTTTTCTCTGAAACTAGTCGGTAGAGTTGGCTAAAATTATCAATATTAGTTTTATGTTATGTACCGCTGGTTAATTTGGTCCGTTCTTATCACTTTTCTAAAATAATAGCAACTTTAAATCGTGAAACGTGAAACAACAATGTTTGCATTTTCTTATATTAGTTCTAGCATACAATTAAGTTTTCTCTGAAACTAGTCGGTAGAGTTGGCTATAATTATCAATATTAGTTTTATGTTATGTAACGCTGGTTAATTTGGTCCGTTCTTATCACTTTTCTAAAATAATAGCAACTTTAAATCGTGAAACGTGAAACAACAATTTTTGCATTTTCTTATATTAGTTCTAGCATACAATTAAGTTTTCTCTGAAACTAGTCGGTAGAGTTGGCTAAAATTATCAATATTAGTTTTATTTTATGTAAAGCTGATTAATTTGTGTTGATCTTATCACTTTTCTAAAATAATAGAAACTTTAAATCGTGAAACGTGAAACAACAATGTTTGCATTTTCTTATATTTGTTCTAGCATACAATTAGGTATTCTCTGAAACTAGTCGGTAGAGTTGGCTAATTATCAATATTAGTTTTATTTTATGTAAGGCTGATTAATTTGTGTTGATCTTATCACTTTTCTAAAATAATAGAAACTTCAAATCGTGAAAAGTGAAACAACAATGTTTGCATTTTCTTATATTAGTTCTAGCATACAATTAAGTTTTCTCTGAAACTAGTCGGTAGAGTTGGCTAAAATTATCAATATTATTTTATTTTATGTAAAGCTGATTAACTTGTGTTGATCTTATCACTTTTCTAAAATAATAGCAACTTTAAATCGTGAAACGTGAAACAACAATGTTTGCATTTTCTTATATTAGTTCTAGCATACAATTAAGTTTTCTCTGAAACTAGTCGGTAGAGTTGGCTAAAATTATCAATATTAGTTTTATTTTATGTAAAGCTGGTTAATTTGGTCCGTTCTTATCACTTTCCTAAAATAATAGAAACTTCAAATCGTGAAAAGTGAAACAACCATGTTTGCATTTTCTTATATTAGTTCTAGCTTACAATTAAGTTTTCTCTGAAACTAGTCGGTAGAGTTGGCTAAAATTATCAATATTAGTTTTATTTTATGTAACGATGGTTAATTTGGGTTGTTCTTTTCTTTTTTCTAAAACAATAGAAACTTTAAATGAAAACTGAACAACTATGTGTGCATTCTCTTATATTAGTTCTAGCATACAATTAAGTTTTCTCTGAAACTAGTCGGTAGAGTTGGCTAAAATTATAAATATTAGTTTTATGTTATGTAACGCTGGTTAATTTGGTCCGTTCTTATCACTTTTCTAAAATAATAGCAACTTTCAATCGTGAAACAACCATGTTTTCATTTTCTTATATTAGTTCTAGCATACAATTAAGTTTTCTCTGAAACTAGTCGGTAGAGTTGGCTAAAATTATCAATATTAGTTTTATGTTATGTAAAGCTGATTAACTTGGTCCGTTCTTATCACTTTTGTAAAATAATAGCAACTTTAAATCCTGAAACGTGAAACAACAATGTTTGCATTTTCTTATATTAGTTCTAGCATACAATTAAGTTATCTCTGAAACTAGTCGGTAGAGTTGGCTAAAATTATCAATTTTAGTTCTATTTTATGTAAAGCTGGTTAAATGGGTCCGTTCTTATCACTTTCCTAAAATAATAGAAACTTCAAATCGTGAAAAGTGAAACAACCATGTTTGCATTTTCTTATATTAGTTCTAGCATACAATTAAGTTTTCTCTGAAACTAGTCGGTAGAGTTGGCTAAAATTATCAATATTACTTTTATTTTATGTATAGCTGATTAATTTGGTCCGTTCTTATCACTTTTCTAAAATAATAGCAACTTTAAATCGCTAAACGTGAAACAACAATGTTTGCATTTTCTTATATTAGTTCTAGCTTACAATTAAGTTTTCTCTGAAACTAGTCGGTAGAGTTGGCTAAAATTATCAATATTAGTTTTATTTTATGTAACGATGGTTAATTTGGGTTGTTCTTTTCTTTTTTCTAAAATAATAGAAACTTTAAATGAAAACTGAACAACTATGTGTGCATTCTCTTATATTAGTTCTAGCATACAATGAAGTTTTCTCTGAAACTAGTCGGTAGAGTTGGCTAAAATTATCAATATTAGTTTTATGTTATGTAACGCTGGTTAATTTGGTCCGTTCTTATCACTTTTCTAAAATAATAGCAACTTCAAATCGTGAAAAGTGAAACAACCAGTTTTGCATTTTCTTATATTAGTTCTAGCATACAATTAAGTTTTCTCTGAAACTATTCGGTAGAGTTGGCTAAAATTATCAATATTAGTTTTATGTTATGTAACGCTGGTTAATTTGGTCCGTTCCTATCACTTTTCTAAAATAATAGCAACTTTAAATCGTGAAACGTGAAACAACAATGTTTGCATTTTCTTATATTAGTTCTAGCATACAATTAAGTTTTCTCTGAAACTAGTCGGTAGAATTGGCTAAAATTATCAATATTAGTTTTATGTTATATAACGCTGGTTAATTTGGTCCGTTCTTATCACTTTTCTGAAATAATAGCACCTTTAAATCGTGAAAAGTGAAACAACCATTTTCTTATATTAGTTCTAGCATACAATGAAGTTTTCTCTGAAACTAGTCGGTAGAGTTGGCTAAAATTATCAATATTAGTTTTATGTTATGTAACGCTGGTTAATTTGGTCCGTTCTTATCACTTTTCTAAAATAATAGCAACTTTAAATCGTGAAACGTGAAACACCAATGTTTGCATTTTCTTATATTAGTTCTACCATACAATTAAGTTTTCTCTGAAACTAGTCGGTAGAGTTGGCTAAAATTATCAATATTAGTTTTATTTTATGTAAAGCTGATTAATTTGTGTTGATCTTATCACGTTTCTAAAATAATAGAAACTTCAAATCGTGAAAAGTGAAACAACCATGTTTGCATTTTCTTATCTTAGTTCTAGCATACAATTAAGTTTTCTTTGCTAGAACTAATATAAGAAAATGCAAACATGGTTGTTTCACGTTTCACGATTTGAAGTTTCTAGTACTTTAGAAAAGCGATAAGAACGGACCAAGTTAATCAGCTTTACATAACATAAAACTAATATTGATAATTTTAGCCAACTCTACCGACTAGTTTCAGAGAAAACTTAATTGTATGCTAGAACTAATATAAGAAAATGCAAACATTGTTGTTTCACGTTTCACGATTTAAAGTTGCTATTATTTTAGAAAAGTGATAAGAACGGACCAAATTAACCAGCGTTACATAACATAAAACTAATATTGATAATCTTAGCCAACTCTACCGACTAGTTTCAGAGAAAACTTAATTGTATGCTAGAACTAATATAAGAAAATGCAAACATGGTTGTTTCACTTTTCACGATTTGAAGTTTCTATTATTTTAGAAAAGTGATAAGAACGGACCAAATTAACCAGCGTTACATAACATAAAACTAATATTGATAATTTTAGCCAACTCTACCGACTAGTTTCAGAGAAAACTTAATTGTATGCTAGAACTAATATAAGAAAATGCAAACATTGTTGTTTCACTTTTCACGATTTGAAGTTTCTATTATTTTAGAAAATTGATAAGAACGGACCAAATTAACCAGCGTTATATATAATAAAACTAATATTGATAATTTTAGCCAACTCTACCGACTAGTTTCATAGAAAACTTCATTGTATGCTAGAACTAATATAAGAAAATGCAAACATTGTTGTTTCACGTTTCACGATTTAAAGTTGCTATTATTTTAGAAAAGTGATAAGAACGGACCAAATTAATCAGCTTTACATTTAATAAAACTAATATTGATAATTTTAGCCAACTCTACCGACTAGTTTCAGAGAAAACTTAATTGTATGCTAGAACTAATATAAGAAAATGCAAACATTGTTGTTTCACGTTTCACGATTTAAAGTTGCTATTATTTTAGAAAAGTGATAAGAACGGACCAAATTAACCAGCGTTACATAACATAAAACTAATATTGATAATTTTAGCCAACTCTACCGACTAGTTTCAGAGAAAACTTCATTGTATGCTAGAACTAATATAAGAAAATGCAAACATTGTTGTTTCACGTTTCACGATTTAAAGTTGCTATTATTTTAGAAAAGTGATAAGAACGGACCAAATTAACCAGCGTTACATAACATAAAAATAATATTGATAATTTTAGCCAACTCTACCGACTAGTTTCAGAGAAAACTAAATTGTATGCTAGAACTAATATAAGAAAATGCAAACATTGTTGTTTCACGTTTCACGATTTAAAGTTGCTATTATTTTAGAAAAGTGATAAGAACGGACCAAATTAACCAGCGTTACATAACATAAAACTAATATTGATAATTTTAGCCAACACTACCGACTAGTTTCAGAGAAAACTTAATTGTATGCTAGAACTAATATAAGAAAATGCAAACATTGTTGTTTCACGTTTCAGGATTTAAAGTTGCTATTATTTTAGAAAAGTGATAAGAACGGACCAAATTAATCAGCTTTACATAACATAAAACTAATATTGATAATTTTAGCCAACTCTACCGACTAGTTTCAGAGAAAACTTAATTGTATGCTAGAACTAATATAAGAAACTGCATACATGGGTGTTTCACTTTTCACGATTTGAAGTTTCTATTATTTTAGGAAAGTGATAAGAACGGACCAAATTAACCAGCTTTACATAAAATAAAACTAATATTGATAATTTTAGCCAACTCTACCGACTAGTTTCAGAGAAAACTTAATTGTATGCTAGAACTAATATAAGAAAATGCAAACATGGTTGTTTCACTTTTCACGATTTAAAGTTGCTATTATTTTAGAAAAGTGATAAGAACGGACCAAATTAACCAGCGTTACATAACATAAAACTAATATTGATAATTTTAGCCAACTCTACCGACTAGTTTCAGAGAAAACTTAATTGTATGCTAGAACTAATATAAGAAAATGCAAACATTGTTGTTTCACTTTTCACGATTTGAAGTTTCTATTATTTTAGAAAATTGATAAGAACGGACCAAATTAACCAGCGTTATATATAATAAAACTAATATTGATAATTTTAGCCAACTCTACCGACTAGTTTCATAGAAAACTTCATTGTATGCTAGAACTAATATAAGAAAATGCAAACATTGTTGTTTCACGTTTCACGATTTAAAGTTGCTATTATTTTAGAAAAGTGATAAGAACGGACCAAATTAATCAGCTTTACATTTAATAAAACTAATATTGATAATTTTAGCCAACTCTACCGACTAGTTTCAGAGAAAACTTAATTGTATGCTAGAACTAATATAAGAAAATGCAAACATGGGTGTTTCACTTTTCACGATTTGAAGTTTCTATTATTTTAGGAAAGTGATAAGAACGGACCAAATTAACCAGCTTTACATAAAATAAAACTAATATTGATAATTTTAGCCAACTCTACCGACTAGTTTCAGAGAAAACTTAATTGTATGCTTGAACTAATATAAGAAAATGCAAACATGGTTGTTTCGCGTTTCACGATTTAAAGTTTCTATTATTTTAGAAAAGTGATAAGATCAACACAAGTTAATCAGCGTTACATAACATAAAACTAATATTGATAATTTTAGCCAACTCTACCGACTAGTTTCAGAGAAAACTTAATTGTATGCTAGAACTAATATAAGAAAATGCAAACATTGTTGTTTCACTTTTCACGATTTAAAGTTGCTATTATTTTAGAAAAGTGATAAGAACGGACCAAATTAACCAGCGGTACATAACATAAAACTAATATTGATAATTTTAGCCAACTCTACCGACTAGTTTCAGAGAAAACTTAATTGTATGCTAGAACTAATATAAGAAAATGCAAACATGGGTGTTTCACTTTTCACGATTTGAAGTTTCTATTATTTTAGGAAAGTGATAAGAACGGACCAAATTAACCAGCTTTACATAAAATAAAACTAATATTGATAATTTTAGCCAACTCTACCGACTAGTTTCAGAGAAAACTTCATTGTATGCTAGAACTAATATAAGAAAATGCAAACATTGTTGTCTCACGTTTCACGATTTAAAGTTGCTATTATTTTAGAAAAGTGATAAGAACGGACCAAATTAACCAGCGGTACATAACATAAAACTAATATTGATAATTTTAGCCAACTCTACCGACTAGTTTCAGAGAAAACTTAATTGTATGCTAGAACTAATATAAGAAAATGCAAACATGGGTGTTTCACTTTTCACGATTTGAAGTTTCTATTATTTTAGGAAAGTTATAAGAACGGACCAAATTAACCAGCTTTACATAAAATAAAACTAATATTGATAATTTTAGCCAACTCTACCGACTAGTTTCAGAGAAAACTTAATTGTATGCTTGAACTAATATAAGAAAATGCAAACATGGTTGTTTCGCGTTTCACGATTTAAAGTTTCTATTATTTTAGAAAAGTGATAAGATCAACACAAGTTAATCAGCGTTACATAACATAAAACTATTATCGATAATTTTAGCCAACTCTACCGACTAGTTTCAGAGAAAACTTAATTGTATGCTAGAACTAATATAAGAAAATGCAAACATTGTTGTTTCACTTTTCACGATTTGAAGTTTCTATTATTTTAGAAAATTGATAAGAACTCACCAAATTAACCAGCGTTATATATAATAAAACTAATATTGATAATTTTAGCCAACTCTACCGACTAGTTTCATAGAAAACTTCATTGTATGCTAGAACTAATATAAGAAAATGCAAACATTGTTGTTTCACGTTTCACGATTGAAAGTTGCTATTATTTTAGAAAAGTGATAAGAACGGACCAAATTAATCAGCTTTACATAAAATAAAACTAATATTGATAATTTTAGCCAACTCTACCGACTAGTTTCAGAGAAAACTTCATTGTATGCTAGAACTAATATAAGAAAATGCAAACATTGTTGTCTCACGTTTCACGATTTAAAGTTGCTATTATTTTAGAAAAGTGATAAGAACGGACCAAATTAACCAGCGGTACATAACATAAAACTAATATTGATAATTTTAGCCAACTCTACCGACTAGTTTCAGAGAAAACTTAATTGTATGCTAGAACTAATATAAGAAAATGCAAACATGGGTGTTTCACTTTTCACGATTTGAAGTTTCTATTATTTTAGGAAAGTGATAAGAACGGACCAAATTAACCAGCTTTACATAAAATAAAACTAATATTGATAATTTTAGCCAACTCTACCGACTAGTTTCAGAGAAAACTTAATTGTATGCTTGAACTAATATAAGAAAATGCAAACATGGTTGTTTCGCGTTTCACGATTTAAAGTTTCTATTATTTTAGAAAAGTGATAAGATCAACACAAGTTAATCAGCGTTACATAACATAAAACTATTATCGATAATTTTAGCCAACTCTACCGACTAGTTTCAGAGAAAACTTAATTGTATGCTAGAACTAATATAAGAAAATGCAAACATTGTTGTTTCACTTTTCACGATTTGAATTTTCTATTATTTTAGAAAATTGATAAGAACGGACCAAATTAACCAGCGTTATATATAATAAAACTAATATTGATAATTTTAGCCAACTCTACCGACTAGTTTCATAGAAAACTTCATTGTATGCTAGAACTAATATAAGAAAATGCAAACATTGTTGTTTCACGTTTCACGATTGAAAGTTGCTATTATTTTAGAAAAGTGATAAGAACGGACCAAATTAATCAGCTTTACATAAAATAAAACTAATATTGATAATTTTAGCCAACTCTACCGACTAGTTTCAGAGAAAACTTCATTGTATGCTAGAACTAATATAAGAAAATGCAAACATTGTTGTTTCACGTTTCACGATTTAAAGTTGCTATTATTTTAGAAAAGTGATAAGAACGGACCAAATTAACCAGCGGTACATAACATAAAACTAATATTGATAATTTTAGCCAACTCTACCGACTAGTTTCAGAGAAAACTTAATTGTATGCTAGAACTAATATAAGAAAATGCAAACATGGTTGTTTCACGATTTAAAGTTGCTATTATTTTAGAAAATTGGTAAGAACGGACCAAATTAACCAACGTTACATAACATAAAACTAATATTGATAATTTTAGCCAACTCTACCGACTAGTTTCAGAGAAAACTTAATTGTATGCTAGAACTAATATAAGAAAATGCAAACATGGGTGTTTCACTTTTCACGATTTGAAGTTTCTATTATTTTAGGAAAGTGATAAAAACGGACCAAATTAACCAGCGTTATATATAATAAAACTAATATTGATAATTTTAGCCAACTCTACCGACTAGTTTCATAGAAAACTTCATTGTATGCTAGAACTAATATAAGAAAATGCAAACATTGTTGTTTCACGTTTCACGATTGAAAGTTGCTATTATTTTAGAAAAGTGATAAGAACGGACCAAATTAATCAGCTTTACATAAAATAAAACTAATATTGATAATTTTAGCCAACTCTACCGACTAGTTTCAGAGAAAACTTAATTGTATGCTTGAACTAATATAAGAAAATGCAAACATGGTTGTTTGACGTTTCACGATTTAAAGTTTCTATTATTTTAGAAAAGTGATAAGATCAACACAAGTTAATCAGCGTTACATAACATAAAACTAATATTGATAATTTTAGCCAACTCTACCGACTAGTTTCAGAGAAAACTTAATTGTATGCTAGAACTAATATAAGAAAATGCAAACATTGTTGTTTCACTTTTCACGATTTGAAGTTTCTATTATTTTAGAAAATTGATAAGAACGGACCAAATTAACCAGCGTTATATATAATAAAACTAATATTGATAATTTTAGCCAACTCTACCGACTAGTTTCATAGAAAACTTCATTGTATGCTAGAACTAATATAAGAAAATGCAAACATTGTTGTTTCACGTTTCACGATTTAAAGTTGCTATTATTTTAGAAAAGTGATAAGAACGGACCAAATTAATCAGCTTTACATTTAATAAAACTAATATTGATAATTTTAGCCAACTCTACCGACTAGTTTCAGAGAAAACTTAATTGTATGCTAGAACTAATATAAGAAAATGCAAACATTGTTGTTTCACGTTTCACGATTTAAAGTTGCTATTATTTTAGGAAAGTGATAAGAACGGACCAAATTAACCAGCGTTACATAACATAAAACTAATATTGATAATTTTAGCCAACTCTACCGACTAGTTTCATAGAAAACTTAATTGTATGCTAGAACTAATATAAGAAAATGCAAACATTGTTGTTTCACGTTTCACGATTTAAAGTTGCTATTATTTTAGAAAAGTGATAAGAACGGACCAAATTAACCAGCGTTACATAACATTAAAATAATATTGATAATTTTAGCCAACTCTACCGACTAGTTTCAGAGAAAACTAAATTGTATGCTAGAACTAATATAAGAAAATGCAAACATTGTTGTTTCACGTTTCACGATTTACAGTTGCTATTAATTTAGAAAAGTGATAAGAACGGACCAAATTAACCAGCGTTACATAACATAAAACTAATATTGATAATTTTAGCCAACTCTACCGACTAGTTTCAGAGAAAACTTAATTGTATGCTAGAACTAATATAAGAAAATGCAAACATGGTTGTTTCACTTTTCACGATTGGTAGTTTCTATTATTTTAGAAAAGTGATAAGATCAACACAGATTAATCAGCTTTACATAAAATAAAACTAATATTGATAATTTTAGCCAACTCTACCGACTAGTTTCAGAGAAAACTTAATTGTATGCTAGAACTAATATAAGAAAATGCAAACATTGTTGTTTCACGTTTCACGATTTAAAGTTGCTATTATTTTAGAAAAGTGATAAGAACGAACAAAATTAATCAGCTTTACATAAAATAAAACTAATATTGATAATTTTAGCCAACTCTACCGACTAGTTTCAGAGAAAACTTAATTGTATGCTAGAACTAATATAAGAAAATGCAAACATTGTTGTTTCACGTTTCACGATTTAAAGTTGCTATTATTTTAGAAAAGTGATAAGAACGGACCAAATTAACCAGCGGTACATAACATAAAACTAATATTGATAATTTTAGCCAACTCTACCGACTAGTTTCAGAGAAAACTTAATTGTATGCTAGAACTAATATAAGAAATTGCAAACATGGTTTTTTCACGTTTCACGATTTAAAGTTGCTATTATTTTAGAAAAGTGATAAGATCAACACAAATTAATCAGCTTTACATAAAATAAAACTAATATTGATAATTTTAGCCAACTCTACCGACTAGTTTCAGAGAAATCTTAATTGTATGCTAGAACTAATATAAGAAAATGCAAACATTGTTGTTTCACGTTTCACGATTTGAAGTTGCTATTATTTTAGAAAAGTGATAAGAACGGACCAAATTAACCAGCGTTACATAACATAAAACTAATATTGATAATTTTAGCCAACTCTACCGACTAGTTTCAGAGAAAACTTAATTGTATGCTAGAACTAATATAAGAAAATGCAAACATGGTTGTTTCACGATTTAAAGTTGCTATTATTTTAGAAAAGTGGTAAGAACGGACCAAATTAACCAACGTTACATAACATAAAACTAATATTGATAATTTTAGCCAACTCTACCGACTAGTTTCAGAGAAAACTTAATTGTATGCTAAAACTAATATAAGAAAATGCAAACATGGGTGTTTCACTTTTCACGATTTGAAGTTTCTATTATTTTAGGAAAGTGATAAGAACGGACCAAATTAACCAGCTTTACATAAAATAAAACTAATATTGATAATTTTAGCCAACTCTACCGACTAGTTTCAGAGAAAACTTAATTGTATGCTTGAACTAATATAAGAAAATGCAAACATGGTTGTTTCACGTTTCACGATTTAAAGTTTCTATTATTTTAGAAAAGTGATAAGATCAACACAAGTTAATCAGCGTTACATAACATAAAACTAATATTGATAATTTTAGCCAACTCTACCGACTAGTTTCAGAGAAAACTTAATTGTATGCTAGAACTAATATAAGAAAATGCAAACATTGTTGTTTCACTTTTCACGATTTGAAGTTTCTATTATTTTAGAAAATTGATAAGAACGGACCAAATTAACCAGCGTTATATATAATAAAACTAATATTGATAATTTTAGCCAACTCTACCGACTAGTTTCATAGAAAACTTCATTGTATGCTAGAACTAATATAAGAAAATGCAAACATTGTTGTTTCACGTTTCACGATTTAAAGTTGCTATTATTTTAGAAAAGTGATAAGAACGGACCAAATTAATCAGCTTTACATTTAATAAAACTAATATTGATAATTTTAGCCAACTCTACCGACTAGTTTCAGAGAAAACTTAATTGTATGCTAGAACTAATATAAGAAAATGCAAACATTGTTGTTTCACGTTTCACGATTTAAAGTTGCTATTATTTTAGAAAAGTGATAAGAACGGACCAAATTAACCAGCGTTACATAACATAAAACTAATATTGATAATTTTAGCCAACTCTACCGACTAGTTTCAGAGAAAACTTCATTGTATGTTAGAACTAATATAAGAAAATGCAAACATTGTTGTTTCACGTTTCACGATTTAAAGTTGCTATTATTTTAGAAAAGTGATAAGAACGGACCAAATTAACCAGCGTTACATAACATAAAAATAATATTGATAATTTTAGCCAACTCTACCGACTAGTTTCAGAGAAAACTAAATTGTATGCTAGAACTAATATCAGAAAATGCAAACATTGTTGTTTCACGTTTCACGATTTAAAGTTGCTATTATTTTAGAAAAGTGATAAGAACGGACCAAATTAACCGGCGTTACATAACATAAAACTAATATTGATAATTTTAGCCAACACTACCGACTAGTTTCAGAGAAAACTTAATTGTATGCTAGAACTAATATAAGAAAATGCAAACATGGTTGTTTCACGATTTAAAGTTGCTATTATTTTAGAAAAGTGGTAAGAACGGACCAAATTAACCAACGTTACATAACATAAAACTAATATTGATAATTTTAGCCAACTCTACCGACTAGTTTCAGAGAAAACTTAATTGTATGCTAGAACTAATATAAGAAAATGCAAACATGGGTGTTTCACTTTTCACGATTTGAAGTTTCTATTATTTTAGGAAAGTGATAAGAACGGACCAAATTAACCAGCTTTACATAAAATAAAACTAATATTGATAATTTTAGCCAACTCTACCGACTAGTTTCAGAGAAAACTTAATTGTATGCTTGAACTAATATAAGAAAATGCAAACATGGTTGTTTCACGTTTCACGATTTAAAGTTTCTATTATTTTAGAAAAGTGATAAGATCAACACAAGTTAATCAGCGTTACATAACATAAAACTAATATTGATAATTTTAGCCAACTCTACCGACTAGTTTCATAGAAAACTTCATTGTATGCTAGAACTAATATAAGAAAATGCAAACATTGTTGTTTCACTTTTCACGATTTGAAGTTTCTATTATTTTAGAAAATTGATAAGAACGGACCAAATTAACCAGCGTTATATATAATAAAACTAATATTGATAATTTTAGCCAACTCTACCGACTAGTTTCATAGAAAACTTCATTGTATGCTAGAACTAATATAAGAAAATGCAAACATTGTTGTTTCACGTTTCACGATTTAAAGTTTCTATTATTTTAGAAAAGTGATAAGAACGGACCAAATTAATCAGCTTTACATAAAATAAAACTAATATTGATAATTTTAGCCAACTCTACCGACTAGTTTCAGAGAAAACTTAATTGTATGCTTGAACTAATATAAGAAAATGCAAACATGGTGGTTTCACGTTTCACGATTTAAAGTTTCTATTATTTTAAAAAAGTGATAAGATCAACACAAGTTAATCAGCGTTACATAACATAAAACTAATATTGATAATTTTAGCCAACTCTACCGACTAGTTTCAGAGAAAACTTAATTGTATGCTAGAACTAATATAAAAAAATGCAAACATTGTTGTTTCACTTTTCGCGATTTGAAGTTTCTATTATTTTCGAAAATTGATAAGAACGGACCAAATTAACAAGCGTTATATATAATAAAACTAATATTGATAATTTTAGCCAACTCTACCGACTAGTTTCATAGAAAACTTCATTGTATGCTAGAACTAATATAAGAAAATGCAAACATTGTTGTTTCACGTTTCACGATTGAAAGTTGCTATTATTTTAGAAAAGTGATAAGAACGGACCAAATTAATCAGCTTTACATAAAATAAAACTAATATTGATAATTTTAGCCAACTCTACCGACTAGTTTCAGAGAAAACTTCATTGTATGCTAGAACTAATATAAGAAAATGCAAACATTGTTGTTTCACTTTTCACGATTTAAAGTTGCTATTATTTTAGAAAAGTGATAAGAACGGACCAAATTAACCAGCGTTACATAACATAAAACTAATATTGATAATTTTAGCCAACTCTACCGACTAGTTTCAGAGAAAACTTAATTGTATGCTAGAACTAATATAAGAAAATGCAAACATGGTTGTTTCACGATTTAAAGTTGCTATTATTTTAGAAAAGTGGTAAGAACGGACCAAATTAACCAACGTTACATAACATAAAACTAATATTGATAATTTTAGCCAACTCTACCGACTAGTTTCAGAGAAAACTTCATTGTATGCTAGAACTAATATAAGAAAATGCAAACATTGTTGTTTCACGTTTCACGATTGAAAGTTGCTATTATTTTAGAAAAGTGATAAGAACGGACCAAATTAATCAGCTTTACATAAAATAAAACTAATATTGATAATTTTAGCCAACTCTACCGACTAGTTTCAGAGAAAACTTCATTGTATGCTAGAACTAATATAAGAAAATGCAAACATTGTTGTTTCACTTTTCACGATTTAAAGTTGCTATTATTTTAGAAAAGTGATAAGAACGGACCAAATTAACCAGCGTTACATAACATAAAACTAATATTGATAATTTTAGCCAACTCTACCGACTAGTTTCAGAGAAAACTTAATTGTATGCTAGAACTAATATAAGAAAATGCAAACATGGTTGTTTCACGATTTAAAGTTGCTATTATTTTAGAAAAGTGGTAAGAACGGACCAAATTAACCAACGTTACATAACATAAAACTAATATTGATAATTTTAGCCAACTCTACCGACTAGTTTCAGAGAAAACTTAATTGTATGCTAGAACTAATATAAGAAAATGCAAACATTGTTGTTTCACGTTTCACGATTTAAAGTTGCTATTATTTTAGAAAAGTGATAAGAACTGACCAAATTAACCAGCGTTACATAACATAAAACTAATATTGATAATTTTAGCCAACTCTACCGACTAGTTTCAGAGAAAACTTCATTGTATGTTAGAACTAATATAAGAAAATGCAAACATTGTTGTTTCACGTTTCACGATTTAAAGTTGCTATTATTTTAGAAAAGTGATAAGAACGGACCAAATTAACCAGCGTTACATAACATAAAAATAATATTGATAATTTTAGCCAACTCTACCGACTAGTTTCAGAGAAAACTAAATTGTATGCTAGAACTAATATCAGAAAATGCAAACATTGTTGTTTCACGTTTCACGATTTAAAGTTGCTATTATTTTAGAAAAGTGATAAGAACGGACCAAATTAACCGGCGTTACATAACATAAAACTAATATTGATAATTTTAGCCAACACTACCGACTAGTTTCAGAGAAAACTTAATTGTATGCTAGAACTAATATAAGAAAATGCAAACATGGTTGTTTCACGATTTAAAGTTGCTATTATTTTAGAAAAGTGGTAAGAACGGACCAAATTAACCAACGTTACATAACATAAAACTAATATTGATAATTTTAGCCAACTCTACCGACTAGTTTCAGAGAAAACTTAATTGTATGCTAGAACTAATATAAGAAAATGCAAACATGGGTGTTTCACTTTTCACGATTTGAAGTTTCTATTATTTTAGGAAAGTGATAAGAACGGACCAAATTAACCAGCTTTACATAAAATAAAACTAATATTGATAATTTTAGCCAACTCTACCGACTAGTTTCAGAGAAAACTTAATTGTATGCTTGAACTAATATAAGAAAATGCAAACATGGTTGTTTCACGTTTCACGATTTAAAGTTTCTATTATTTTAGAAAAGTGATAAGATCAACACAAGTTAATCAGCGTTACATAACATAAAACTAATATTGATAATTTTAGCCAACTCTACCGACTAGTTTCAGAGAAAACTTAATTGTATGCTAGAACTAATATAAGAAAATGCAAACATTGTTGTTTCACTTTTCACGATTTGAAGTTTCTATTATTTTAGAAAATTGATAAGAACGGACCAAATTAACCAGCGTTATATATAATAAAACTAATATTGATAATTTTAGCCAACTCTACCGACTAGTTTCATAGAAAACTTCATTGTATGCTAGAACTAATATAAGAAAATGCAAACATTGTTGTTTCACGTTTCACGATTTAAAGTTTCTATTATTTTAGAAAAGTGATAAGAACGGACCAAATTAATCAGCTTTACATAAAATAAAACTAATATTGATAATTTTAGCCAACTCTACCGACTAGTTTCAGAGAAAACTTAATTGTATGCTTGAACTAATATAAGAAAATGCAAACATGGTTGTTTCACGTTTCACGATTTAAAGTTTCTATTATTTTAAAAAAGTGATAAGATCAACACAAGTTAATCAGCGTTACATAACATAAAACTAATATTGATAATTTTAGCCAACTCTACCGACTAGTTTCAGAGAAAACTTAATTGTATGCTAGAACTAATATAAAAAAATGCAAACATTGTTGTTTCACTTTTCGCGATTTGAAGTTTCTATTATTTTCGAAAATTGATAAGAACGGACCAAATTAACAAGCGTTATATATAATAAAACTAATATTGATAATTTTAGCCAACTCTACCGACTAGTTTCATAGAAAACTTCATTGTATGCTAGAACTAATATAAGAAAATGCAAACATTGTTGTTTCACGTTTCACGATTGAAAGTTGCTATTATTTTAGAAAAGTGATAAGAACGGACCAAATTAATCAGCTTTACATAAAATAAAACTAATATTGATAATTTTAGCCAACTCTACCGACTAGTTTCAGAGAAAACTTCATTGTATGCTAGAACTAATATAAGAAAATGCAAACATTGTTGTTTCACTTTTCACGATTTAAAGTTGCTATTATTTTAGAAAAGTGATAAGAACGGACCAAATTAACCAGCGTTACATAACATAAAACTAATATTGATAATTTTAGCCAACTCTACCGACTAGTTTCAGAGAAAACTTAATTGTATGCTAGAACTAATATAAGAAAATGCAAACATGGTTGTTTCACGATTTAAAGTTGCTATTATTTTAGAAAAGTGGTAAGAACGGACCAAATTAACCAACGTTACATAACATAAAACTAATATTGATAATTTTAGCCAACTCTACCGACTAGTTTCAGAGAAAACTTAATTGTATGCTAGAACTAATATAAGAAAATGCAAACATGGGTGTTTCACTTTTCACGATTTGAAGTTTCTATTATTTTAGGAAAGTGATAAGAACGGACCAAATTAACCAGCTTTACATAAAATAAAACTAATATTGATAATTTTAGCCAACTCTACCGACTAGTTTCAGAGAAAACTTAATTGTATGCTTGAACTAATATAAGAAAATGCAAACATGGTTGTTTCACGTTTCACGATTTAAAGTTTCTATTATTTTAGAAAAGTGATAAGATCAACACAAGTTAATCAGCGTTACATAACATAAAACTAATATTGATAATTTTAGTCAACTCTACCGACTAGTTTCAGAGAAAACTTAATTGTATGCTAGAACTAATATAAGAAAATGCAAACATTGTTGTTTCACTTTTCACGATTTGAAGTTTCTATTATTTTAGAAAATTGATAAGAACGGACCAAATTAACCAGCGTTATATATAATAAAACTAATATTGATAATTTTAGCCAACTCTACCGACTAGTTTCATAGAAAACTTCATTGTATGCTAGAACTAATATAAGAAAATGCAAACATTGTTGTTTCACGTTTCACGATTTAAAGTTGCTATTATTTTAGAAAAGTGATAAGAACGGACCAAATTAATCAGCTTTACATTTAATAAAACTAATATTGATAATTTTAGCCAACTCTACCGACTAGTTTCAGAGAAAACTTAATTGTATGCTAGAACTAATATAAGAAAATGCAAACATTGTTGTTTCACGTTTCACGATTTAAAGTTGCTATTATTTTAGAAAAGTGATAAGAACGGACCAAATTAACCAGCGTTACATAACATAAAACTAATATTGATAATTTTAGCCAACTCTACCGACTAGTTTCAGAGAAAACTTAATTGTATGCTAGAACTAATATAAGAAAATGCAAACATTGTTGTTTCACGTTTCACGATTTAAAGTTGCTATTATTTTAGAAAAGTGATAAGAACGGACCAAATTAACCAGCGTTACATAACATAAAAATAATATTGATAATTTTAGCCAACTCTACCGACTAGTTTCAGAGAAAACTAAATTGTATGCTAGAACTAATATAAGAAAATGCAAACATTGTTGTTTCACGTTTCACGATTTAAAGTTGCTATTATTTTAGAAAAGTGATAAGAACGGACCAAATTAACCAGCGTTACATAACATAAAACTAATATTGATAATTTTAGCCAACACTACCGACTAGTTTCAGAGAAAACTTAATTGTATGCTAGAACTAATATAAGAAAATGCAAACATGGTTGTTTCACTTTTCACGATTTAAAATTGCTATTATTTTAGAAAAGTGATAAGAACGGACCAAATTAACCAGCGTTACATAACATAAAACTAATATTGATAATTTTAGCCAACTCTACCGACTAGTTTCAGAGAAAACTTCATTGTATGCTAGAACTAATATAAGAAAATGCAAACATTGTTGTTTCACTTTTCACGTTTTGAAGTTTCTATTATTTTAGAAAAGTGATAAGATCAACACAAATTAATCAGCTTTACATAAAATAAAACTAATATTGATAATTAGCCCACTCTACCGACTAGTTTCAAAGAAAACTTCATTGTATGCTAGAACAAATATAAGAAAATGCAAACATTGTTGTTTCACGTTTCACGATTTAAAGTTGCTATTATTTTAGAAAAGTGATAAGAACGGACCAAATTAATCAGCTTTACATAAAATAAAACTAATATTGATAATTTTAGCCAACTCTACCGACTAGTTTCAGAGAAAACTTCATTGTATGCTAGAACTAATATAAGAAAATGCAAACATTGTTGTTTCACTTTTCACGATTTAAAGTTGCTATTATTTTAGAAAAGTGATAAGAACGGACCAAATTAACCAGCGTTACATAACATAAAACTAATATTGATAATTTTAGCCAACTCTACCGACTAGTTTCAGAGAAAACTTAATTGTATGCTAGAACTAATATAAGAAAATGCAAACATGGTTGTTTCACGATTTAAAGTTGCTATTATTTTAGAAAAGTGGTAAGAACGGACCAAATTAACCAACGTTACATAACATAAAACTAATATTGATAATTTTAGCCAACTCTACCGACTAGTTTCAGAGAAAACTTAATTGTATGCTAGAACTAATATAAGAAAATGCATACATGGGTGTTTCACTTTTCACGATTTGAAGTTTCTATTATTTTAGGAAAGTGATAAGAACGGACCAAATTAACCAGCTTTACATAAAATAAAACTAATATTGATAATTTTAGCCAACTCTACCGACTAGTTTCAGAGAAAACTTAATTGTATGCTTGAACTAATATAAGAAAATGCAAACATGGTTGTTTCACGTTTCACGATTTAAAGTTTCTATTATTTTAGAAAAGTGATAAGATCAACACAAGTTAATCAGCGTTACATAACATAAAACTAATATTGATAATTTTAGCCAACTCTACCGACTAGTTTCAGAGAAAACTTAATTGTATGCTAGAACTAATATAAGAAAATGCAAACATTGTTGTTTCACTTTTCACGATTTGAAGTTTCTATTATTTTAGAAAATTGATAAGAACGGACCAAATTAACCAGCGTTATATATAATAAAACTAATATTGATAATTTTAGCCAACTCTACCGACTAGTTTCATAAAAAACTTCATTGTACGCTAGAACTAATATAAGAAAATGCAAACATTGTTGTTTCACGTTTCACGATTTAAAGTTGCTATTATTTTAGAAAAGTGATAAGAACGGACCAAATTAATCAGCTTTACATTTAATAAAACTAATATTGATAATTTTAGCCAACTCTACCGACTAGTTTCAGAGAAAACTTCATTGTATGCTAGAACTAATATAAGAAAATGCAAACATGGGTGTTTCACTTTTCACGATTTGAAGTTTCTATTATTTTAGAAAAGTGATAAGATCAACACAAATTAATCAGCGTTACATAAAATAAAACTAATATTGATAATTAGCCCACTCTACCGACTAGTTTCAAAGAAAACTTCATTGTATGCTAGAACAAATATAAGAAAATGCAAACATTGTTGTTTCACGTTTCACGATTTAAAGTTGCTATTATTTTAGAAAAGTGATAAGAACGGACCAAATTAATCAGCTTTACATAAAATAAAACTAATATTGATAATTTTAGCCAACTCTACCGACTAGTTTCAGAGAAAACTTCATTGTATGCTAGAACTAATATAAGAAAATGCAAACATTGTTGTTTCACTTTTCACGATTTAAAGTTGCTATTATTTTAGAAAAGTGATAAGAACGGACCAAATTAACCAGCGTTACATAACATAAAACTAATATTGATAATTTTAGCCAACTCTACCGACTAGTTTCAGAGAAAACTTAATTGTATGCTAGAACTAATATAAGAAAATGCAAACATGGTTGTTTCACGATTTAAAGTTGCTATTATTTTAGAAAAGTGGTAAGAACGGACCAAATTAACCAACGTTACATAACATAAAACTAATATTGATAATTTTAGCCAACTCTACCGACTAGTTTCAGAGAAAACTTCATTGTATGCTAGAACTAATATAAGAAAATGCAAACATTGTTGTCTCACGTTTCACGATTTAAAGTTGCTATTATTTTAGAAAAGTGATAAGAACGGACCAAATTAACCAGCGGTACATAACATAAAACTAATATTGATAATTTTAGCCAACTCTACCGACTAGTTTCAGAGAAAACTTAATTGTATGCTAGAACTAATATAAGAAAATGCAAACATGGGTGTTTCACTTTTCACGATTTGAAGTTTCTATTATTTTAGGAAAGTGATAAGAACGGACCAAATTAACCAGCTTTACATAAAATAAAACTAATATTGATAATTTTAGCCAACTCTACCGACTAGTTTCAGAGAAAACTTAATTGTATGCTTGAACTAATATAAGAAAATGCAAACATGGTTGTTTCGCGTTTCACGATTTAAAGTTTCTATTATTTTAGAAAAGTGATAAGATCAACACAAGTTAATCAGCGTTACATAACATAAAACTAATATCGATAATTTTAGCCAACTCTACCGACTAGTTTCAGAGAAAACTTAATTGTATGCTAGAACTAATATAAGAAAATGCAAACATTGTTGTTTCACTTTTCACGATTTGAATTTTCTATTATTTTAGAAAATTGATAAGAACGGACCAAATTAACCAGCGTTATATATAATAAAACTAATATTGATAATTTTAGCCAACTCTACCGACTAGTTTCATAGAAAACTTCATTGTATGCTAGAACTAATATAAGAAAATGCAAACATTGTTGTTTCACGTTTCACGATTGAAAGTTGCTATTATTTTAGAAAAGTGATAAGAACGGACCAAATTAATCAGCTTTACATAAAATAAAACTAATATTGATAATTTTAGCCAACTCTACCGACTAGTTTCAGAGAAAACTTCATTGTATGCTAGAACTAATATAAGAAAATGCAAACATTGTTGTTTCACGTTTCACGATTTAAAGTTGCTATTATTTTAGAAAAGTGATAAGAACGGACCAAATTAACCAGCGGTACATAACATAAAACTAATATTGATAATTTTAGCCAACTCTACCGACTAGTTTCAGAGAAAACTTAATTGTATGCTAGAACTAATATAAGAAAATGCAAACATGGTTGTTTCACGATTTAAAGTTGCTATTATTTTAGAAAATTGGTAAGAACGGACCAAATTAACCAACGTTACATAACATAAAACTAATATTGATAATTTTAGCCAACTCTACCGACTAGTTTCAGAGAAAACTTAATTGTATGCTAGAACTAATATAAGAAAATGCAAACATGGGTGTTTCACTTTTCACGATTTGAAGTTTCTATTATTTTAGGAAAGTGATAAGAACGGACCAAATTAACCAGCGTTATATATAATAAAACTAATATTGATAATTTTAGCCAACTCTACCGACTAGTTTCATAGAAAACTTCATTGTATGCTAGAACTAATATAAGAAAATGCAAACATTGTTGTTTCACGTTTCACGATTGAAAGTTGCTATTATTTTAGAAAAGTGATAAGAACGGACCAAATTAATCAGCTTTACATAAAATAAAACTAATATTGATAATTTTAGCCAACTCTACCGACTAGTTTCAGAGAAAACTTAATTGTATGCTTGAACTAATATAAGAAAATGCAAACATGGTTGTTTGACGTTTCACGATTTAAAGTTTCTATTATTTTAGAAAAGTGATAAGATCAACACAAGTTAATCAGCGTTACATAACATAAAACTAATATTGATAATTTTAGCCAACTCTACCGACTAGTTTCAGAGAAAACTTAATTGTATGCTAGAACTAATATAAGAAAATGCAAACATTGTTGTTTCACTTTTCACGATTTGAAGTTTCTATTATTTTAGAAAATTGATAAGAACGGACCAAATTAACCAGCGTTATATATAATAAAACTAATATTGATAATTTTAGCCAACTCTACCGACTAGTTTCATAGAAAACTTCATTGTATGCTAGAACTAATATAAGAAAATGCAAACATTGTTGTTTCACGTTTCACGATTTAAAGTTGCTATTATTTTAGAAAAGTGATAAGAACGGACCAAATTAATCAGCTTTACATTTAATAAAACTAATATTGATAATTTTAGCCAACTCTACCGACTAGTTTCAGAGAAAACTTAATTGTATGCTAGAACTAATATAAGAAAATGCAAACATTGTTGTTTCACGTTTCACGATTTAAAGTTGCTATTATTTTAGGAAAGTGATAAGAACGGACCAAATTAACCAGCGTTACATAACATAAAACTAATATTGATAATTTTAGCCAACTCTACCGACTAGTTTCATAGAAAACTTAATTGTATGCTAGAACTAATATAAGAAAATGCAAACATTGTTGTTTCACGTTTCACGATTTAAAGTTGCTATTATTTTAGAAAAGTGATAAGAACGGACCAAATTAACCAGCGTTACATAACATTAAAATAATATTGATAATTTTAGCCAACTCTACCGACTAGTTTCAGAGAAAACTAAATTGTATGCTAGAACTAATATAAGAAAATGCAAACATTGTTGTTTCACGTTTCACGATTTACAGTTGCTATTAATTTAGAAAAGTGATAAGAACGGACCAAATTAACCAGCGTTACATAACATAAAACTAATATTGATAATTTTAGCCAACTCTACCGACTAGTTTCAGAGAAAACTTAATTGTATGCTAGAACTAATATAAGAAAATGCAAACATGGTTGTTTCACTTTTCACGATTGGTAGTTTCTATTATTTTAGAAAAGTGATAAGATCAACACAGATTAATCAGCTTTACATAAAATAAAACTAATATTGATAATTTTAGCCAACTCTACCGACTAGTTTCAGAGAAAACTTAATTGTATGCTAGAACTAATATAAGAAAATGCAAACATTGTTGTTTCACGTTTCACGATTTAAAGTTGCTATTATTTTAGAAAAGTGATAAGAACGAACAAAATTAATCAGCTTTACATAAAATAAAACTAATATTGATAATTTTAGCCAACTCTACCGACTAGTTTCAGAGAAAACTTCATTGTATGCTAGAACTAATATAAGAAAATGCAAACATTGTTGTTTCACGTTTCACGATTTAAAGTTGCTATTATTTTAGAAAAGTGATAAGAACGGACCAAATTAACCAGCGGTACATAACATAAAACTAATATTGATAATTTTAGCCAACTCTACCGACTAGTTTCAGAGAAAACTTAATTGTATGCTAGAACTAATATAAGAAATTGCAAACATGGTTTTTTCACGTTTCACGATTTGAAGTTTCTATTATTTTAGAAAAGTGATAAGATCAACACAAATTAATCAGCTTTACATAAAATAAAACTAATATTGATAATTTTAGCCAACTCTACCGACTAGTTTCAGAGAAATCTTAATTGTATGCTAGAACTAATATAAGAAAATGCAAACATTGTTGTTTCACGTTTCACGATTTGAAGTTGCTATTATTTTAGAAAAGTGATAAGAACGGACCAAATTAACCAGCGTTACATAACATAAAACTAATATTGATAATTTTAGCCAACTCTACCGACTAGTTTCAGAGAAAACTTAATTGTATGCTAGAACTAATATAAGAAAATGCAAACATGGTTGTTTCACGATTTAAAGTTGCTATTATTTTAGAAAAGTGGTAAGAACGGACCAAATTAACCAACGTTACATAACATAAAACTAATATTGATAATTTTAGCCAACTCTACCGACTAGTTTCAGAGAAAACTTAATTGTATGCTAAAACTAATATAAGAAAATGCAAACATGGGTGTTTCACTTTTCACGATTTGAAGTTTCTATTATTTTAGGAAAGTGATAAGAACGGACCAAATTAACCAGCTTTACATAAAATAAAACTAATATTGATAATTTTAGCCAACTCTACCGACTAGTTTCAGAGAAAACTTAATTGTATGCTTGAACTAATATAAGAAAATGCAAACATGGTTGTTTCACGTTTCACGATTTAAAGTTTCTATTATTTTAGAAAAGTGATAAGATCAACACAAGTTAATCAGCGTTACATAACATAAAACTAATATTGATAATTTTAGCCAACTCTACCGACTAGTTTCAGAGAAAACTTAATTGTATGCTAGAACTAATATAAGAAAATGCAAACATTGTTGTTTCACTTTTCACGATTTGAAGTTTCTATTATTTTAGAAAATTGATAAGAACGGACCAAATTAACCAGCGTTATATATAATAAAACTAATATTGATAATTTTAGCCAACTCTACCGACTAGTTTCATAGAAAACTTCATTGTATGCTAGAACTAATATAAGAAAATGCAAACATTGTTGTTTCACGTTTCACGATTTAAAGTTGCTATTATTTTAGAAAAGTGATAAGAACGGACCAAATTAATCAGCTTTACATTTAATAAAACTAATATTGATAATTTTAGCCAACTCTACCGACTAGTTTCAGAGAAAACTTAATTGTATGCTAGAACTAATATAAGAAAATGCAAACATTGTTGTTTCACGTTTCACGATTTAAAGTTGCTATTATTTTAGAAAAGTGATAAGAACGGACCAAATTAACCAGCGTTACATAACATAAAACTAATATTGATAATTTTAGCCAACTCTACCGACTAGTTTCAGAGAAAACTTCATTGTATGTTAGAACTAATATAAGAAAATGCAAACATTGTTGTTTCACGTTTCACGATTTAAAGTTGCTATTATTTTAGAAAAGTGATAAGAACGGACCAAATTAACCAGCGTTACATAACATAAAAATAATATTGATAATTTTAGCCAACTCTACCGACTAGTTTCAGAGAAAACTAAATTGTATGCTAGAACTAATATCAGAAAATGCAAACATTGTTGTTTCACGTTTCACGATTTAAAGTTGCTATTATTTTAGAAAAGTGATAAGAACGGACCAAATTAACCGGCGTTACATAACACAAAACTAATATTGATAATTTTAGCAAACACTACCGACTAGTTTCAGAGAAAACTTAATTGTATGCTAGAACTAATATAAGAAAATGCAAACATGGTTGTTTCACGATTTAAAGTTGCTATTATTTTAGAAAAGTGGTAAGAACGGACCAAATTAACCAACGTTACATAACATAAAACTAATATTGATAATTTTAGCCAACTCTACCGACTAGTTTCAGAGAAAACTTAATTGTATGCTAGAACTAATATAAGAAAATGCAAACATGGGTGTTTCACTTTTCACGATTTGAAGTTTCTATTATTTTAGGAAAGTGATAAGAACGGACCAAATTAACCAGCTTTACATAAAATAAAACTAATATTGATAATTTTAGCCAACTCTACCGACTAGTTTCAGAGAAAACTTAATTGTATGCTTGAACTAATATAAGAAAATGCAAACATGGTTGTTTCACGTTTCACGATTTAAAGTTTCTATTATTTTAGAAAAGTGATAAGATCAACACAAGTTAATCAGCGTTACATAACATAAAACTAATATTGATAATTTTAGCCAACTCTACCGACTAGTTTCAGAGAAAACTTAATTGTATGCTAGAACTAATATAAGAAAATGCAAACATTGTTGTTTCACTTTTCACGATTTGAAGTTTCTATTATTTTAGAAAATTGATAAGAACGGACCAAATTAACCAGCGTTATATATAATAAAACTAATATTGATAATTTTAGCCAACTCTACCGACTAGTTTCAGAGAAAACTTAATTGTATGCTTGAACTAATATAAGAAAATGCAAACATGGTTGTTTCACGTTTCACGATTTAAAGTTTCTATTATTTTAGAAAAGTGATAAGATCAACACAAGTTAATCAGCGTTACATAACATAAAACTAATATTGATAATTTTAGTCAACTCTACCGACTAGTTTCAGAGAAAACTTAATTGTATGCTAGAACTAATATAAGAAAATGCAAACATTGTTGTTTCACTTTTCACGATTTGAAGTTTCTATTATTTTAGAAAATTGATAAGAACGGACCAAATTAACCAGCGTTATATATAATAAAACTAATATTGATAATTTTAGCCAACTCTACCGACTAGTTTCATAGAAAACTTCATTGTATGCTAGAACTAATATAAGAAAATGCAAACATTGTTGTTTCACGTTTCACGATTTAAAGTTGCTATTATTTTAGAAAAGTGATAAGAACGGACCAAATTAATCAGCTTTACATTTAATAAAACTAATATTGATAATTTTAGCCAACTCTACCGACTAGTTTCAGAGAAAACTTAATTGTATGCTAGAACTAATATAAGAAAATGCAAACATTGTTGTTTCACGTTTCACGATTTAAAGTTGCTATTATTTTAGAAAAGTGATAAGAACGGACCAAATTAACCAGCGTTACATAACATAAAACTAATATTGATAATTTTAGCCAACTCTGCCGACTAGTTTCAGAGAAAACTTAATTGTATGCTAGAACTAATATAAGAAAATGCAAACATTGTTGTTTCACGTTTCACGATTTAAAGTTGCTATTATTTTAGAAAAGTGATAAGAACGGACCAAATTAACCAGCGTTACATAACATAAAAATAATATTGATAATTTTAGCCAACTCTACCGACTAGTTTCAGAGAAAACTAAATTGTATGCTAGAACTAATATAAGAAAATGCAAACATTGTTGTTTCACGTTTCACGATTTAAAGTTGCTATTATTTTAGAAAAGTGATAAGAACGGACCAAATTAACCAGCGTTACATAACATAAAACTAATATTGATAATTTTAGCCAACACTACCGACTAGTTTCAGAGAAAACTTAATTGTATGCTAGAACTAATATAAGAAAATGCAAACATGGTTGTTTCACTTTTCACGATTTAAAATTGCTATTATTTTAGAAAAGTGATAAGAACGGACCAAATTAACCAGCGTTACATAACATAAAACTAATATTGATAATTTTAGCCAACTCTACCGACTAGTTTCAGAGAAAACTTCATTGTATGCTAGAACTAATATAAGAAAATGCAAACATTGTTGTTTCACTTTTCACGTTTTGAAGTTTCTATTATTTTAGAAAAGTGATAAGATCAACACAAATTAATCAGCTTTACATAAAATAAAACTAATATTGATAATTAGCCCACTCTACCGACTAGTTTCAAAGAAAACTTCATTGTATGCTAGAACAAATATAAGAAAATGCAAACATTGTTGTTTCACGTTTCACGATTTAAAGTTGCTATTATTTTAGAAAAGTGATAAGAACGGACCAAATTAATCAGCTTTACATAAAATAAAACTAATATTGATAATTTTAGCCAACTCTACCGACTAGTTTCAGAGAAAACTTCATTGTATGCTAGAACTAATATAAGAAAATGCAAACATTGTTGTTTCACTTTTCACGATATAAAGTTGCTATTATTTTAGAAAAGTGATAAGAACGGACCAAATTAACCAGCGTTACATAACATAAAACTAATATTGATAATTTTAGCCAACTCTACCGACTAGTTTCAGAGAAAACTTAATTGTATGCTAGAACTAATATAAGAAAATGCAAACATGGTTGTTTCACGATTTAAAGTTGCTATTATTTTAGAAAAGTGGTAAGAACGGACCAAATTAACCAACGTTACATAACATAAAACTAATATTGATAATTTTAGCCAACTCTACCGACTAGTTTCAGAGAAAACTTAATTGTATGCTAGAACTAATATAAGAAAATGCAAACATGGGTGTTTCACTTTTCACGATTTGAAGTTTCTATTATTTTAGGAAAGTGATAAGAACGGACCAAATTAACCAGCTTTACATAAAATAAAACTAATATTGATAATTTTAGCCAACTCTACCGACTAGTTTCAGAGAAAACTTAATTGTATGCTTGAACTAATATAAGAAAATGCAAACATGGTTGTTTCACGTTTCACGATTTAAAGTTTCTATTATTTTAGAAAAGTGATAAGATCAACACAAGTTAATCAGCGTTACATAACATAAAACTAATATTGATAATTTTAGTCAACTCTACCGACTAGTTTCAGAGAAAACTTAATTGTATGCTAGAACTAATATAAGAAAATGCAAACATTGTTGTTTCACTTTTCACGATTTGAAGTTTCTATTATTTTAGAAAATTGATAAGAACGGACCAAATTAACCAGCGTTATATATAATAAAACTAATATTGATAATTTTAGCCAACTCTACCGACTAGTTTCATAGAAAACTTCATTGTATGCTAGAACTAATATAAGAAAATGCAAACATTGTTGTTTCACGTTTCACGATTTAAAGTTGCTATTATTTTAGAAAAGTGATAAGAACGGACCAAATTAATCAGCTTTACATTTAATAAAACTAATATTGATAATTTTAGCCAACTCTACCGACTAGTTTCAGAGAAAACTTAATTGTATGCTAGAACTAATATAAGAAAATGCAAACATTGTTGTTTCACGTTTCACGATTTAAAGTTGCTATTATTTTAGAAAAGTGATAAGAACGGACCAAATTAACCAGCGTTACATAACATAAAACTAATATTGATAATTTTAGCCAACTCTACCGACTAGTTTCAGAGAAAACTTAATTGTATGCTAGAACTAATATAAGAAAATGCAAACATTGTTGTTTCACGTTTCACGATTTAAAGTTGCTATTATTTTAGAAAAGTGATAAGAACGGACCAAATTAACCAGCGTTACATAACATAAAAATAATATTGATAATTTTAGCCAACTCTACCGACTAGTTTCAGAGAAAACTAAATTGTATGCTAGAACTAATATAAGAAAATGCAAACATTGTTGTTTCACGTTTCACGATTTAAAGTTGCTATTATTTTAGAAAAGTGATAAGAACGGACCAAATTAACCAGCGTTACATAACATAAAACTAATATTGATAATTTTAGCCAACACTACCGACTAGTTTCAGAGAAAACTTAATTGTATGCTAGAACTAATATAAGAAAATGCAAACATGGTTGTTTCACTTTTCACGATTTAAAATTGCTATTATTTTAGAAAAGTGATAAGAACGGACCAAATTAACCAGCGTTACATAACATAAAACTAATATTGATAATTTTAGCCAACTCTACCGACTAGTTTCAGAGAAAACTTCATTGTATGCTAGAACTAATATAAGAAAATGCAAACATTGTTGTTTCACTTTTCACGTTTTGAAGTTTCTATTATTTTAGAAAAGTGATAAGATCAACACAAATTAATCAGCTTTACATAAAATAAAACTAATATTGATAATTAGCCCACTCTACCGACTAGTTTCAAAGAAAACTTCATTGTATGCTAGAACAAATATAAGAAAATGCAAACATTGTTGTTTCACGTTTCACGATTTAAAGTTGCTATTATTTTAGAAAAGTGATAAGAACGGACCAAATTAACCAGCGTTACATAACATAAAACTAATATTGATAATTTTAGCCAACTCTACCGACTAGTTTCAGAGAAAACATAATTGTAGCTAGAACTAATATAAGAAAATGCAAACATGGTTGTTTCACTTTTCACGATTTGAAGTTTCTATTATTTTAGAAAAGTGATAAGAACGGACCAAATTAACCAGCGTTACATAACATAAAACTAATATTGATAATTTTAGCCAACTCTACCGACTAGTTTCAGAGAAAACTTAATTGTATGCTTGAACTAATATAAGAAAATGCAAACATGGTTGTTTCGCGTTTCACGATTTAAAGTTTCTATTATTTTAGAAAAGTGATAAGATCAACACAAGTTAATCAGCGTTACATAACATAAAACTAATATTGATAATTTTAGCCAACTCTACCGACTAGTTTCAGAGAAAACTTAATTGTATGCTAGAACTAATATAAGAAAATGCAAACATTGTTGTTTCACTTTTCACGATTTGAAGTTTCTATTATTTTAGAAAATTGATAAGAACTCACCAAATTAACCAGCGTTATATATAATAAAACTAATATTGATAATTTTAGCCAACTCTACCGACTAGTTTCATAGAAAACTTCATTGTATGCTAGAACTAATATAAGAAAATGCAAACATTGTTGTTTCACGTTTCACGATTGAAAGTTGCTATTATTTTAGAAAAGTGATAAGAACGGACCAAATTAATCAGCTTTACATAAAATAAAACTAATATTGATAATTTTAGCCAACTCTACCGACTAGTTTCAGAGAAAACTTCATTGTATGCTAGAACTAATATAAGAAAATGCAAACATTGTTGTCTCACGTTTCACGATTTAAAGTTGCTATTATTTTAGAAAAGTGATAAGAACGGACCAAATTAACCAGCGGTACATAACATAAAACTAATATTGATAATTTTAGCCAACTCTACCGACTAGTTTCAGAGAAAACTTAATTGTATGCTAGAACTAATATAAGAAAATGCAAACATGGGTGTTTCACTTTTCACGATTTGAAGTTTCTATTATTTTAGGAAAGTGATAAGAACGGACCAAATTAACCAGCTTTACATAAAATAAAACTAATATTGATAATTTTAGCCAACTCTACCGACTAGTTTCAGAGAAAACTTAATTGTATGCTTGAACTAATATAAGAAAATGCAAACATGGTTGTTTCGCGTTTCACGATTTAAAGTTTCTATTATTTTAGAAAAGTGATAAGATCAACACAAGTTAATCAGCGTTACATAACATAAAACTAATATCGATAATTTTAGCCAACTCTACCGACTAGTTTCAGAGAAAACTTAATTGTATGCTAGAACTAATATAAGAAAATGCAAACATTGTTGTTTCACTTTTCACGATTTGAATTTTCTATTATTTTAGAAAATTAATAAGAACGGACCAAATTAACCAGCGGTATATATATTAAAACTAATATTGATAATTTTAGCCAACTCTACCGACTAGTTTCATAGAAAACTTCATTGTATGCTAGAACTAATATAAGAAAATGCAAACATTGTTGTTTCACGTTTCACGATTGAAAGTTGCTATTATTTTAGAAAAGTGATAAGAACGGACCAAATTAATCAGCTTTACATAAAATAAAACTAATATTGATAATTTTAGCCAACTCTACCGACTAGTTTCAGAGAAAACTTCATTGTATGCTAGAACTAATATAAGAAAATGCAAACATTGTTGTTTCACGTTTCACGATTTAAAGTTGCTATTATTTTAGAAAAGTGATAAGAACGGACCAAATTAACCAGCGGTACATAACATAAAACTAATATTGATAATTTTAGCAAACTCTACCGACTAGTTTCAGAGAAAACTTAATTGTATGCTAGAACTAATATAAGAAAATGCAAACATGGTTGTTTCACGATTTAAAGTTGCTATTATTTTAGAAAAGTGATAAGAACGGACCAAATTAACCAACGTTACATAACATAAAACTAATATTGATAATTTTAGCCAACTCTACCGACTAGTTTCAGAGAAAACTTAATTGTATGCTAGAACTAATATAAGAAAATGCAAACATGGGTGTTTCACTTTTCACGATTTGAAGTTTCTATTATTTTAGGAAAGTGATAAGAACGGACCAAATTAACCAGCGTTATATATAATAAAACTAATATTGATAATTTTAGCCAACTCTACCGACTAGTTTCATAGAAAACTTCATTGTATGCTAGAACTAATATAAGAAAATGCAAACATTGTTGTTTCACGTTTCACGATTGAAAATTGCTATTATTTTAGAAAAGTGATAAGAACGGACCAAATTAATCAGCTTTACATAAAATAAAACTAATATTGATAATTTTAGCCAACTCTACCGACTAGTTTCAGAGAAAACTTAATTGTATGCTTGAACTAATATAAGAAAATGCAAACATGGTTGTTTGACGTTTCACGATTTAAAGTTTCTATTATTTTAGAAAAGTGATAAGATCAACACAAGTTAATCAGCGTTACATAACATAAAACTAATATTGATAATTTTAGCCAACTCTACCGACTAGTTTCAGAGAAAACTTAATTGTATGCTAGAACTAATATAAGAAAATGCAAACATTGTTGTTTCACTTTTCACGATTTGAAGTTTCTATTATTTTAGAAAATTGATAAGAACGGACCAAATTAACCAGCGTTATATATAATAAAACTAATATTGATAATTTTAGCCAACTCTACCGACTAGTTTCATAGAAAACTTCATTGTATGCTAGAACTAATATAAGAAAATGCAAACATTGTTGTTTCACGTTTCACGATTTAAAGTTGCTATTATTTTAGAAAAATGATAAGAACGGACCAAATTAATCAGCTTTACATTTAATAAAACTAATATTGATAATTTTAGCCAACTCTACCGACTAGTTTCAGAGAAAACTTAATTGTATGCTAGAACTAATATAAGAAAATGCAAACATTGTTGTTTCACGTTTCACGATTTAAAGTTGCTATTATTTTAGGAAAGTGATAAGAACGGACCAAATTAACCAGCGTTACATAACATAAAACTAATATTGATAATTTTAGCCAACTCTACCGACTAGTTTCATAGAAAACTTAATTGTATGCTAGAACTAATATAAGAAAATGCAAACATTGTTGTTTCACGTTTCACGATTTAAAGTTGCTATTATTTTAGAAAAGTGATAAGAACGGACCAAATTAACCAGCGTTACATAACATTAAAATAATATTGATAATTTTAGCCAACTCTACCGACTAGTTTCAGAGAAAACTAAATTGTATGCTAGAACTAATATAAGAAAATGCAAACATTGTTGTTTCACGTTTCACGATTTACAGTTGCTATTAATTTAGAAAAGTGATAAGAACGGACCAAATTAACCAGCGTTACATAACATAAAACTAATATTGATAATTTTAGCCAACTCTACCGACTAGTTTCAGAGAAAACTTCATTGTATGCTAGAACTAATATAAGAAAATGCAAACATGGTTGTTTCACTTTTCACGATTGGTAGTTTCTATTATTTTAGAAAAGTGATAAGATCAACACAGATTAATCAGCTTTACATAAAATAAAACTAATATTGATAATTTTAGCCAACTCTACCGACTAGTTTCAGAGAAAACTTAATTGTATGCTAGAACTAATATAAGAAAATGCAAACATTGTTGTTTCACGTTTCACGATTTAAAGTTGCTATTATTTTAGAAAAGTGATAAGAACGAACAAAATTAATCAGCTTTACATAAAATAAAACTAATATTGATAATTTTAGCCAACTCTACCGACTAGTTTCAGAGAAAACTTCATTGTATGCTAGAACTAATATAAGAAAATGCAAACATTGTTGTTTCACGTTTCACGATTTAAAGTTGCTATTATTTTAGAAAAGTGATAAGAACGGACCAAATTAACCAGCGGTACATAACATAAAACTAATATTGATAATTTTAGCCAACTCTACCGACTAGTTTCAGAGAAAACTTAATTGTATGCTAGAACTAATATAAGAAATTGCAAACATGGTTTTTTCACGTTTCACGATTTGAAGTTTCTATTATTTTAGAAAAGTGATAAGATCAACACAAATTAATCAGCTTTACATAAAATAAAACTAATATTGATAATTTTAGCCAACTCTACCGACTAGTTTCAGAGAAATCTTAATTGTATGCTAGAACTAATATAAGAAAATGCAAACATTGTTGTTTCACGTTTCACGATTTAAAGTTGCTATTATTTTAGAAAAGTGATAAGAACGGACCAAATTAACCAGCGTTACATAACATAAAACTAATATTGATAATTTTAGCCAACTCTACCGACTAGTTTCAGAGAAAACTTAATTGTATGCTAGAACTAATATAAGAAAATGCAAACATGGTTGTTTCACGATTTAAAGTTGCTATTATTTTAGAAAAGTGGTAAGAACGGACCAAATTAACCAACGTTACATAACATAAAACTAATATTGATAATTTTAGCCAACTCTACCGACTAGTTTCAGAGAAAACTTAATTGTATGCTAAAACTAATATAAGAAAATGCAAACATGGGTGTTTCACTTTTCACGATTTGAAGTTTCTATTATTTTAGGAAAGTGATAAGAACGGACCAAATTAACCAGCTTTACATAAAATAAAACTAATATTGATAATTTTAGCCAACTCTACCGACTAGTTTCAGAGAAAACTTAATTGTATGCTTGAACTAATATAAGAAAATGCAAACATGGTTGTTTCACGTTTCACGATTTAAAGTTTCTATTATTTTAGAAAAGTGATAAGATCAACACAAGTTAATCAGCGTTACATAACATAAAACTAATATTGATAATTTTAGCCAACTCTACCGACTAGTTTCAGAGAAAACTTAATTGTATGCTAGAACTAATATAAGAAAATGCAAACATTGTTGTTTCACTTTTCACGATTTGAAGTTTCTATTATTTTAGAAAATTGATAAGAACGGACCAAATTAACCAGCGTTATATATAATAAAACTAATATTGATAATTTTAGCCAACTCTACCGACTAGTTTCATAGAAAACTTCATTGTATGCTAGAACTAATATAAGAAAATGCAAACATTGTTGTTTCACGTTTCACGATTTAAAGTTGCTATTATTTTAGAAAAGTGATAAGAACGGACCAAATTAATCAGCTTTACATTTAATAAAACTAATATTGATAATTTTAGCCAACTCTACCGACTAGTTTCAGAGAAAACTTAATTGTATGCTAGAACTAATATAAGAAAATGCAAACATTGTTGTTTCACGTTTCACGATTTAAAGTTGCTATTATTTTAGAAAAGTGATAAGAACGGACCAAATTAACCAGCGTTACATAACATAAAACTAATATTGATAATTTTAGCCAACTCTACCGACTATAGTTTCAGAGAAAACTTCATTGTATGTTAGAACTAATATAAGAAAATGCAAACATTGTTGTTTCACGTTTCACGATTTAAAGTTGCTATTATTTTAGAAAAGTGATAAGAACGGACCAAATTAACCAGCGTTACATAACATAAAAATAATATTGATAATTTTAGCCAACTCTACCGACTAGTTTCAGAGAAAACTAAATTGTATGCTAGAACTAATATCAGAAAATGCAAACATTGTTGTTTCACGTTTCACGATTTAAAGTTGCTATTATTTTAGAAAAGTGATAAGAACGGACCAAATTAACCGGCGTTACATAACATAAAACTAATATTGATAATTTTAGCCAACACTACCGACTAGTTTCAGAGAAAACTTAATTGTATGCTAGAACTAATATAAGAAAATGCAAACATGGTTGTTTCACGATTTAAAGTTGCTATTATTTTAGAAAAGTGGTAAGAACGGACCAAATTAACCAACGTTACATAACATAAAACTAATATTGATAATTTTAGCCAACTCTACCGACTAGTTTCAGAGAAAACTTAATTGTATGCTAGAACTAATATAAGAAAATGCAAACATGGGTGTTTCACTTTTCACGATTTGAAGTTTCTATTATTTTAGGAAAGTGATAAGAACGGACCAAATTAACCAGCTTTACATAAAATAAAACTAATATTGATAATTTTAGCCAACTCTACCGACTAGTTTCAGAGAAAACTTAATTGTATGCTTGAACTAATATAAGGAAATGCAAACATGGTTGTTTCACGTTTCACGATTTAAAGTTTCTATTATTTTAGAAAAGTGATAAGATCAACACAAGTTAATCAGCGTTACATAACATAAAACTAATATTGATAATTTTAGCCAACTCTACCGACTAGTTTCAGAGAAAACTTAATTGTATGCTAGAACTAATATAAGAAAATGCAAACATTGTTGTTTCACTTTTCACGATTTGAAGTTTCTATTATTTTAGAAAATTGATAAGAACGGACCAAATTAACCAGCGTTATATATAATAAAACTAATATTGATAATTTTAGCCAACTCTACCGACTAGTTTCATAGAAAACTTCATTGTATGCTAGAACTAATATAAGAAAATGCAAACATTGTTGTTTCACGTTTCACGATTTAAAGTTTCTATTATTTTAGAAAAGTGATAAGAACGGACCAAATTAATCAGCTTTACATAAAATAAAACTAATATTGATAATTTTAGCCAACTCTACCGACTAGTTTCAGAGAAAACTTAATTGTATGCTTGAACTAATATAAGAAAATGCAAACATGGTTGTTTCACGTTTCACGATTTAAAGTTTCTATTATTTTAGAAAAGTGATAAGATCAACACAAGTTAATCAGCGTTACATAACATAAAACTAATATTGATAATTTTAGCCAACTCTACCGACTAGTTTCAGAGAAAACTTAATTGTATGCTAGAACTAATATAAAAAAATGCAAACATTGTTGTTTCACTTTTCGCGATTTGAAGTTTCTATTATTTTCGAAAATTGATAAGAACGGACCAAATTAACAAGCGTTATATATAATAAAACTAATATTGATAATTTTAGCCAACTCTACCGACTAGTTTCATAGAAAACTTCATTGTATGCTAGAACTAATATAAGAAAATGCAAACATTGTTGTTTCACGTTTCACGATTGAAAGTTGCTATTATTTTAGAAAAGTGATAAGAACGGACCAAATTAATCAGCTTTACATAAAATAAAACTAATATTGATAATTTTAGCCAACTCTACCGACTAGTTTCAGAGAAAACTTCATTGTATGCTAGAACTAATATAAGAAAATGCAAACATTGTTGTTTCACTTTTCACGATTTAAAGTTGCTATTATTTTAGAAAAGTGATAAGAACGGACCAAATTAACCAGCGTTACATAACATAAAACTAATATTGATAATTTTAGCCAACTCTACCGACTAGTTTCAGAGAAAACTTAATTGTATGCTAGAACTAATATAAGAAAATGCAAACATGGTTGTTTCACGATTTAAAGTTGCTATTATTTTAGAAAAGTGGTAAGAACGGACCAAATTAACCAACGTTACATAACATAAAACTAATATTGATAATTTTAGCCAACTCTACCGACTAGTTTCAGAGAAAACTTAATTGTATGCTAGAACTAATATAAGAAAATGCAAACATGGGTGTTTCACTTTTCACGATTTGAAGTTTCTATTATTTTAGGAAAGTGATAAGAACGGACCAAATTAACCAGCTTTACATAAAATAAAACTAATATTGATAATTTTAGCCAACTCTACCGACTAGTTTCAGAGAAAACTTAATTGTATGCTTGAACTAATATAAGAAAATGCAAACATGGTTGTTTCACGTTTCACGATTTAAAGTTTCTATTATTTTAGAAAAGTGATAAGATCAACACAAGTTAATCAGCGTTACATAACATAAAACTAATATTGATAATTTTAGTCAACTCAACCGACTAGTTTCAGAGAAAACTTAATTGTATGCTAGAACTAATATAAGAAAATGCAAACATTGTTGTTTCACTTTTCACGATTTGAAGTTTCTATTATTTTAGAAAATTGATAAGAACGGACCAAATTAACCAGCGTTATATATAATAAAACTAATATTGATAATTTTAGCCAACTCTACCGACTAGTTTCATAGAAAACTTCATTGTATGCTAGAACTAATATAAGAAAATGCAAACATTGTTGTTTCACGTTTCACGATTTAAAGTTGCTATTATTTTAGAAAAGTGATAAGAACGGACCAAATTAATCAGCTTTACATTTAATAAAACTAATATTGATAATTTTAGCCAACTCTACCGACTAGTTTCAGAGAAAACTTAATTGTATGCTAGAACTAATATAAGAAAATGCAAACATTGTTGTTTCACGTTTCACGATTTAAAGTTGCTATTATTTTAGAAAAGTGATAAGAACGGACCAAATTAACCAGCGTTACATAACATAAAACTAATATTGATAATTTTAGCCAACTCTGCCGACTAGTTTCAGAGAAAACTTAATTGTATGCTAGAACTAATATAAGAAAATGCAAACATTGTTGTTTCACGTTTCACGATTTAAAGTTGCTATTATTTTAGAAAAGTGATAAGAACGGACCAAATTAACCAGCGTTACATAACATAAAAATAATATTGATAATTTTAGCCAACTCTACCGACTAGTTTCAGAGAAAACTAAATTGTATGCTAGAACTAATATAAGAAAATGCAAACATTGTTGTTTCACGTTTCACGATTTAAAGTTGCTATTATTTTAGAAAAGTGATAAGAACGGACCAAATTAACCAGCGTTACATAACATAAAACTAATATTGATAATTTTAGCCAACACTACCGACTAGTTTCAGAGAAAACTTAATTGTATGCTAGAACTAATATAAGAAAATGCAAACATGGTTGTTTCACTTTTCACGATTTAAAATTGCTATTATTTTAGAAAAGTGATAAGAACGGACCAAATTAACCAGCGTTACATAACATAAAACTAATATTGATAATTTTAGCCAACTCTACCGACTAGTTTCAGAGAAAACTTCATTGTATGCTAGAACTAATATAAGAAAATGCAAACATTGTTGTTTCACTTTTCACGTTTTGAAGTTTCTATTATTTTAGAAAAGTGATAAGATCAACACAAATTAATCAGCTTTACATAAAATAAAACTAATATTGATAATTAGCCCACTCTACCGACTAGTTTCAAAGAAAACTTCATTGTATGCTAGAACAAATATAAGAAAATGCAAACATTGTTGTTTCACGTTTCACGATTTAAAGTTGCTATTATTTTAGAAAAGTGATAAGAACGGACCAAATTAATCAGCTTTACATAAAATAAAACTAATATTGATAATTTTAGCCAACTCTACCGACTAGTTTCAGAGAAAACTTCATTGTATGCTAGAACTAATATAAGAAAATGCAAACATTGTTGTTTCACTTTTCACGATTTAAAGTTGCTATTATTTTAGAAAAGTGATAAGAACGGACCAAATTAACCAGCGTTACATAACATAAAACTAATATTGATAATTTTAGCCAACTCTACCGACTAGTTTCAGAGAAAACTTAATTGTATGCTAGAACTAATATAAGAAAATGCAAACATGGTTGTTTCACGATTTAAAGTTGCTATTATTTTAGAAAAGTGGTAAGAACGGACCAAATTAACCAACGTTACATAACATAAAACTAATATTGATAATTTTAGCCAACTCTACCGACTAGTTTCAGAGAAAACTTAATTGTATGCTAGAACTAATATAAGAAAATGCAAACATGGGTGTTTCACTTTTCACGATTTGAAGTTTCTATTATTTTAGGAAAGTGATAAGAACGGACCAAATTAAACAGCTTTACATAAAATAAAACTAATATTGATAATTTTAGCCAACTCTACCGACTAGTTTCAGAGAAAACTTAATTGTATGCTTGAACTAATATAAGAAAATGCAAACATGGTTGTTTCACGTTTCACGATTTAAAGTTTCTATTATTTTAGAAAAGTGATAAGATCAACACAAGTTAATCAGCGTTACATAACATAAAACTAATATTGATAATTTTAGTCAACTCTACCGACTAGTTTCAGAGAAAACTTAATTGTATGCTAGAACTAATATAAGAAAATGCAAACATTGTTGTTTCACTTTTCACGATTTGAAGTTTCTATTATTTTAGAAAATTGATAAGAACGGACCAAATTAACCAGCGTTATATATAATAAAACTAATATTGATAATTTTAGCCAACTCTACCGACTAGTTTCATAGAAAACTTCATTGTATGCTAGAACTAATATAAGAAAATGCAAACATTGTTGTTTCACGTTTCACGATTTAAAGTTGATATTATTTTAGAAAAGTGATAAGAACGGACCAAATTAATCAGCTTTACATTTAATAAAACTAATATTGATAATTTTAGCCAACTCTACCGACTAGTTTCAGAGAAAACTTAATTGTATGCTAGAACTAATATAAGAAAATGCAAACATTGTTGTTTCACGTTTCACGATTTAAAGTTGCTATTATTTTAGAAAAGTGATAAGAACGGACCAAATTAACCAGCGTTACATAACATAAAACTAATATTGATAATTTTAGCCAACTCTACCGACTAGTTTCAGAGAAAACTTAATTGTATGCTAGAACTAATATAAGAAAATGCAAACATTGTTGTTTCACGTTTCACGATTTAAAGTTGCTATTATTTTAGAAAAGTGATAAGAACGGACCAAATTAACCAGCGTTACATAACATAAAAATAATATTGATAATTTTAGCCAACTCTACCGACTAGTTTCAGAGAAAACTAAATTGTATGCTAGAACTAATATAAGAAAATGCAAACATTGTTGTTTCACGTTTCACGATTTAAAGTTGCTATTATTTTAGAAAAGTGATAAGAACGGACCAAATTAACCAGCGTTACATAACATAAAACTAATATTGATAATTTTAGCCAACACTACCGACTAGTTTCAGAGAAAACTTAATTGTATGCTAGAACTAATATAAGAAAATGCAAACATGGTTGTTTCACTTTTCACGATTTAAAATTGCTATTATTTTAGAAAAGTGATAAGAACGGACCAAATTAACCAGCGTTACATAACATAAAACTAATATTGATAATTTTAGCCAACTCTACCGACTAGTTTCAGAGAAAACTTCATTGTATGCTAGAACTAATATAAGAAAATGCAAACATTGTTGTTTCACTTTTCACGTTTTGAAGTTTCTATTATTTTAGAAAAGTGATAAGATCAACACAAATTAATCAGCTTTACATAAAATAAAACTAATATTGATAATTAGCCCACTCTACCGACTAGTTTCAAAGAAAACTTCATTGTATGCTAGAACAAATATAAGAAAATGCAAACATTGTTGTTTCACGTTTCACGATTTAAAGTTGCTATTATTTTAGAAAAGTGATAAGAACGGACCAAATTAACCAGCGTTACATAACATAAAACTAATATTGATAATTTTAGCCAACTCTACCGACTAGTTTCAGAGAAAACATAATTGTAGCTAGAACTAATATAAGAAAATGCAAACATGGTTGTTTCACTTTTCACGATTTGAAGTTTCTATTATTTTAGAAAAGTGATAAGAACGGACCAAATTAACCAGCGTTACATAACATAAAACTAATATTGATAATTTTAGCCAACTCTACCGACTAGTTTCAGAGAAAACTTAATTGTATGCTAGAACTAATATAAGAAAATGCAAACATGGTTGTTTCACTTTTCACGATTTGAAGTTTCTATTATTTTAGAAAAATTATAAGATCAACACAAATTAATCAGCTTTACATAAAATAAAACTAATATTGATAATTTTAGCCAACTCTACCGACTAGTTTCAGAGAAAACTTAATTGTATGCTAGAACTAATATAAGAAAATGCAAACATTGGTGTTTCACGTTTCACGATTTAAAGTTGCTATTTTTTTAGAAAAGTGATAAGAAGGGACCAAATTAACCAGCGTTACATAAAATAAAGCTAATATTGATAATTTTAGCCAACTCTACCGAATAGTTTAAGAGAAAACTTAATTGTATGCTAGAACTAATATAAGAAAAAGCAAACATGGTTGTTTCCCTTTTCACGATTTAATGGTGCAATTATTTTAGAAAAGTGATAAGAACGGACCAAATTAACCAGCGTTACATAACATAAAACTAATATTGATAATTTTAGCCAACTCTACCGACTAGTTTCAGAGAAAACTTAATTGAATGCTAGAACTAATATAAGAAAATGCAAACATTGTTGTTTCACGTTTCACGACTTAAAGTTGCTATTATTTTAGAAAAGTGATAAGAACGGACCAAATTAACCAGCGTTACATAACATAAAACTAATATTGATAATTTTAGCCAACTCTACCGACTAGTTTCAAAGACTTCAGATCGTGAAAAGTGAAACAACCATGTTTGCATTTTCTTATATTAGTTCTAGCATACAATTAAGTTTTCTCCGAAACTAGTCGGTACAGTTGGCTAAAATTATCAATATTAGTTTTATGTTATGTAAAGCTGATTAACTTGGTCCGTTCTTATCACTTTTCTAAAATAATAGAAACTTTAAATCGTGAAACGTCAAACAACCATGTTTGCATTTTCTTATATTAGTTCTAGCATACAATGAAGTTTTCTCTGAAACTAGTCGGTAGAGTTGGCTAAAATTATCAATATTAGTTTTATGTTATGTAACGCTGGTTAATTTGGTCCGTTCTTATCACTTTTCTAAAATAATAGCAACTTTAAATCGTGAAACGTGAAACAACAATGGTTGCGTTTTCTTATATTAGTTCTAGCATACAATTAAGTTTTCTCTGAAACTAGTCGGTAGAGTTGGCTAAAATTATCAATATTAGTTTTATGTTATGTAACGCTGGTTAATTTGGTCTGTTCTTATCACTTTTCTAAAATAATAGCAACTTTAAATCGTGAAACGTGAAACAACAATGTTTGCATTTTCTTATATTAGTTCTAGCATACAATTAAGTTTTCTATGCTAGAACTAATATAAGAAAATGCAAACATTGTTGTTTCACGTTTCACGATTTGAAGTTTCTATTACTTTAGAAAAGTGATAAGAACGGACCAAGTTAATCAGCTTTACATAACATAAAACTAATATTGATAATTTTAGCCAACTCTACCGACTAGTTTCAGAGAAAACTTAATTGTATGCTAGAACTAATATAAGAAAATGCAAACATTGTTGTTTCACGTTTCACGATTTAAAGTTGCTATTATTTTAGAAAAGTGATAAGAACGGACCAAATTAACCAGCGTTACATAACATAAAACTAATATTGATAATTTTAGCCAACTCTACCGACTAGTTTCAGAGAAAACTAAATTGTATGCTAGAACTAATATAAGAAAATGCAAACATTGTTGTTTCACGTTTCACGATTTAAAGTTGCTATTATTTTAGAAAAGTGATAAGAACGGACCAAATTAACCAGCGTTACATAACATAAAACTAATATTGATAATTTTAGCCAACACTACCGACTAGTTTCAGAGAAAACTTAATTGTATGCTAGAACTAATATAAGAAAATGCAAACATGGTTGTTTCACGTTTCACGATTTAAAGTTGCTATTATTTTAGAAAAGTGATAAGAACGGACCAAATTAACCAGCGTTACATAACATAAAACTAATATTGACAATTTTAGCCAACTCTACCGACTAGTTTCAGAGAAAACTTAATTGTATGCTAGAACTAATATAAGAAAATGCAAACATGGGTGTTTCACTTTTCACGATTTGAAGTTTCTTTTATTTTAGGAAAGTGATAAGAACGGACCAAATTAACCAGCTCTACATAAAATAAAACTAATATTGATAATTTTAGCCAACACTACCGACTAGTTTCAGAGAAAACTTAATTGTATGCTAGAACTAATATAAGAAAATGCAAACATGGTTGTTTCACTTTTCACGATTTAAAATTGCTATTATTTTAGAAAAGTGATAAGAACGGACCAAATTAACCAGCGTTACATAACATAAAACTAATATTGATAATTTTAGCCAACTCTACCGACTAGTTTCAGAGAAAACTTAATTGTATGCTAGAACTAATATAAGAAAATGCAAACATTGTTGTTTCACTTTTCACGTTTTGAAGTTTCTATTATTTTAGAAAAGTGATAAGATCAACACAAATTAATCAGCTTTACATAAAATAAAACTAATATTGATAATTAGCCCACTCTACCGACTAGTTTCAAAGAAAACTTAATTGTATGCTAGAACAAATATAAGAAAATGCAAACATTGTTGTTTCACGTTTCACGATTTAAAGTTGCTATTATTTTAGAAAAGTGATAAGAACAGACCAAATTAACCAGCGTTACATAACATAAAACTAATATTGATAATTTTAGCCAACTCTACCGACTAGTTTCAGAGAAAACATAATTGTAGCTAGAACTAATATAAGAAAATGCAAACATGGTTGTTTCACTTTTCACGATTTGAAGTTTCTATTATTTTAGAAAAGTGATAAGAACGGACCAAATTAACCAGCGTTACATAACATAAAACTAATATTGATAATTTTAGCCAACTCTACCGACTAGTTTCAGAGAAAACTTAATTGTATGCTAGAACTAATATAAGAAAATGCAAACATGGTTGTTTCACTTTTCACGATTTGAAGTTTCTATTATTTTAGAAAAGTTATAAAGATCAACACAAATTAATCAGCTTTACATAAAATAAAACTAATATTGATAATTTTAGCCAACTCTACCGACTAGTTTCAAAGAAAACTTAATTGTATGGTAGAACTAATATAAGAAAATGCAAACATTGGTGTTTCACGTTTCACGATTTAAAGTTGCTATTATTTTAGAAAAGTGATAAGAACGGACCAAATTAACCAGCGTTACATAACATAAAACTAATATTGATAATTTTAGCCAACTCTACCGACTAGTTTCAGAGAAAACTTAATTGTATGCTAGAACTAATATAAGAAAAAGCAAACATGGTTGTTTCCCTTTTCACGATTTAATGGTGCAATTATTTTAGAAAAGTGATAAGAACGGACCAAATTAACCAGCGTTACATAACATAAAACTAATATTGATAATTTTAGCCAACTCTACCGACTAGTTTCAAAGACTTCAGATCGTGAAAAGTGAAACAACCATGTTTGCATTTTCTTATATTAGTTCTAGCATACAATTAAGTTTTCTCTGAAACTAGTCGGTAGAGTTGGCTAAAATTATCAATATTATTTTAATGTTATGTAACGCTGGTTAATTTGGTCCGTTCTTATCACTTTTCTAAAATAATAGCAACTTTAAATCGTGAAACGTGAAACAACAATGTTTGCATTTTCTTATATTAGTTCTATCATACAATGAAGTTTTCTCTGAAGCTAGTCGGTACAGTTCGCTAAAATTATCAATATTAGTTTTATGTTATGTAACGCTGGTTAATTTGGTCCGTTCTTATCACTTTTCTAAAATAATAGCAACTTTAAATCGTCAAACGTGAAACAACAATGTTTGCATTTTCTTATATTAGTTCTAGCATACAATTAAGTTTTCTCTGAAACTAGTCGGTAGAGTTGGCTAAAATTATCAATATTAGTTTTATGTTATGTAACGCTGGTTAATTTGGTCCGTTCTTATCACTTTTCTAAAATAATAGCAACTTTAAATCGTGAAACGTGAAACAACAATGTTTGCATTTTCTTATATTAGTTCTAGCATACAATGAAGTTTTCTCTGAAACTAGTTGGTAGAGTTGGCTAAAATTATCAATATTAGTTTTATTTTATGTAAAACTGATTAATTTGGTCCGTTCTTATCACTTTTCTGAAATAATAGCAACTTTAAATCGTGAAACGTGAAACAACAATGTTTGCGTTTTCTTATATTAGTTCTAGCATACAATGAAGTTTTCTCTGAAACTAGTCGGTAGAGTTGGCTAAAATTATCACTATTAGTTTTATGTTATGTAACGCTGGTTAATTTGGTCCGTTCTTATCAATTTTCTAAAATAATAGAAACTTTAAATCGTGAAAAGTGAAACAACAATGTTTGCATTTTCTTATATTAGTTCTAGCATACAATTAAGTTTTCTCTGAAACTAGTCGGTAGAGTTGGCTAAAATTATCAATATTATTTTATTTTATGTAAAGCTGATTAACTTGTGTTGATCTTATCACTTTTCTAAAATAATAGCAACTTTAAATCGTGAAACGTGAAACAACAATGTTTGCATTTTCTTATATTAGTTCTAGCATACAATGAAGTTTTCTCTGAAACTAGTCGGTAGAGTTGGCTAAAATTATCAATATTAGCTTTATTTTATGTAACGCTGGTTAATTTGGTCCGTTCTTATCACTTTTCTAAAATAATAGCAAATTTAAATCGTGATACGTGAAACAACAATGTTTGCATTTTATTATATTAGTTCTAGCATACAATTAAGTTTTCTCTGAAACTAGTCGGTAGAGTTGGCTAAAATTATCAATATTAGTTTTATTTTATGTAAAGCTGATTAATTTGTGTTGATCTTATCACTTTTCTAAAATAATAGCAAGTTTAAATCGTGAAACGTGAAACAACCATGTTTGCATTTTCTTATATTAGTTCTAGCATACAATTAAGTTTTCTCGGAAAGCAGTCGGTAGAGTTGGCTAAAATTATCAATATTAGTTTTATTTTATGTAACGCTGGTTAATTTGGCCCGTTCTTATCACTTTTCTAAAATAATAGAAACTTCAAATCGTGAAACGTGAAACAACCATGTTTGCATTTTCTTATATTAGTTCTAGCATACAATTAAGTTTTCTCTGCAACTAGTCGGTAGAGTTGGCTTAAATTGTCAATATTAGTTTTATGTTATGTAACGCTGGTTAATTTGGTCCGTTCTTATCACTTTTCTAAAATAATAGCAACTTTAAATCGTGAAACAACCATGTTTGCATTTTCTTATATTAGTTCTAGCTTACAATTAAGTTTTCTCTGAAACTAGTCGGTAGAGTTGGCTAAAATTATCAATATTAGTTTTATGTTATGTAAAGCTGATTAACTTGGTCCGTTACTATCACTTTTCTAAAATAATAGAAACTTCAAATCGTGAAACGTGAAACAACCATGTTTGCATTTTCTTATATTAGTTCTAGCATACAATTAAGTTTTCTCTGAAACTAGTCGGTAGAGTTGGCTAAAATTATCAATATTAGTTTTATTTTATGTAAAGCTGGTTAATTTGGTCCGTTCTTATCACTTTCCTAAAATACTAGAAACTTCAAATCGTGAAAAGTGAAACAACCATGTTTGCATTTTCTTATATTAGTTCTAGCATACAATTAAGTTTTCTCTGAAACTAGGTAGTAGAGTTGGCTAAAATTATCAATATTAGTTTTATGTTATGTAACGCTGGTTAATTTGGTCCGTTCTTATCACTTTTCTAAAATAATAGCAACTTTAAATCGTGAAACAACAATGTTTGCATTTTCTTATATTAGTTCTAGCATACAATGAAGTTTTCTCTGAAACTAGTCGGTAGAGTTGGCTAAAATTATCAATATTAGTTTTATTTTATGTAAAGCTGATTAATTTGGTCCGTTCTTATCACTTTTCTAAAATAATAGCAACTTTAAATCGTGAAACGTGAAACAACAATGTTTGCATTTTCTTATATTAGTTCTAGCATACAATTAAGTTTTCTCTGAAACTAGTCGATAGAGTTGGCTAAAATTATCAATATTAGTTTTATTTTGTAAAGCTGATTAATTTGTGTTGATCTTATCACTTTTCTAAAATAATAGAAACTACAAATCGCGAAAAGTGCAACAACCATGTTTGCATTTTCTTATATTAGTTCTAGCATACAATTAAGTTTTCTCTGAAACTAGTCGGTAGAGTTGGCTAAAATTATCAATATTAGTTTTATGTTATGCAACGCTGGTTAATTTGGTCCGTTCTTATCACTTTTCTAAAATAATAGCAACTTTAAATCGTGAAACGTGAAACAACAATGTTTGTATTTTCTTAAATTAGTTCTAGCATACAATTAAGTTTTCTCTGAAACTAGTCGGTAGAGTTGGCTAAAACTATCAATATTAGTTTTATGTTATGTACCGCTGGTTAATTTGGTCCGTTCTTATCACTTTTCTAAAATAATAGCAACTTTAAATCGTGAAACATGAAACAACAATGTTTGTATTTTCTTAAATTAGTTCTAGCATACAATTAAGTTTTCTCTGAAACTAGTCGGTAAAGTTGGCTAAAATTATCAATATTAGTTTTATGTTATGTAACGCTGGTTAATTTGGTCCGTTCTTATCACTTTTCTAAAATAATAGCAACTTTAAATCGTGAAAAGTGAAACAACCATGTTTGCATTTTCTTATATTAGTTCTAGCATACAATTAAGTTTTCTCTGAAACTAGTCGGTAGAGTTGGCTAAAATTATCAATATTAGTTTTATGTTATGTAACGCTGGTTAATTTGGTCCGTTCTTATCACTTTTCTAAAATAATAGCAACTTTAAATCGTGAAACGTGAAACAACAATGTTTGCATTTTCTTATATTAGTTCTAGCATACAATTAAGTTTTCTCTGAAACTAGTCGGTAGAGTTGGCTAAAATTATCAATATTAGTTTTATGTTATGTAACGCTGGTTAATTTGGTCCGTTCTTATCACTTTTCTAAAATAATAGCACCTTTAAATCGTGAAAAGTGAAACAACCATGTTTGCATTTTCTTATATTAGTTCTAGCATACAATTAAGTTTTCTCTGAAACTAGTCGGAAGAGTTGGCTAATTATCAATATTAGTTTTATTTTATGTAAAGCTGATTAATTTGTGTTGATCTTATATCAAAAGTGAAACAACCATTTTTCTTTTTTTTTATTTTTATTATTGATTAAACTCCCGGCGACGTGCACCATAAGGAGTGTGTTGATTTGTGGGTTCTTACTTGGTTGGTGTACTATTTTTATTTTTTAAATTTTGATTTGGATGTGTTTTAAATATGATATTATTTCTGAGTATATTTGAGGGCTATTGTGTTGTATTGTGGTTTTCAAGTCTTGTTTATTATTTATTGTCGGGTAATTGTTTCGTATTGAGTTGTATTTTTGGCAGTGGATAATTATGTGTTCGAATGTGTCTTCGTAATCGCATGTGTCGCATTTGGAGTCGTTTATTATTTTAATTGTTTTTAGGAACTTTTTATCGTATGTGTACCCCGTTCGTATGCGATTTATGGTCTTCGTGTCAGCAGCATTCATGGAGGTTTTTGAAAACCATGGAGTTTTTAGGGGTTGTTTGTTATTTATCTGTTTTGTCCAGTGGCCTTTGTGCTCAGTTTCTTCACTGTATTGTTTGTGCCATTCTATTTGTATTTTATTTAATATTGCCATTTCTATTTCGTCAGGTGTGTTTTCTGTTTCTTCTATAGTTTGGAGTTCTATTGTTGCGTTTTTGGCTAATAAGTCTGCTGCAGTGTTGCCAGGTATACTGCAATGTCCAGGTATCCATTGTATGTAGAATTTTATATTTTGATTGTCTGTTGTTAATTTAAGGATTTTGTTTTCATATAATTTGTTGTTTCCTGTTGTGTGGGTGTTTTTAATTGAGGTGCATGCGCTTTTCGAATCTGTGAAAATCACTATCTCTCTAGCTTTGCCTTCGATGGCGAAGGTTAATGCGTCTAAAATGGCAATTATCTCTGCGGTTTTGATACTATGTGTGTTGTTTATTTTTTTTGCTATTGAGTGGTTTTGGTAATGGAGGAAGATGCCTATTGCTGTGCTTTCTTCTGTTTTTGAGGCGTCAGTATAGATGTGTTGCATATTTTTATATTTGTTGGTTATCAGATTTAGGGCTTCAGATTTCAGGATTTCTTTGGGGGTGTCTTTTTTACGCAGATTTTCCGGTTGGGGCGTGATTTCATCAGCGATGGTGAGGTTATTTGGTTTTTTATATATTCCTGGTCCCTTTGGGGTTAGGATATCGTATGATTGGACAAGACCTTTTACTGTTTTGGTGGCCTTGTTCATGCGGATTTCTTGGCCTATTGGAGAGTTATTGTACATCTGTTTGATTACATATTTAATGTACGTATGCGCCTTTTGCAGTGGAAATGGTTTGTTGGCTGTTTCTGAAAGGATAGATGTTATGGGGGTAGTTTTGGTGTATCCCATGCATGTTCGAAGCTGGGCATTTTGAATTTTTTGCAGAGTGTTTATGTGTTGTTTTTTAAGGTGGATGTTGGCTGTAAAGTATTGTATTTTGCTATTGGTGAGGGCGTTATAGAGCTGGATGTTGGTTTTCGGGTGAGATCCGTGATGTGGTTTTGAAAATATTTTGAGGATATTATGAGATTTTTGGCATTTCCCTGCTAGTTCCTTAATATGTTCGTTGAATGTCAGTTTTTTGTCCAACGTGTATCCCAAATATTTTATATGGCTGGATTCGTGGATTTGCTGATCGTTTATGATGATGCTGTTTGTATTGTTGGTTTTGCCCATTATCATGTATTTGGTTTTTTCGGTTTCGATTTGGAGATTTAGTTTGGATAGTTTTTCTGTTAGTAGCCAGGTTTCGGTTTCTATAAGAATTTTTAAACGTTTTAAATCCGGAGCCCCTATTATTATGGCAATATCATCTGCGTATTGGATTATTTTGGCGTTTGGTGTTTGGGTATTTGTAATGTCTGCGGTGTATAGATTGAAAAGTATGGGGCTAAGAGTGCTGCCCTGTGGGAGGCCGTTGCTCGTGGTTATTGATTCGGTGTGTTTGCCATACGTTATGTGATAGTGTCTATTGTAGAGTGTATTTTCTATCCAGTATATTGTCTCGTTCTGTATATCCATTTGTCGAAGTGTATTGATAAGTTTTGTGGTATTCGTACTATCAAAGGCGGCTTTTATATCTGTTAGGACAATTGCTGTTTTTAGGTTGTGTGCTTTATTTGTTTCTATTGCGTGTATCATTTTGTATATTCCGTCTCTTGGGCTGTGTCCTTTCCGGAAGCCAAGAGAGGTATCTGGGAGCAGATTTTTAGCGTATATTTCTTCCTCCAAGCTATTTTTCAATAGTTTGGAGAAGAGTTTTGCAAGTACAGGTAGGAGGGCTATTGGTCTATACTGTGTGATATCAGATGGATCCCTATTCTTTTTGTGGATAGGAACTATTTTTATGTGTTGCCAGCTGTCGGGGTATGCTTTATTTTGAATCATGGTCGTTAGGTGATCAGTTAGTTTGCTACGTTGGGTTGGGGTTAGGAGTTTTAGTATTTTATTAGATATCTTGTCTTTACCCGGTGCTGTGTTTTTGTTATTCTTAATGATGTTGTCTAGTGTAGTTAGGTCTATTGTTATCGGATATTTGGGGATTCCGTTTGTTGTGGGGTTATGGATGATACTTTTTGGTATTTCTTCTTTAAAGTTATTGTGCAAAAATGTTCTCATCTATTCCTGATTGTTTATTATGGTTGCCTTGCTTTTGTGTTTATTTGTATTAAATATATTGATTGTGTTCCATATTTCTTTGGGGTTGGTACCTGGGTTGATGCTATTTGATAGCTCTATGAATTTGGTTTTGCGGGATTTTTTTATAGCATATTTTAATTTTTTAATATTAGTTTTATTTTATGTAACGCTGGTTAATTTGGTCCGTTCTTATCACTTTTCTAAAATAATAGCAACTTTAAATCGTGAAAAGTGAAACAACCATGTTTGCATTTTCTTATATTAGTTCTAGCATACAATTAAGTTTTCTCTGAAACTAGTCGGTAGAGTTGGCTAAAATTATCAGTATTAGTTTTATGTTATGTACCGCTGGTTAATTTGGTCCGTTCTTATCACTTTTCTAAAATTATAGCAACTTTAAATCGTGAAACATGAAACAACAATGTTTGTATTTTCTTAAATTAGTTCTAGCATACAATTAAGTTTTCTCTGAAACTAGTCGGTAAAGTTGGCTAAAATTATCAATATTAGTTTTATGTTATGTAACGCTGGTTAATTTGGTCCGTTCTTATCACTTTTCTAAAATAATAGCAACTTTAAATCGTGAAACGTGAAACAACAATGTTTGCATTTTCTTATATTAGTTCTAGCATACAATGAAGTTTTCTCTGAAACTAGTCGGTAGAGTTGGCTAAAATTATCAATATTAGTTTTATGTTATGTAACGCTGGTTAATTTGGTCCGTTCTTATCACTTTTCTAAAATAATAGCACCTTTAAATCGTGAAAAGTGAAACAACCATGTTTGCATTTTCTTATATTAGTTCTAGCATACAATTAAGTTTTCTCTGAAACTAGTCGGTAGAGTTGGCTAAAATTATCAATATTATTTTAATGTTATGTAACGCTGGTTAATTTGGTCCGTTCTTATCACTTTTCTAAAATAATAGCAACTTTAAATCGTGAAACGTGAAACAACAATGTTTGCATTTTCTTATATTAGTTCTATCATACAATGAAGTTTTCTCTGAAGCTAGTCGGTACAGTTCGCTAAAATTATCAATATTAGTTTTATGTTATGTAACGCTGGTTAATTTGGTCCGTACTTATCACTTTTCTAAAATAATAGCAACTTTAAATCGTCAAACGTGAAACAACAATGTTTGCATTTTCTTATATTAGTTCTAGCATACAATTAAGTTTTCTCTGAAACTAGTCGGTAGAGTTGGCTAAAATTATCAATATTAGTTTTATGTTATGTAACGCTGGTTAATTTGGTCCGTTCTTATCACTTTTCTAAAATAATAGCAACTTTAAATCGTGAAACGTGAAACAACAATGTTTGCATTTTCATATATTAGTTCTAGCATACAATGAAGTTTTCTCTGAAACTAGTTGGTAGAGTTGGCTAAAATTATCAATATTAGTTTTATTTTATGTAAAACTGATTAATTTGGTCCGTTCTTATCACTTTTCTGAAATAATAGCAACTTTAAATCGTGAAACGTGAAACAACAATGTTTGCGTTTTCTTATATTAGTTCTAGCATACAATGAAGTTTTCTCTGAAACTAGTCGGTAGAGTTGGCTAAAATTATCACTATTAGTTTTATGTTATGTAACGCTGGTTAATTTGGTCCGTTCTTATCAATTTTCTAAAATAATAGAAACTTTAAATCGTGAAAAGTGAAACAACAATGTTTGCATTTTCTTATATTAGTTCTAGCATACAATTAAGTTTTCTCTGAAACTAGTCGGTAGAGTTGGCTAAAATTATCAATATTATTTTATTTTATGTAAAGCTGATTAACTTGTGTTGATCTTATCACTTTTCTAAAATAATAGCAACTTTAAATCGTGAAACGTGAAACAACAATGTTTGCATTTTCTTATATTAGTTCTAGCATACAATGAAGTTTTCTCTGAAACTAGTCGGTAGAGTTGGCTAAAATTATCAATATTAGCTTTATTTTATGTAACGCTGGTTAATTTGGTCCGTTCTTATCACTTTTCTAAAATAATAGCAAATTTAAATCGTGATACGTGAAACAACAATGTTTGCATTTTATTATATTAGTTCTAGCATACAATTAAGTTTTCTCTGAAACTAGTCGGTAGAGTTGGCTAAAATTATCAATATTAGTTTTATTTTATGTAAAGCTGATTAATTTGTGTTGATCTTATCACTTTTCTAAAATAATAGCAAGTTTAAATCGTGAAACGTGAAACAACCATGTTTGCATTTTCTTATATTAGTTCTAGCATACAATTAAGTTTTCTCGGAAAGCAGTCGGTAGAGTTGGCTAAAATTATCAATATTAGTTTTATTTTATGTAACGCTGGTTAATTTGGCCCGTTCTTATCACTTTTCTAAAATAATAGAAACTTCAAATCGTGAAACGTGAAACAACCATGTTTGCATTTTCTTATATTAGTTCTAGCATACAATTAAGTTTTCTCTGCAACTAGTCGGTAGAGTTGGCTTAAATTGTCAATATTAGTTTTATGTTATGTAACGCTGGTTAATTTGGTCCGTTCTTATCACTTTTCTAAAATAATAGCAACTTTAAATCGTGAAACAACCATGTTTGCATTTTCTTATATTAGTTCTAGCTTACAATTAAGTTTTCTCTGAAACTAGTCGGTAGAGTTGGCTAAAATTATCAATATTAGTTTTATGTTATGTAAAGCTGATTAACTTGGTCCGTTACTATCACTTTTCTAAAATAATAGAAACTTCAAATCGTGAAACGTGAAACAACCATGTTTGCATTTTCTTATATTAGTTCTAGCATACAATTAAGTTTTCTCTGAAACTAGTCGGTAGAGTTGGCTAAAATTATCAATATTAGTTTTATTTTATGTAAAGCTGGTTAATTTGGTCCGTTCTTATCACTTTCCTAAAATACTAGAAACTTCAAATCGTGAAAAGTGAAACAACCATGTTTACATTTTCTTATATTAGTTCTAGCATACAATTAAGTTTTCTCTGAAACTAGGTAGTAGAGTTGGCTAAAATTATCAATATTAGTTTTATGTTATGTAACGCTGGTTAATTTGGTCCGTTCTTATCACTTTTCTAAAATAATAGCAACTTTAAATCGTGAAACAACAATGTTTGCATTTTCTTATATTAGTTCTAGCATACAATGAAGTTTTCTCTGAAACTAGTCGGTAGAGTTGGCTAAAATTATCAATATTAGTTTTATTTTATGTAAAGCTGATTAATTTGGTCCGTTCTTATCACTTTTCTAAAATAATAGCAACTTTAAATCGTGAAACGTGAAACAACAATGTTTGCATTTTCTTATATTAGTTCTAGCATACAATTAAGTTTTCTCTGAAACTAGTCGATAGAGTTGGCTAAAATTATCAATATTAGTTTTATTTTGTAAAGCTGATTAATTTGTGTTGATCTTATCACTTTTCTAAAATAATAGAAACTACAAATCGCGAAAAGTGCAACAACCATGTTTGCATTTTCTTATATTAGTTCTAGCATACAATTAAGTTTTCTCTGAAACTAGTCGGTAGAGTTGGCTAAAATTATCAATATTAGTTTTATGTTATGCAACGCTGGTTAATTTGGTCCGTTCTTATCACTTTTCTAAAATAATAGCAACTTTAAATCGTGAAACGTGAAACAACAATGTTTGTATTTTCTTAAATTAGTTCTAGCATACAATTAAGTTTTCTCTGAAACTAGTCGGTAAAGTTGGCTAAAATTATCAATATTAGTTTTATGTTATGTAACGCTGGTTAATTTGGTCCGTTCTTATCACTTTTCTAAAATAATATCACCTTTAAATCGTAAAAAGTGAAACAACCATGTTTGCATTTTCTTATATTAGTTCTATCATACAATTAAGTTTTCTCTGAAACTAGTCGGTAGAGTTGGCTAAAACTATCAATATTAGTTTTATGTTATGTACCGCTGGTTAATTTGGTCCGTTCTTATCACTTTTCTAAAATAATAGCAACTTTAAATCGTGAAACATGAAACAACAATGTTTGTATTTTCTTAAATTAGTTCTAGCATACAATTAAGTTTTCTCTGAAACTAGTCGGTAAAGTTGGCTAAAATTATCAATATTAGTTTTATGTTATGTAACGCTGGTTAATTTGGTCCGTTCTTATCACTTTTCTAAAATAATAGCAACTTTAAATCGTGAAAAGTGAAACAACCATGTTTGCATTTTCTTATATTAGTTCTAGCATACAATTAAGTTTTCTCTGAAACTAGTCGGTAGAGTTGGCTAAAATTATCAATATTAGTTTTATGTTATGTAACGCTGGTTAATTTGGTCCGTTCTTATCACTTTTCTAAAATAATAGCAACTTTAAATCGTGAAACGTGAAACAACAATGTTTGCATTTTCTTATATTAGTTCTAGCATACAATTAAGTTTTCTCTGAAACTAGTCGGTAGAGTTGGCTAAAATTATCAATATTAGTTTTATGTTATGTAACGCTGGTTAATTTGGTCCGTTCTTATCACTTTTCTAAAATAATAGCACCTTTAAATCGTGAAAAGTGAAACAACCATGTTTGCATTTTCTTATATTAGTTCTAGCATACAATTAAGTTTTCTCTGAAACTAGTCGGAAGAGTTGGCTAATTATCAATATTAGTTTTATTTTATGTAAAGCTGATTAATTTGTGTTGATCTTATATCAAAAGTGAAACAACCATTTTTCTTTTTTTTTATTTTTATTATTGATTAAACTCCCGGCGACGTGCACCATAAGGAGTGTGTTGATTTGTGGGTTCTTACTTGGTTGGTGTACTATTTTTATTTTTTAAATTTTGATTTGGATGTGTTTTAAATATGATATTATTTCTGAGTATATTTGAGGGCTATTGTGTTGTATTGTGGTTTTCAAGTCTTGTTTATTATTTATTGTCGGGTAATTGTTTCGTATTGAGTTGTATTTTTGGCAGTGGATAATTATGTGTTCGAATGTGTCTTCGTAATCGCATGTGTCGCATTTGGAGTCGTTTATTATTTTAATTGTTTTTAGGAACTTTTTATCGTATGTGTACCCCGTTCGTATGCGATTTATGGTCTTCGTGTCAGCAGCATTCATGGAGGTTTTTGAAAACCATGGAGTTTTTAGGGGTTGTTTGTTATTTATCTGTTTTGTCCAGTGGCCTTTGTGCTCAGTTTCTTCACTGTATTGTTTGTGCCATTCTATTTGTATTTTATTTAATATTGCCATTTCTATTTCGTCAGGTGTGTTTTCTGTTTCTTCTATAGTTTGGAGTTCTATTGTTGCGTTTTTGGCTAATAAGTCTGCTGCAGTGTTGCCAGGTATACTGCAATGTCCAGGTATCCATTGTATGTAGAATTTTATATTTTGATTGTCTGTTGTTAATTTAAGGATTTTGTTTTCATATAATTTGTTGTTTCCTGTTGTGTGGGTGTTTTTAATTGAGGTGCATGCGCTTTTCGAATCTGTGAAAATCACTATCTCTCTAGCTTTGTCTTCGATGGCGAAGGTTAATGCGTCTAAAATGGCAATTATCTCTGCGGTTTTGATACTATGTGTGTTGTTTATTTTTTTTGCTATTGAGTGGTTTTGGTAATGGAGGAAGATGCCTATTGCTGTGCTTTCTTCTGTTTTTGAGGCGTCAGTATAGATGTGTTGCATATTTTTATATTTGTTGGTTATCAGATTTAGGGCTTCAGATTTCAGGATTTCTTTGGGGGTGTCTTTTTTACGCAGATTTTCCGGTTGGGGCGTGATTTCATCAGCGATGGTGAGGTTATTTGGTTTTTTATATATTCCTGGTCCCTTTGGGGTTAGGATATCGTATGATTGGACAAGACCTTTTACTGTTTTGGTGGCCTTGTTCATGCGGATTTCTTGGCCTATTGGAGAGTTATTGTACATCTGTTTGATTACATATTTAATGTACGTATGCGCCTTTTGCAGTGGAAATGGTTTGTTGGCTGTTTCTGAAAGGATAGATGTTATGGGGGTAGTTTTGGTGTATCCCATGCATGTTCGAAGCTGGGCATTTTGAATTTTTTGCAGAGTGTTTATGTGTTGTTTTTTAAGGTGGATGTTGGCTGTAAAGTATTGTATTTTGCTATTGGTGAGGGCGTTATAGAGCTGGATGTTGGTTTTCGGGTGAGATCCGTGATGTGGTTTTGAAAATATTTTGAGGATATTATGAGATTTTTGGCATTTCCCTGCTAGTTCCTTAATATGTTCGTTGAATGTCAGTTTTTTGTCCAACGTGTATCCCAAATATTTTATATGGCTGGATTCGTGGATTTGCTGATCGTTTATGATGATGCTGTTTGTATTGTTGGTTTTGCCCATTATCATGTATTTGGTTTTTTCGGTTTCGATTTGGAGATTTAGTTTGGATAGTTTTTCTGTTAGTAGCCAGGTTTCGGTTTCTATAAGAATTTTTAAACGTTTTAAATCCGGAGCCCCTATTATTATGGCAATATCATCTGCGTATTGGATTATTTTGGCGTTTGGTGTTTGGGTATTTGTAATGTCTGCGGTGTATAGATTGAAAAGTATGGGGCTAAGAGTGCTGCCCTGTGGGAGGCCGTTGCTCGTGGTTATTGATTCGGTGTGTTTGCCATACGTTATGTGATAGTGTCTATTGTAGAGTGTATTTTCTATCCAGTATATTGTCTCGTTCTGTATATCCATTTGTCGAAGTGTATTGATAAGTTTTGTGGTATTCGTACTATCAAAGGCGGCTTTTATATCTGTTAGGACAATTGCTGTTTTTAGGTTGTGTGCTTTATTTGTTTCTATTGCGTGTATCATTTTGTATATTCCGTCTCTTGGGCTGTGTCCTTTCCGGAAGCCAAGAGAGGTATCTGGGAGCAGATTTTTAGCGTATATTTCTTCCTCCAAGCTATTTTTCAATAGTTTGGAGAAGAGTTTTGCAAGTACAGGTAGGAGGGCTATTGGTCTATACTGTGTGATATCAGATGGATCCCTATTCTTTTTGTGGATAGGAACTATTTTTATGTGTTGCCAGCTGTCGGGGTATGCTTTATTTTGAATCATGGTCGTTAGGTGATCAGTTAGTTTGCTACGTTGGGTTGGGGTTAGGAGTTTTAGTATTTTATTAGATATCTTGTCTTTACCCGGTGCTGTGTTTTTGTTATTCTTAATGATGTTGTCTAGTGTAGTTAGGTCTATTGTTATCGGATATTTGGGGATTCCGTTTGTTGTGGGGTTATGGATGATACTTTTTGGTATTTCTTCTTTAAAGTTATTGTGCAAAAATGTTCTCATCTATTCCTGATTGTTTATTATGGTTGCCTTGCTTTTGTGTTTATTTGTATTAAATATATTGATTGTGTTCCATATTTCTTTGGGGTTGGTACCTGGGTTGATGCTATTTGATAGCTCTATGAATTTGGTTTTGCGGGATTTTTTTATAGCATATTTTAATTTTTTAATATTAGTTTTATTTTATGTAACGCTGGTTAATTTGGTCCGTTCTTATCACTTTTCTAAAATAATAGCAACTTTAAATCGTGAAAAGTGAAACAACCATGTTTGCATTTTCTTATATTAGTTCTAGCATACAATTAAGTTTTCTCTGAAACTAGTCGGTAGAGTTGGCTAAAATTATCAGTATTAGTTTTATGTTATGTACCGCTGGTTAATTTGGTCCGTTCTTATCACTTTTCTAAAATTATAGCAACTTTAAATCGTGAAACATGAAACAACAATGTTTGTATTTTCTTAAATTAGTTCTAGCATACAATTAAGTTTTCTCTGAAACTAGTCGGTAAAGTTGGCTAAAATTATCAATATTAGTTTTATGTTATGTAACGCTGGTTAATTTGGTCCGTTCTTATCACTTTTCTAAAATAATAGCAACTTTAAATCGTGAAACGTGAAACAACAATGTTTGCATTTTCTTATATTAGTTCTAGCATACAATGAAGTTTTCTCTGAAACTAGTCGGTAGAGTTGGCTAAAATTATCAATATTAGTTTTATGTTATGTAACGCTGGTTAATTTGGTCCGTTCTTATCACTTTTCTAAAATAATAGCACCTTTAAATCGTGAAAAGTGAAACAACCATGTTTGCATTTTCTTATATTAGTTCTAGCATACAATTAAGTTTTCTCTGAAACTAGTCGTTAGAGTTGGCTAAAATTATCAATATTAGTTTTATTTTATGTAAAGCTGATTAATTTGTGTTGATCTTATCACTTTTCTAAAATAATAGAAACTTCAAATCGTGAAACGTGAAACAACCATGTTTGCATTTTCTTATATTAGTTCTAGCATACAATTAAGTTTTCTCTTCAACTATTATACTTCAACTCTTATATTAGTTCTAGCATACAATTAAGTTTTCTCTTCAACTATTCGGTAGAGTTGGCTAAAATTATCAATATTAGCTTTATTTTATGTAACGCTGGTTAATTTGGTTCGTTCTTATCACTTTTCTAAAATAATTGAAACTTTAAATCGTGATACGTGAAACAACAATGTTTGCATTTTATTATATTAGTTCTAGCATACAATTAAGTTTTCTCTGAAACTAGTCGGTAGAGTTGGCTAAAATTATCAATATTAGTTTTATTTTATGTAAAGCTGATTAATTTGTGTTGATCTTATCACTTTTCTAAAATAATAGAAACTTCAAATCGTGAAAAGTGAAACAACCATGTTTGCATTTTCTTATATTAGTTCTAGCATACAATTAAGTTTTCTCTGAAACTAGTCGGAAGAGTTGGCTAATTATCAATATTAGTTTTATTTTATGTAAAGCTGATTAATTTGTGTTGATCTTATCACTTTTCTAAAATAATAGAAACTTCAAATCGTGAAAAGTGAAACAACCATTTTTCTTTTTTTTTATTTTTATTATTGATTAAACTCCCGGCGACGTGCACCATAGGAGTGTGTTGATTTGTGGGTTCTTACTTGGTTGGTGTACTATTTTTATTTTTTAAATTTTGATTTGGATGTGTTTTAAATATGATATTATTTCTGAGTATATTTGAGGGCTATTGTGTTGTATTGTGGTTTTCAAGTCTTGTTTATTATTTATTGTCGGGTAATTGTTTCGTATTGAGTTGTATTTTTGGCAGTGGATAATTATGTGTTCGAATGTGTCTTCGTAATCGCATGTGTCGCATTTGGAGTCGTTTATTATTTTAATTGTTTTTAGGAACTTTTTATCGTATGTGTACCCCGTTCGTATGCGATTTATGGTCTTCGTGTCAGCAGCATTCATGGAGGTTTTTGAAAACCATGGAGTTTTTAGGGGTTGTTTGTTATTTATCTGTTTTGTCCAGTGGCCTTTGTGCTCAGTTTCTTCACTGTATTGTTTGTGCCATTCTATTTGTATTTTATTTAATATTGCCATTTCTATTTCGTCAGGTGTGTTTTCTGTTTCTTCTATAGTTTGGAGTTCTATTGTTGCGTTTTTGGCTAATAAGTCTGCTGCAGTGTTGCCAGGTATACTGCAATGTCCAGGTATCCATTGTATGTAGAATTTTATATTTTGATTGTCTGTTGTTAATTTAAGGATTTTGTTTTCATATAATTTGTTGTTTCCTGTTGTGTGGGTGTTTTTAATTGAGGTGCATGCGCTTTTCGAATCTGTGAAAATCACTATCTCGCTAGCTTTGTCTTCGATGGCGAAGGTTAATGCGTCTAAAATGGCAATTATCTCTGCGGTTTTGATACTATGTGTGTTGTTTATTTTTTTTGCTATTGAGTGGTTTTGGTAATGGAGGAAGATGCCTATTGCTGTGCTTTCTTCTGTTTTTGAGGCGTCAGTATAGATGTGTTGCATATTTTTATATTTGTTGGTTATCAGATTTAGGGCTTCAGATTTCAGGATTTCTTTGGGGGTGTCTTTTTTACGCAGATTTTCCGGTTGGGGCGTGATTTCATCAGCGATGGTGAGGTTATTTGGTTTTTTATATATTCCTGGTCCCTTTGGGGTTAGGATATCGTATGATTGGACAAGACCTTTTACTGTTTTGGTGGCCTTGTTCATGCGGATTTCTTGGCCTATTGGAGAGTTATTGTACATCTGTTTGATTACGTATTTAATGTACGTATGCGCCTTTTGCAGTGGAAATGGTTTGTTGGCTGTTTCTGAAAGGATAGATGTTATGGGGGTAGTTTTGGTGTATCCCATGCATGTTCGAAGCTGGGCATTTTGAATTTTTTGCAGAGTGTTGTTTTTTAAGGTGGATGTTGGCTGTAAAGTATTGTATTTTGCTATTGGTGAGGGCGTTATAGAGCTGGATGTTGGTTTTCGGGTGAGATCCGTGATGTGCTTTTGAAAATATTTTGAGGATATTATGAGATTTTTGGCATTTCCCTGCTAGTTCCTTAATATGTTCGTTGAATGTCAGTTTTTTGTCCAACGTGTATCCCAAATATTTTATATGGCTGGATTCGTGGATTTGCTGATCGTTTATGATGATGCTGTTTGTATTGTTGGTTTTGCCCATTATCATGTATTTGGTTTTTTCGGTTTCGATTTGGAGATTTAGTTTGGATAGTTTTTCTGTTAGTAGCCAGGTTTCGGTTTCTATAAGAATTTTTAAACGTTTTAAATCCGGAGCCCCTATTATTATGGCAATATCATCTGCGTATTGGATTATTTTGGCGTTTGGTGTTTGGGTATTTGTAATGTCTGCGGTGTATAGATTGAAAAGTATGGGGCTAAGAGTGCTGCCCTGTGGGAGGCCGTTGCTCGTGGTTATTGATTCGGTGTGTTTGCCATACGTTATGTGATAGTGTCTATTGTAGAGTGTATTTTCTATCCAGTATATTGTCTCGTTCTGTATATCCATTTGTCGAAGTGTATTGATAAGTTTTGTGGTATTCGTACTATCAAAGGCGGCTTTTATATCTGTTAGGACAATTGCTGTTTTTAGGTTGTGTGCTTTATTTGTTTCTATTGCGTGTATTATTTTGTATATTCCGTCTCTTGGGCTGTGTCCTTTCCGGAAGCCAAGAGAGGTATCTGGGAGCAGATTTTTAGCGTATATTTCTTCCTCCAAGCTATTTTTCAATAGTTTGGAGAAGAGTTTTGCAAGTACAGGTAGGAGGGCTATTGGTCTATACTGTGTGATATCAGATGGATCCCTATTCTTTTTGTGGATAGGAACTATTTTTATGTGTTGCCAGCTGTCGGGGTATGCTTTATTTTGAATCATGGTCGTTAGGTGATCAGTTAGTTTGCTACGTTGGGTTGGGGTTAGGAGTTTTAGTATTTTATTAGATATCTTGTCTTTACCCGGTGCTGTGTTTTTGTTATTCTTAATGATGTTGTCTAGTGTAGTTAGGTCTATTGTTATCGGATATTTGGGGATTCCGTTTGTTGTGGGGTTATGGATGATACTTTTTGGTATTTCTTCTTTAAAGTTATTGTGCAAAAATGTTCTCATCTATTCCTGATTGTTTATTATGGTTGCCTTGCTTTTGTGTTTATTTGTATTAAATATATTGATTGTGTTCCATATTTCTTTGGGGTTGGTACCTGGGTTGATGCTATTTGATAGCCCTATGAATTTGGTTTTGCGGGATTTTTTTATAGCATATTTTAATTTTTTAATATTAGTTTTATGTTATGTAAAGCTGATTAACTTGGTCCGTTCTTATCACTTTTCTAAAATAATAGAAACTTCAAATCATGAAACGTGAAACAACCATGTTTGCATTTTCTTATATTAGTTCTAGCATACAATTAAGTTTTCTCTGAAACTAGTCGGTAGAGTTGGCTAAAATTATCAGTATTAGTTTTATGTTATGTACCGCTGGTTAATTTGGTCCGTTCTTATCACTTTTCTAAAATTATAGCAACTCTAAATCGTGAAAAGTGAAACAACCATGTTTGCATTTTCTTATATTAGTTCTAGCATACAATTAAGTTTTCTCTGAAACTAGTCGGTAGAGTTGGCTAAAATTATCAGTATTAGTTTTATGTTATGTACCGCTGGTTAATTTGGTCCGTTCTTATCACTTTTCTAAAATCATAGCAACTCTAAATCGTGAAAAGTGAAACAACCATGTTTGCATTTTCTTATATTAGTTCTAGCATACAATTAAGTTTTCTCTAAAACTAGTCGGTAGAGTTGGCTAAAATTATCAATATTAGTTTTATGTTATGTACCGCTGTTTAATTTGGTCCGATCTTATCACTTTTCTAAAATAATAGCAACTTTAAATCATGAAAAGTGAAACAACCATGTTTGCATTTTCTTATATTAGTTCTAGCATACAATTAAGTTTTCTCTGAAACTAGTCGGTAGAGTTGGCTAAAATTATCAATATTAGTTTTATGTTATGTAACGCTGGTTATTTTGGTCTGTTCTTATCACTTTTCTAAAATAATTGCAACTTTAAATCGTGAAACGTGAAACAACAATGTTTGCATTTTCTTATATTAGTTCTAGCATACAATGAAGTTTTCTCTGAAACTAGCCGGTAGAGTTGGCTAAAATTATCAATATTAGTTTTATGTTATGTAACGCTGGTTAATTTGGTCCGTTCTTATCACTTTTCTAAAATAATATCACCTTTAAATCGTGAAACGTGAAACACCCATGTTTGCATTTTCTTATATTAGTTCTATCATACAATTAAGTTTTCTCTGAAACTAGTCGGTAGAGTTGGCTAAAATTATCAATATTAGTTTTATGTTATGTACCGCTGGTTAATTTGGTCCGTTCTTATCACTTTTCTAAAATAATAGCAACTTTAAATCGTGAAACATGAAACAACAATGTTTGCATTTTCTTATATTAGTTCTAGCATACAATTAAGTTTTCTCTGAAACTAGTCGGTACAGTTGGCTAAAATTATCAATATTAGTTTTATGTTATGTAACGCTGGTTAATTTGGTTCGTTCTTATCACTTTTCTAAAATAATAGCAACTTTAAATCGTGAAAAGTGAAACAACCATGTTTGCATTTTCTTATATTAGTTCTAGCATACAATTAAGTTTTCTCTGAAACTAGTCGGTAGAGTTGGCTAAAATTATCAATATTAGTTTTATGTTATGTAACGCTGGTTAATTTGGTCCGTTCTTATCACTTTTCTAAAATAATAGCAACTTTAAATCGTGAAACGTGAAACAACAATGTTTACATTTTCTTATATTAGTTCTAGCATACAATTAAGTTTTCTCTGAAACTAGTCGGTAGAGTTGGCTAAATTTACCTAATTTTCTTCTATAGTTTGGAGTTCTATTGTTGCGTTTTTGGCTAATAAGTCTGCTGCAGTGTTGCCAGGTATACTGCAATGTCCAGGTATCCATTGTATGTAGAATTTTATATTTTGATTGTCTGTTGTTAATTTAAGGATTTTGTTTTCATATAATTTGTTGTTTCCTGTTGTGTGGGTGTTTTTAATTGAGGTGCATGCGCTTTTCGAATCTGTGAAAATCACTATCTCTCTAGCTTTGTCTTCGATGGCGAAGGTTAATGCGTCTAAAATGGCAATTATCTCTGCGGTTTTGATACTATGTGTGTTGTTTATTTTTTTTGCTATTGAGTGGTTTTGGTAATGGAGGAAGATGCCTATTGCTGTGCTTTCTTCTGTTTTTGAGGCGTCAGTATAGATGTGTTGCATATTTTTATATTTGTTGGTTATCAGATTTAGGGCTTCAGATTTCAGGATTTCTTTGGGGGTGTCTTTTTTACGCAGATTTTCCGGTTGGGGCGTGATTTCATCAGCGATGGTGAGGTTATTTGGTTTTTTGTATATTCCTGGTCCCTTTGGGGTTAGGATATCGTATGATTGGACAAGACCTTTTACTGTTTTGGTGGCCTTGTTCATGCGGATTTCTTGGCCTATTGGAGAGTTATTGTACATCTGTTTGATTACGTATTTAATGTACGTATGCGCCTTTTGCAGTGGAAATGGTTTGTTGGCTGTTTCTGAAAGGATAGATGTTATGGGGGTAGTTTTGGTGTATCCCATGCATGTTCGAAGCTGGGCATTTTGAATTTTTAAACGTTTTAAATCCGGAGCCCCTATTATTATGGCAATATCATCTGCGTATTGGATTATTTTGGCGTTTGGTGTTTGGGTATTTGTAATGTCTGCGGTGTATAGATTGAAAAGTATGGGGCTAAGAGTGCTGCCCTGTGGGAGGCCGTTGCTCGTGGTTATTGATTCGGTGTGTTTGCCATACGTTATGTGATAGTGTCTATTGTAGAGTGTATTTTCTATCCAGTATATTGTCTCGTTCTGTATATCCATTTGTCGAAGTGTATTGATAAGTTTTGTGGTATTCGTACTATCAAAGGCGGCTTTTATATCTGTTAGGACAATTGCTGTTTTTAGGTTGTGTGCTTTATTTGTTTCTATTGCGTGTATTATTTTGTATATTCCGTCTCTTGGGCTGTGTCCTTTCCGGAAGCCAAGAGAGGTATCTGGGAGCAGATTTTTAGCGTATATTTCTTCCTCCAAGCTATTTTTCAATAGTTTGGAGAAGAGTTTTGCAAGTACAGGTAGGAGGGCTATTGGTCTATACTGTGTGATATCAGATGGATCCCTATTCTTTTTGTGGATAGGAACTATTTTTATGTGTTGCCAGCTGTCGGGGTATGCTTTATTTTGAATCATGGTCGTTAGGTGATCAGTTAGTTTGCTACGTTGGGTTGGGGTTAGGAGTTTTAGTATTTTATTAGATATCTTGTCTTTACCCGGTGCTGTGTTTTTGTTATTCTTAATGATGTTGTCTAGTGTAGTTAGGTCTATTGTTATCGGATATTTGGGGATTCCGTTTGTTGTGGGGTTATGGATGATACTTTTTGGTATTTCTTCTTTAAAGTTATTGTGCAAAAATGTTCTCATCTATTCCTGATTGTTTATTATGGTTGCCTTGCTTTTGTGTTTATTTGTATTAAATATATTGATTGTGTTCCATATTTCTTTGGGGTTGGTACCTGGGTTGATGCTATTTGATAGCTCTATGAATTTGGTTTTGCGGGATTTTTTTATAGCATATTTTAATTTTTTAATATTAGTTTTATTTTATGTAACGCTGGTTAATTTGGTCCGTTCTTATCACTTTTCTAAAATAATAGCAACTTTAAATCGTGAAACGTGAAACAACAATGTTTGCATTTTCTTATATTAGTTCTAGCATACAATAAAGTTTTCTCTGAAACTAGTCGGTAGAGTTGGCTAAAATTATCAATATTAGTTTTATGTTATGTAACGCTGGTTAATTTGGTTCGTTCTTATCACTTTTCTAATATATTAGCACCTTTAAATCGTGAAAAGTGAAACAACAATGTTTACATTTTCTTATATTAGTTCTAGCATACAATTAAGTTTTCTATGAAACTATTCGGTAGAGTTGGCTAAAATTATCAATATTAGTTTTATGTTATGTAACGCTGGTTAATTTGGTCCGTTCTTATCACTTTTCTAAAATAATAGCAACTTTAAATCGTGAAACGTGAAACAACAATGTTTGCATTTTCTTATATTTGTTCTAGCATACAATGAAGTTTTCTCTGAAACTAGTCGGTAGAGTTGGCTAAAATTATCAATATTAGTTTTATGTTATGTAACGCTGGTTAATTTGGTCCGTTCTTATCACTTTTCTAAAATAATAGCAACTTTAAATCGTGAAACGTGAAACAACCATGTTTGCATTTTCTTATATTAGTTCTAGCATACAATGAAGTTTTCTCTGAAACTAGTCGGTAGAGTTGGCTAAAATTATCAATATCAGTTTTATGTTATGTAACGCTGGTTAATTTGGTCCGTTCTTATCACTTTTCTAAAATAATAGCACCTTTAAATCGTGAAAAGTGAAACAACCATGTTTGCATTTTCTTATATTAGTTCTAGCATACAATTAAGTTTTCTCTGAAACTAGTCGGTAGAGTTGGCTAAAATTATCAATATTAGTTTTATGTTATGTAACGCTGGTTAATTTGGTCCGTTCTTATCACTTTTCTAAAATAATATAACCTTTAAATCGTGAAATGTGAAACAACCATGTTTGCATTTTCTTATATTAGTTCTATCATACAATTAAGTTTTCTCTGAAACTAGTCGGTAGAGTTGGCTAAAATTATCAATATTAGTTTTATGTTATCTAAAGCTGATTAACTTGGTCCGTTCTTATCACTTTTCTAAAATAATAGAAACTTCAAATCGTGAAACGTGAAACAACAATGTTTGCATTTTCTTATATTAGTTCTAGCATACAATTAAGTTTTCTCTGAAACTAGTCGGTAGAGTTGGCTAAAATTATCAATATTAGTTTTATGTTAAGTACTGCTGGTTAATTTGGTCTGTTCTTATCACTTTTCTAAAATAATAGCAACTTTAAATCGTGAAACATGAAACAACAATGTTTGCATTTTCTTATATTAGTTCTAGCATACAATTAAGTTTTCTCTGAAACTAGTCGGTAGAGTTGGCTAAAATTATCAATATTAGTTTTATGTTATGTAACGCTGGTTAATTTGGTCCGTTCTTATCACTTTTCTTAAATAATAGCAACTTTAAATCGTGAAAAGTGAAACAACCATGTTTGCATTTTCTTATATTAGTTCTAGCATACAATTAAGTTTTCTCTGAAACTAGTCGGTAGAGTTGGCTAAAATTATCAATATTAGTTTTATGTTAAGTACTGCTGGTTAATTTGGTCTGTTCTTATCACTTTTCTAAAATAATAGCAACTTTAAATCGTGAAACATGAAACAACAATGTTTGCATTTTCTTATATTAGTTCTAGCATACAATTAAGTTTTCTCTGAAACTAGTCGGTAGAGTTGGCTAAAATTATCAATATTAGTTTTATGTTATGTAACGCTGGTTAATTTGGTCCGTTCTTATCACTTTTCTTAAATAATAGCAACTTTAAATCGTGAAAAGTGAAACAACCATGTTTGCATTTTCTTATATTAGTTCTAGCATACAATTAAGTTTTCTCTGAAACTAGTCGGTAGAGTTGGCTAAAATTATCAATATTAGTTTTATGTTATGTAACGCTGGTTAATTTGGTCCGTTCTTATCACTTTTCTAAAATAATAGCAACTTTAAATCGTGAAACGTGAAACAACAATGTTTGCATTTTCTTATATTAGTTCTAGCATACAATTAAGTTTTCTCTGAAACTAGTCGGTAGAGTTGGCTAAAATTATCAATATTAGTTTTATGTTATGTAAAGCTGATTAACTTGGTCCGTTCTTATCACTTTTCTAAAATAATAGAAACTTCAAATCGTGAAACGTGAAATAACCATGTTTGCATTTTCTTATATTAGTTCTAGCATACAATTAAGTTTTCTCTGAAACTAGTCGGTAGAGTTGGCTAAAATTATCAGTATTAGTTTTATGTTATGTACCGCTGGTTAATTTGGTCCGTTCTTATCACTTTTCTAAAATTATAGCAACTCTAAATCGTGAAAAGTGAAACAACCATGTTTGCATTTTCTTATATTAGTTCTAGCATACAATTAAGTTTTCTCTAAAACTAGTCGGTAGAGTTGGCTAAAATTATCAATATTAGTTTTATGTTATGTAAAGCTGATTAACTTGGTCCGTTCTTATCACTTTTCTAAAATAATAGAAACTTCAAATCGTGAAACGTGAAACAACAATGTTTGCATTTTCTTATATTAGTTCTAGCATACAATTAAGTTTTCTCTGAAACTAGTCGGTAGAGTTGGCTAAAATTATCAATATTAGTTTTATGTTAAGTACTGCTGGTTAATTTGGTCCGTTCTTATCACTTTTCTAAAATAATAGCAACTTTAAATCTTGAAACATGAAACAACAATGTTTGCATTTTCTTATATTAGTTCTAGCATACAATTAAGTTTTCTCTGAAACTAGTCGGTAGAGTTGGCTAAAATTATCAATATTAGTTTTATGTTATGTAACGCTGGTTAATTTGGTCCGTTCTTATCACTTTTCTAAAATAATAGCAACTTTAAATCGTGAAAAGTGAAACAACCATGTTTGCATTTTCTTATATTAGTTCTATCATACAATTAAGTTTTCTCTGAAACTATTCGGTAGAGTTGGCTAAAATTATCAATATTAGTTTTATGTTATGTAACGCTGGTTAATTTGGTCCGTTCTTATCACTTTTCTAAAATAATAGCAACTTTAAATCGTGAAACGTGAAACAACCATGTTTGCATTTTCTTATATTTGTTCTAGCATACAATGAAGTTTTCTCTGAAACTAGTCGGTAGAGTTGGCTAAAATTATCAATATTAGTTTTATGTTATGTAACGCTGGTTAATTTGGTCCGTTCTTATCACTTTTCTTAAATAATAGCAACTTTAAATCGTGAAACGTGAAACAACAATGTTTGCATTTTCTTATATTAGTTCTAGCATACAATTAAGTTTTCTCTGAAACTAGTCGGTAGAGTTGGCTAAAATTATCAATATTAGTTTTATGTTATGTAACGCTGGTTAATTTGGTCCGTTCTTATCACTTTTCTAAAATAATAGCACCTTTAAATCGTGAAAAGTGAAACAACCATGTTTGCATTTTCTTATATTAGTTCTAGAATACAATTAAGTTTTCTCTGAAACTAGTCGGTAGAGTTGGCTAAAATTATCAATATTAGTTTTATGTTATGCAACGCTGGTTAATTTGGTCCGTTCTTATCACTTTTCTAAAATAATAGCAACTTTAAATCGTGAAACGTGAAACAACAATCTTTGCATTTTCTTATATTAGTTCTAGCATACAATTAAGTTTTCTCTGAAACTAGTCGGTAGAGTTGGCTAAAATTATCAATATTAGTTTTATTTTATGTAAAGCTGATTAATTTGTGTTGATCTTATCACTTTTCTAAAATAATAGAAACTTTAAATCGTGAAACGTGAAACAACAATGTTTGCATTTTCTTATATTTGTTCTAGCATACAATTAGGTTTTCTCTGAAACTAGTCGGTAGAGTTGGCTAATTATCAATATTAGTTTTATTTTATGTAAAGCTGATTAATTTGTGTTGATCTTATCACTTTTCTAAAATAATAGAAACTGCAAATCGTGAAAAGTGAAACAACAATGTTTGCATTTTCTTATATTAGTTCTAGCATACAATTAAGTTTTCTCTGAAACTAGTCGGTAGAGTTGGCTAAAATTATCAATATTATTTTATTTTATGTAAAGCTGATTAACTTGTGTTGATCTTATCACTTTTCTAAAATAATAGCAACTTTAAATCGTGAAACGTGAAACAACAATGTTTGCATTTTCTTATATTAGTTCTAGCATACAATTAAGTTTTCTCTGAAACTAGTCGGTAGAGTTGGCTAAAATTATCAGTATTAGTTTTATGTTATGTAACGCTGGTTAATTTGGTCCATTCTTATCACTTTTCTAAAATTATAGCAACTCTAAATCGTGAAAAGTGAAACAACCATGTTTGCATTTTCTTATATTAGTTCTAGCATACAATTAAGTTTTCTCTGAAACTAGTCGGTAGAGTTGGCTAAAATTATCAATATTAGTTTTATGTTATGTAACGCTGGTTAATTTGGTTCGTTCTTATCACTTTACTAAAATAATAGCAACTTTAAATCGTGAAACGTGAAACAACAATGTTTGCATTTTCTTATATTAGTTCTAGCATACAATGAAGTTTTCTCTGAAACTAGTCGGTAGAGTTGGCTAAAATTATCAATATTAGTTTTATGTTATGTAAAGCTGATTAACTTGGTCCGTTCTTATCACTTTTCTAAAATAATAGAAACTTCAAATCGTGAAACGTGAAACAACCATGTTTGCATTTTCTTATATTAGTTCTAGCATACAATTAAGTTTTCTCTGAAACTATTCGGTAGAGTTGGCTAAAATTATCAATATTAGTTTTATGTTATGTACCGCTGGTTAATTTGGTCCGTTCTTATCACTTTTCTAAAATAATAGCAACTTTAAATCGTGAAAAGTGAAACAACCATGTTTGCATTTTCTTATATTAGTTCTAGCATACAATGAAGTTTTCTCTGAAACTAGTCGGTAGAGTTGGCTAAAATTATCAATATTAGTTTTAAGTTATGTAACGCTGGTTAATTTGGTCCGTTCTTATCACTTTTCTAAAATAATAGCAACTTTAAATCGTGAAACGTGAAACAACAATGGTTGCATTTTCTTATATTAGTTCTAGCATACAATTAAGTTTTCTCTGAAACTAGTCGGTAGAGTTGGCTAAAATTATCAATATTAGTTTTATGTTATGTAACGCTGGTTAATTTGGTCCGTTCTTATCACTTTTCTAAAATAATATAACCTTTAAATCGTGAAACGTGAAACAACCATGTTTGCATTTTCTTATATTAGTTCTATCATACAATTAAGTTTTCTCTGAAACTAGTCGGTAGAGTTGGCTAAAATTATCAATATTAGTTTTATGTTATGTAAAGCTGATTAACTTGGTCCGTTCTTATCACTTTTCTAAAATAATAGAAACTTCAAATCGTGAAACGCGAAACAACAATGTTTGCATTTTCTTATATTAGTTCTAGCATACAATTAAGTTTTCTCTGAAACTAGTCGGTAGAGTTGGCTAAAATTATCAATATTAGTTTTATGTTAAGTACTGCTGGTTAATTTGGTCCGTTCTTATCACTTTTCTAAAATAATAGCAACTTTAAATCGTGAAACATGAAACAACAATGTTTGCATTTTCTTATATTAGTTCTAGCATACAATTAAGTTTTCTCTGAAACTAGTCGGTAGAGTTGGCTAAAATTATAAATATTAGTTTTATGTTATGTACCGCTGTTTAATTTGGTCCGTTCTTATCACTTTTCTAAAATAATAGCAACTTTAAATCGTGAAAAGTGAAACAACCATGTTTGCATTTTCTTATATTAGTTCTAGCATACAATGAAGTTTTCTCTGAAACTAGTCGGTAGAGTTGGCTAAAATTATCAATATTAGTTTTATGTTATGTAACGCTGGTTAATTTGGTCCGTTCTTATCACTTTTCTAAAATAATAGCAACTTTAAATCGTGAAACATGAAACAACAATGTTTGCATTTTCTTATATTAGTTCTAGCATACAATTAAGTTTTCTCTGAAACTAGTCGGTAGAGTTGGCTAAAATTATCACTATTAGTTTTATGTTATGTAACGCTGGTTAATTTGGTCCGTTCTTATCAATTTTCTAAAATAATAGAAACTTTAAATCGTGAAAAGTGAAACAACAATGTTTGCATTTTCTTATATTAGTTCTAGCATACAATTAAGTTTTCTCTGAAACTAGTCGGTAGAGTTGGCTAAAATTATCAATATTATTTTATTTTATGTAAAGCTGATTAACTTGTGTTGATCTTATCACTTTTCTAAAATAATAGCAACTTTAAATCGTGAAACGTGAAACAACAATGTTTGCATTTTCTTATATTAGTTCTAGCATACAATGAAGTTTTCTCTGAAACTAGTCGGTAGAGTTGGCTAAAATTATCAATATTAGCTTTATTTTATGTAACGCTGGTTAATTTGGTCCGTTCTTATCACTTTTCTAAAATAATAGCAACTTTAAATCGTCAAACGTGAAACAACAATGTTTGCATTTTCTTATATTAGTTCTAGCATACAATTAAGTTTTCTCTGAAACTAGTCGGTAGAGTTGGCTAAAATTATCAATATTAGTTTTATGTTATGTAACGCTGGTTAATTTGGTCCGTTCTTATCACTTTTCTAAAATAATAGCAACTTTAAATCGTGAAACGTGAAACAACAATGTTTGCATTTTCTTATATTAGTTCTAGCATACAATGAAGTTTTCTCTGAAACTAGTTGGTAGAGTTGGCTAAAATTATCAATATTAGTTTTATTTTATGTAAAACTGATTAATTTGGTCCGTTCTTATCACTTTTCTGAAATAATAGCAACTTTAAATCGTGAAACGTGAAACAACAATGTTTGCGTTTTCTTATATTAGTTCTAGCATACAATGAAGTTTTCTCTGAAACTAGTCGGTAGAGTTGGCTAAAATTATCACTATTAGTTTTATGTTATGTAACGCTGGTTAATTTGGTCCGTTCTTATCAATTTTCTAAAATAATAGAAACTTTAAATCGTGAAAAGTGAAACAACAATGTTTGCATTTTCTTATATTAGTTCTAGCATACAATTAAGTTTTCTCTGAAACTAGTCGGTAGAGTTGGCTAAAATTATCAATATTATTTTATTTTATGTAAAGCTGATTAACTTGTGTTGATCTTATCACTTTTCTAAAATAATAGCAACTTTAAATCGTGAAACGTGAAACAACAATGTTTGCATTTTCTTATATTAGTTCTAGCATACAATGAAGTTTTCTCTGAAACTAGTCGGTAGAGTTGGCTAAAATTATCAATATTAGCTTTATTTTATGTAACGCTGGTTAATTTGGTCCGTTCTTATCACTTTTCTAAAATAATAGCAAATTTAAATCGTGATACGTGAAACAACAATGTTTGCATCTTATTATATTAGTTCTAGCATACAATTAAGTTTTCTCTGAAACTAGTCGGTAGAGTTGGCTAAAATTATCAATATTAGTTTTATTTTATGTAAAGCTGATTAATTTGTGTTGATCTTATCACTTTTCTAAAATAATAGCAAGTTTAAATCGTGAAACGTGAAACAACAATGTTTGCATTTTCTTATATTAGTTCTAGCATACAATTAAGTTTTCTCGGAAAGCAGTCGGTAGAGTTGGCTAAAATTATCAATATTAGTTTTATTTTATGTAACGCTGGTTAATTTGGCCCGTTCTTATCACTTTTCTAAAATAATAGAAACTTCAAATCGTGAAACGTGAAACAACCATGTTTGCATTTTATTATATTAGTTCTAGCATACAATTAAGTTTTCTCTGCAACTAGTCGGTAGAGTTGGCTTAAATTGTCAATATTAGTTTTATGTTATGTAACGCTGGTTAATTTGGTCCGTTCTTATCACTTTTCTAAAATAATAGCAACTTTAAATCGTGAAACAACCATGTTTGCATTTTCTTATATTAGTTCTAGCTTACAATTAAGTTTTCTCTGAAACTAGTCGGTAGAGTTGGCTAAAATTATCAATATTAGTTTTATGTTATGTAAAGCTGATTAACTTGGTCCGTTACTATCACTTTTCTAAAATAATAGAAACTTCAAATCGTGAAACGTGAAACAACCATGTTTGCATTTTCTTATATTAGTTCTAGCATACAATTAAGTTTTCTCTGAAACTAGTCGGTAGAGTTGGCTAAAATTATCAATATTAGTTTTATTTTATGTAAAGCTGGTTAATTTGGTCCGTTCTTATCACTTTCCTAAAATACTAGAAACTTCAAATCGTGAAAAGTGAAACAACCATGTTTGCATTTTCTTATATTAGTTCTAGCATACAATTAAGTTTTCTCTGAAACTAGGTAGTAGAGTTGGCTAAAATTATCAATATTAGTTTTATGTTATGTAACGCTGGTTAATTTGGTCCGTTCTTATCACTTTTCTAAAATAATAGCAACTTTAAATCGTGAAACAACAATGTTTGCATTTTCTTATATTAGTTCTAGCATACAATGAAGTTTTCTCTGAAACTAGTCGGTAGAGTTGGCTAAAATTATCAATATTAGTTTTATTTTATGTAAAGCTGATTAATTTGGTCCGTTCTTATCACTTTTCTAAAATAATAGCAACTTTAAATCGTGAAACGTGAAACAACAATGTTTGCATTTTCTTATATTAGTTCTAGCATACAATTAAGTTTTCTCTGAAACTAGTCGATAGAGTTGGCTAAAATTATCAATATTAGTTTTATTTTGTAAAGCTGATTAATTTGTGTTGATCTTATCACTTTTCTAAAATAATAGAAACTACAAATCGCGAAAAGTGCAACAACCATGTTTGCATTTTCTTATATTAGTTCTAGCATACAATTAAGTTTTCTCTGAAACTAGTCGGTAGAGTTGGCTAAAATTATCAATATTAGTTTTATGTTATGCAACGCTGGTTAATTTGGTCCGTTCTTATCACTTTTCTAAAATAATAGCAACTTTAAATCGTGAAACGTGAAACAACAATGTTTGCATTTTCTTATATTAGTTCTAGCATACAATTAAGTTTTCTCGGAAATCAGTCGGTAGAGTTGGCTAAAATTATCAATATTAGTTTTATGTTATGTAACGCTGGTTAATTTGGTCCGTTCTTATCACTTTTCTAAAATAATAGAAACTTTAAATCGTAAAACGTGAAACAACCATGTTTGCATTTTCTTATATTAGTTCTAGCATACAATGAAGTTTTCTCTGAAACTAGTCGGTAGAGTTGGCTAAAATTATCAATATTAGTTTTATGTTATGTAACGCTGGTTAATTTGGTCCGTTCTTATCACTTTTCTAAAATAATAGCAACTTTAAATCGTGAAAAGTGAAACAACCATGTTTGCATTTTCTTATATTAGTTCTAGCATACAATTAAGTTTTCTCTGAAACTAGTCGGTAGAGTTGGCTAAAATTATCAATATTAGTTTTATGTTATGTAACGCTGGTTAATTTGGTCCGTTCTTATCACTTTTCTAAAATAATTGCAACTTTAAATCGTGAAACGTGAAACAACAATGTTTGCATTTTATTATATTAGTTCTAGCATACAATTAAGTTTTCTCTGAAACTAGTTTTTAGAGTTGGCTAAAATTATCAATATTAGTTTTATGTTATGTAACGCTGGTTAATTTGGTCCGTTCTTATCACTTTTCTAAAATAATATAACCTTTAAATCGTGAAAAGTGAAACAACCATGTTTGCGTTTTCTTATATTAGTTCTATCATATAATTAAGTTTTCTCTGAAACTAGTCGGTAGAGTTGGCTAAAATTATCAATATTAGTTTTATGTTATGTAACGCTGGTTAATTTGGTCCGTTCTTATCACTTTTCTAAAATAATATCACCTTTAAATCGTGAAAAGTGAAACAACCATGTTTGCATTTTCTTATATTAGTTCTATCATACAATTAAGTTTTCTCTGAAACTAGTCGGTAGAGTTGGCTAAAACTATCAATATTAGTTTTATGTTATGTACCGCTGGTTAATTTGGTCCGTTCTTATCACTTTTCTAAAATAATAGCAACTTTAAATCGTGAAACATGAAACAACAATATTTGTATTTTCTTAAATTAGTTCTAGCATACAATTAAGTTTTCTCTGAAACTAGTCGGTAAAGTTGGCTAAAATTATCAATATTAGTTTTATGTTATGTAACGCTGGTTAATTTGGTCCGTTCTTATCACTTTTCTAAAATAATAGCAACTTTAAATCGTGAAAAGTGAAACAACCATGTTTGCATTTTCTTATATTAGTTCTAGCATACAATTAAGTTTTCTCTGAAACTAGTCGGTAGAGTTGGCTAAAATTATCAATATTAGTTTTATGTTATGTAAGGCTGGTTAATTTCGTCCGTTCTTATCACTTTTCTAAAATAATAGCAACTTTAAATCGTGAAACGTGAAACAACAATGTTTGCATTTTCTTATATTAGTTCTAGCATACAATTAAGTTTTCTCTGAAACTAGTCGGTAGAGTTGGCTAAAATTATCAATATTAGTTTTATGTTATGTAACGCTGGTTAATTTGGTCCGTTCTTATCACTTTTCTAAAATAATAGGACCTTTAAATCGTGAAAAGTGAAACAACCATGTTTGCATTTTCTTATATTAGTTCTAGCATACAATTAAGTTTTCTCTGAAACTAGTCGGAAGAGTTGGCTAATTATCAATATTAGTTTTATTTTATGTAAAGCTGATTAATTTGTGTTGATCTTATATCAAAAGTGAAACAACCATTTTTCTTTTTTTTTATTTTTATTATTGATTAAACTCCCGGCGACGTGCACCATAAGGAGTGTGTTGATTTGTGGGTTCTTACTTGGTTGGTGTACTATTTTTATTTTTTAAATTTTGATTTGGATGTGTTTTAAATATGATATTATTTCTGAGTATATTTGAGGGCTATTGTGTTGTATTGTGGTTTTCAAGTCTTGTTTATTATTTATTGTCGGGTAATTGTTTCGTATTGAGTTGTATTTTTGGCAGTGGATAATTATGTGTTCGAATGTGTCTTCGTAATCGCATGTGTCGCATTTGGAGTCGTTTATTATTTTAATTGTTTTTAGGAACTTTTTATCGTATGTGTACCCCGTTCGTATGCGATTTATGGTCTTCGTGTCAGCAGCATTCATGGAGGTTTTTGAAAACCATGGAGTTTTTAGGGGTTGTTTGTTATTTATCTGTTTTGTCCAGTGGCCTTTGTGCTCAGTTTCTTCACTGTATTGTTTGTGCCATTCTATTTGTATTTTATTTAATATTGCCATTTCTATTTCGTCAGGTGTGTTTTCTGTTTCTTCTATAGTTTGGAGTTCTATTGTTGCGTTTTTGGCTAATAAGTCTGCTGCAGTGTTGCCAGGTATACTGCAATGTCCAGGTATCCATTGTATGTAGAATTTTATATTTTGATTGTCTGTTGTTAATTTAAGGATTTTGTTTTCATATAATTTGTTGTTTCCTGTTGTGTGGGTGTTTTTAATTGAGGTGCATGCGCTTTTCGAATCTGTGAAAATCACTATCTCGCTAGCTTTGTCTTCGATGGCGAAGGTTAATGCGTCTAAAATGGCAATTATCTCTGCGGTTTTGATACTATGTGTGTTGTTTATTTTTTTTGCTATTGAGTGGTTTTGGTAATGGAGGAAGATGCCTATTGCTGTGCTTTCTTCTGTTTTTGAGGCGTCAGTATAGATGTGTTGCATATTTTTATATTTGTTGGTTATCAGATTTAGGGCTTCAGATTTCAGGATTTCTTTGGGGGTGTCTTTTTTACGCAGATTTTCCGGTTGGGGCGTGATTTCATCAGCGATGGTGAGGTTATTTGGTTTTTTGTATATTCCTGGTCCCTTTGGGGTTAGGATATCGTATGATTGGACAAGACCTTTTACTGTTTTGGTGGCCTTGTTCATGCGGATTTCTTGGCCTATTGGAGAGTTATTGTACATCTGTTTGATTACGTATTTAATGTACGTATGCGCCTTTTGCAGTGGAAATGGTTTGTTGGCTGTTTCTGAAAGGATAGATGTTATGGGGGTAGTTTTGGTGTATCCCATGCATGTTCAAAGCTGGGCATTTTGAATTTTTAAACGTTTTAAATCCGGAGCCCCTATTATTATGGCAATATCATCTGCGTATTGGATTATTTTGGCGTTTGGTGTTTGGGTATTTGTAATGTCTGCGGTGTATAGATTGAAAAGTATGGGGCTAAGAGTGCTGCCCTGTGGGAGGCCGTTGCTCGTGGTTATTGATTCGGTGTGTTTGCCATACGTTATGTGATAGTGTCTATTGTAGAGTGTATTTTCTATCCAGTATATTGTCTCGTTCTGTATATCCATTTGTCGAAGTGTATTGATAAGTTTTGTGGTATTCGTACTATCAAAGGCGGCTTTTATATCTGTTAGGACAATTGCTGTTTTTAGGTTGTGTGCTTTATTTGTTTCTATTGCGTGTATCATTTTGTATATTCCGTCTCTTGGGCTGTGTCCTTTCCGGAAGCCAAGAGAGGTATCTGGGAGCAGATTTTTAGCGTATATTTCTTCCTCCAAGCTATTTTTCAATAGTTTGGAGAAGAGTTTTGCAAGTACAGGTAGGAGGGCTATTGGTCTATACTGTGTGATATCAGATGGATCCCTATTCTTTTTGTGGATAGGAACTATTTTTATGTGTTGCCAGCTGTCGGGGTATGCTTTATTTTGAATCATGGTCGTTAGGTGATCAGTTAGTTTGCTACGTTGGGTTGGGGTTAGGAGTTTTAGTATTTTATTAGATATCTTGTCTTTACCCGGTGCTGTGTTTTTGTTATTCTTAATGATGTTGTCTAGTGTAGTTAGGTCTATTGTTATCGGATATTTGGGGATTCCGTTTGTTGTGGGGTTATGGATGATACTTTTTGGTATTTCTTCTTTAAAGTTATTGTGCAAAAATGTTCTCATCTATTCCTGATTGTTTATTATGGTTGCCTTGCTTTTGTGTTTATTTGTATTAAATATATTGATTGTGTTCCATATTTCTTTGGGGTTGGTACCTGGGTTGATGCTATTTGATAGCTCTATGAATTTGGTTTTGCGGGATTTTTTTATAGCATATTTTAATTTTTTAATATTAGTTTTATTTTATGTAACGCTGGTTAATTTGGTCCGTTCTTATCACTTTTCTAAAATAATAGCAACTTTAAATCGTGAAAAGTGAAACAACCATGTTTGCATTTTCTTATATTAGTTCTAGCATACAATTAAGTTTTCTCTGAAACTAGTCGGTAGAGTTGGCTAAAATTATCAGTATTAGTTTTATGTTATGTACCGCTGGTTAATTTGGTCCGTTCTTATCACTTTTCTAAAATTATAGCAACTTTAAATCGTGAAACATGAAACAACAATGTTTGTATTTTCTTAAATTAGTTCTAGCATACAATTAAGTTTTCTCTGAAACTAGTCGGTAAAGTTGGCTAAAATTATCAATATTAGTTTTATGTTATGTAACGCTGGTTAATTTGGTCCGTTCTTATCACTTTTCTAAAATAATAGCAACTTTAAATCGTGAAACGTGAAACAACAATGTTTGCATTTTCTTATATTAGTTCTAGCATACAATGAAGTTTTCTCTGAAACTAGTCGGTAGAGTTGGCTAAAATTATCAATATTAGTTTTATGTTATGTAACGCTGGTTAATTTGGTCCGTTCTTATCACTTTTCTAAAATAATAGCACCTTTAAATCGTGAAAAGTGAAACAACCATGTTTGCATTTTCTTATATTAGTTCTAGCATACAATTAAGTTTTCTCTGAAACTAGTCGTTAGAGTTGGCTAAAATTATCAATATTAGTTTTATTTTATGTAAAGCTGATTAATTTGTGTTGATCTTATCACTTTTCTAAAATAATAGAAACTTCAAATCGTGAAACGTGAAACAACCATGTTTGCATTTTCTTATATTAGTTCTAGCATACAATTAAGTTTTCTCTTCAACTATTATACTTCAACTCTTATATTAGTTCTAGCATAGAATTAAGTTTTCTCTTCAACTATTCGGTAGAGTTGGCTAAAATTATCAATATTAGCTTTATTTTATGTAACGCTGGTTAATTTGGTTCGTTCTTATCACTTTTCTAAAATAATTGAAACTTTAAATCGTGATACGTGAAACAACAATGTTTGCATTTTATTATATTAGTTCTAGCATACAATTAAGTTTTCTCTGAAACTAGTCGGTAGAGTTGGCTAAAATTATCAATATTAGTTTTATTTTATGTAAAGCTGATTAATTTGTGTTGATCTTATCACTTTTCTAAAATAATAGAAACTTCAAATCGTGAAAAGTGAAACAACCATGTTTGCATTTTCTTATATTAGTTCTAGCATACAATTAAGTTTTCTCTGAAACTAGTCGGAAGAGTTGGCTAATTATCAATATTAGTTTTATTTTATGTAAAGCTGATTAATTTGTGTTGATCTTATCAATTTTCTAAAATAATAGAAACTTCAAATCGTGAAAAGTGAAACAACCATTTTTCTTTTTTTTTATTTTTATTATTGATTAAACTCCCGGCGACGTGCACCATAAGGAGTGTGTTGATTTGTGGGTTCTTACTTGGTTGGTGTACTATTTTTATTTTTTAAATTTTGATTTGGATGTGTTTTAAATATGATATTATTTCTGAGTATATTTGAGGGCTATTGTGTTGTATTGTGGTTTTCAAGTCTTGTTTATTATTTATTGTCGGGTAATTGTTTCGTATTGAGTTGTATTTTTGGCAGTGGATAATTATGTGTTCGAATGTGTCTTCGTAATCGCATGTGTCGCATTTGGAGTCGTTTATTATTTTAATTGTTTTTAGGAACTTTTTATCGTATGTGTGCCCCGTTCGTATGCGATTTATGGTCTTCGTGTCAGCAGCATTCATGGAGGTTTTTTAAAACCATGGAGTTTTTAGGGGTTGTTTGTTATTTATCTGTTTTGTCCAGTGGCCTTTGTGCTCAGTTTCTTCACTGTATTGTTTGTGCCATTCTATTTGTATTTTATTTAATATTGCCATTTCTATTTCGTCAGGTGTGTTTTCTGTTTCTTCTATAGTTTGGAGTTCTATTATTGCGTTTTTGGCTAATAAGTCTGCTGCAGTGTTGCCAGGTATACTGCAATGTCCAGGTATCCATTGTATGTAGAATTTTATATTTTGATTGTCTGTTGTTAATTTAAGGATTTTGTTTTCATATAATTTGTTGTTTCCTGTTGTGTGGGTGTTTTTAATTGAGGTGCATGCGCTTTTCGAATCTGTGAAAATCACTATCTCGCTAGCTTTGTCTTCGATGGCGAAGGTTAATGCGTCTAAAATGGCAATTATCTCTGCGGTTTTGATACTATGTGTGTTGTTTATTTTTTTTGCTATTGAGTGGTTTTGGTAATGGAGGAAGATGCCTATTGCTGTGCTTTCTTCTGTTTTTGAGGCGTCAGTATAGATGTGTTGCATATTTTTATATTTGTTGGTTATCAGATTTAGGGCTTCAGATTTCAGGATTTCTTTGGGGGTGTCTTTTTTACGCAGATTTTCCGGTTGGGGCGTGATTTCATCAGCGATGGTGAGGTTATTTGGTTTTTTGTATATTCCTGGTCCCTTTGGGGTTAGGATATCGTATGATTGGACAAGACCTTTTACTGTTTTGGTGGCCTTGTTCATGCGGATTTCTTGGCCTATTGGAGAGTTATTGTACATCTGTTTGATTACGTATTTAAGTTTGTTGGCTGTTTCTGAAAGGATAGATGTTATGGGGGTAGTTTTGGTGTATCCCATGCATGTTCAAAGCTGGGCATTTTGAATTTTTAAACGTTTTAAATCCGGAGCCCCTATTATTATGGCAATATCATCTGCGTATTGGATTATTTTGGCGTTTGGTGTTTGGGTATTTGTAATGTCTGCGGTGTATAGATTGAAAAGTATGGGGCTAAGAGTGCTGCCCTGTGGGAGGCCGTTGCTCGTGGTTATTGATTCGGTGTGTTTGCCATACGTTATGTGATAGTGTCTATTGTAGAGTGTATTTTCTATCCAGTATATTGTCTCGTTCTGTATATCCATTTGTCGAAGTGTATTGATAAGTTTTGTGGTATTCGTACTATCAAAGGCGGCTTTTATATCTGTTAGGACAATTGCTGTTTTTAGGTTGTGTGCTTTATTTGTTTCTATTGCGTGTATTATTTTGTATATTCCGTCTCTTGGGCTGTGTCCTTTCCGGAAGCCAAGAGAGGTATCTGGGAGCAGATTTTTAGCGTATATTTCTTCCTCCAAGCTATTTTTCAATAGTTTGGAGAAGAGTTTTGCAAGTACAGGTAGGAGGGCTATTGGTCTATACTGTGTGATATCAGATGGATCCCTATTCTTTTTGTGGATAGGAACTATTTTTATGTGTTGCCAGCTGTCGGGGTATGCTTTATTTTGAATCATGGTCGTTAGGTGATCAGTTAGTTTGCTACGTTGGGTTGGGGTTAGGAGTTTTAGTATTTTATTAGATATCTTGTCTTTACCCGGTGCTGTGTTTTTGTTATTCTTAATGATGTTGTCTAGTGTAGTTAGGTCTATTGTTATCGGATATTTGGGGATTCCGTTTGTTGTGGGGTTATGGATGATACTTTTTGGTATTTCTTCTTTAAAGTTATTGTGCAAAAATGTTCTCATCTATTCCTGATTGTTTATTATGGTTGCCTTGCTTTTGTGTTTATTTGTATTAAATATATTGATTGTGTTCCATATTTCTTTGGGGTTGGTACCTGGGTTGATGCTATTTGATAGCCCTATGAATTTGGTTTTGCGGGATTTTTTTATAGCATATTTTAATTTTTTAATATTAGTTTTATGTTATGTAAAGCTGATTAACTTGGTCCGTTCTTATCACTTTTCTAAAATAATAGAAACTTCAAATCATGAAACGTGAAACAACCATGTTTGCATTTTCTTATATTAGTTCTAGCATACAATTAAGTTTTCTCTGAAACTAGTCGGTAGAGTTGGCTAAAATTATCAGTATTAGTTTTATGTTATGTACCGCTGGTTAATTTGGTCCGTTCTTATCACTTTTCTAAAATTATAGCAACTCTAAATCGTGAAAAGTGAAACAACCATGTTTGCATTTTCTTATATTAGTTCTAGCATACAATTAAGTTTTCTCTGAAACTAGTCGGTAGAGTTGGCTAAAATTATCAGTATTAGTTTTATGTTATGTACCGCTGGTTAATTTGGTCCGTTCTTATCACTTTTCTAAAATTATAGCAACTCTAAATCGTGAAAAGTGAAACAACCATGTTTGCATTTTCTTATATTAGTTCTAGCATACAATTAAGTTTTCTCTAAAACTAGTCGGTAGAGTTGGCTAAAATTATCAATATTAGTTTTATGTTATGTACCGCTGTTTAATTTGGTCCGATCTTATCACTTTTCTAAAATAATAGCAACTTTAAATCATGAAAAGTGAAACAACCATGTTTGCATTTTCTTATATTAGTTCTAGCATACAATTAAGTTTTCTCTGAAACTAGTCGGTAGAGTTGGCTAAAATTATCAATATTAGTTTTATGTTATGTAACGCTGGTTATTTTGGTCCGTTCTTATCACTTTTCTAAAATAATTGCAACTTTAAATCGTGAAACGTGAAACAACAATGTTTGCATTTTCTTATATTAGTTCTAGCATACAATGAAGTTTTCTCTGAAACTAGCCGGTAGAGTTGGCTAAAATTATCAATATTAGTTTTATGTTATGTAACGCTGGTTAATTTGGTCCGTTCTTATCACTTTTCTAAAATAATATCACCTTTAAATCGTGAAAAGTGAAACACCCATGTTTGCATTTTCTTATATTAGTTCTATCATACAATTAAGTTTTCTCTGAAACTAGTCGGTAGAGTTGGCTAAAATTATCAATATTAGTTTTATGTTATGTACCGCTGGTTAATTTGGTCCGTTCTTATCACTTTTCTAAAATAATAGCAACTTTAAATCGTGAAACATGAAACAACAATGTTTGCATTTTCTTATATTAGTTCTAGCATACAATTAAGTTTTCTCTAAAACTAGTCGGTAAAGTTGGCTAAAATTATCAATATTAGTTTTATGTTATGTAACGCTGGTTAATTTGGTTCGTTCTTATCACTTTTCTAAAATAATAGCAACTTTAAATCGTGAAAAGTGAAACAACCATGTTTGCATTTTCTTATATTAGTTCTAGCATACAATTAAGTTTTCTCTGAAACTAGTCGGTAGAGTTGGCTAAAATTATCAATATTAGTTTTATGTTATGTAACGCTGGTTAATTTGGTCCGTTCTTATCACTTTTCTAAAATAATAGCAACTTTAAATCGTGAAACGTGAAACAACAATGTTTACATTTTCTTATATTAGTTCTAGCATACAATTAAGTTTTCTCTGAAACTAGTCGGTAGAGTTGGCTAAATTTACCTAATTTTCTTCTATAGTTTGGAGTTCTATTGTTGCGTTTTTGGCTAATAAGTCTGCTGCAGTGTTGCCAGGTATACTGCAATGTCCAGGTATCCATTGTATGTAGAATTTTATATTTTGATTGTCTGTTGTTAATTTAAGGATTTTGTTTTCATATAATTTGTTGTTTCCTGTTGTGTGGGTGTTTTTAATTGAGGTGCATGCGCTTTTCGAATCTGTGAAAATCACTATCTCTCTAGCTTTGTCTTCGATGGCGAAGGTTAATGCGTCTAAAATGGCAATTATCTCTGCGGTTTTGATACTATGTGTGTTGTTTATTTTTTTTGCTATTGAGTGGTTTTGGTAATGGAGGAAGATGCCTATTGCTGTGCTTTCTTCTGTTTTTGAGGCGTCAGTATAGATGTGTTGCATATTTTTATATTTGTTGGTTATCAGATTTAGGGCTTCAGATTTCAGGATTTCTTTGGGGGTGTCTTTTTTACGCAGATTTTCCGGTTGGGGCGTGATTTCATCAGCGATGGTGAGGTTATTTGGTTTTTTGTATATTCCTGGTCCCTTTGGGGTTAGGATATCGTATGATTGGACAAGACCTTTTACTGTTTTGGTGGCCTTGTTCATGCGGATTTCTTGGCCTATTGGAGAGTTATTGTACATCTGTTTGATTACGTATTTAATGTACGTATGCGCCTTTTGCAGTGGAAATGGTTTGTTGGCTGTTTCTGAAAGGATAGATGTTATGGGGGTAGTTTTGGTGTATCCCATGCATGTTCAAAGCTGGGCATTTTGAATTTTTAAACGTTTTAAATCCGGAGCCCCTATTATTATGGCAATATCATCTGCGTATTGGATTATTTTGGCGTTTGGTGTTTGGGTATTTGTAATGTCTGCGGTGTATAGATTGAAAAGTATGGGGCTAAGAGTGCTGCCCTGTGGGAGGCCGTTGCTCGTGGTTATTGATTCGGTGTGTTTGCCATACGTTATGTGATAGTGTCTATTGTAGAGTGTATTTTCTATCCAGTATATTGTCTCGTTCTGTATATCCATTTGTCGAAGTGTATTGATAAGTTTTGTGGTATTCGTACTATCAAAGGCGGCTTTTATATCTGTTAGGACAATTGCTGTTTTTAGGTTGTGTGCTTTATTTGTTTCTATTGCGTGTATTATTTTGTATATTCCGTCTCTTGGGCTGTGTCCTTTCCGGAAGCCAAGAGAGGTATCTGGGAGCAGATTTTTAGCGTATATTTCTTCCTCCAAGCTATTTTTCAATAGTTTGGAGAAGAGTTTTGCAAGTACAGGTAGGAGGGCTATTGGTCTATACTGTGTGATATCAGATGGATCCCTATTCTTTTTGTGGATAGGAACTATTTTTATGTGTTGCCAGCTGTCGGGGTATGCTTTATTTTGAATCATGGTCGTTAGGTGATCAGTTAGTTTGCTACGTTGGGTTGGGGTTAGGAGTTTTAGTATTTTATTAGATATCTTGTCTTTACCCGGTGCTGTGTTTTTGTTATTCTTAATGATGTTGTCTAGTGTAGTTAGGTCTATTGTTATCGGATATTTGGGGATTCCGTTTGTTGTGGGGTTATGGATGATACTTTTTGGTATTTCTTCTTTAAAGTTATTGTGCAAAAATGTTCTCATCTATTCCTGATTGTTTATTATGGTTGCCTTGCTTTTGTGTTTATTTGTATTAAATATATTGATTGTGTTCCATATTTCTTTGGGGTTGGTACTTGGGTTGATGCTATTTGATAGCTCTATGAATTTGGTTTTGCGGGATTTTTTTATAGCATATTTTAATTTTTTAATATTAGTTTTATTTTATGTAACGCTGGTTAATTTGGTCCGTTCTTATCACTTTTCTAAAATAATAGCAACTTTAAATCGTGAAACGTGAAACAACAATGTTTGCATTTTCTTATATTAGTTCTAGCATACAATAAAGTTTTCTCTGAAACTAGTCGGTAGAGTTGGCTAAAATTATCAATATTAGTTTTATGTTATGTAACGCTGGTTAATTTGGTTCGTTCTTATCACTTTTCTAATATATTAGCACCTTTAAATCGTGAAAAGTGAAACAACAATGTTTACATTTTCTTATATTAGTTCTAGCATACAATTAAGTTTTCTCTGAAACTATTCGGTAGAGTTGGCTAAAATTATCAATATTAGTTTTATGTTATGTAACGCTGGTTAATTTGGTCCGTTCTTATCACTTTTCTAAAATAATAGCAACTTTAAATCGTGAAACGTGAAACAACAATGTTTGCATTTTCTTATATTTGTTCTAGCATACAATGAAGTTTTCTCTGAAACTAGTCGGTAGAGTTGGCTAAAATTATCAATATTAGTTTTATGTTATGTAACGCTGGTTAATTTGGTCCGTTCTTATCACTTTTCTAAAATAATAGCAACTTTAAATCGTGAAACGTGAAACAACCATGTTTGCATTTTCTTATATTAGTTCTAGCATACAATGAAGTTTTCTCTGAAACTAGTCGGTAGAGTTGGCTAAAATTATCAATATTAGATTTATGTTATGTAACGCTGGTTAATTTGGTCCGTTCTTATCACTTTTCTAAAATAATAGCAACTTTAAATCGTGAAACGTGAAATAACAATGTTTGCATTTTCTTATATTAGTTCTAGCATACAATGAAGTTTTCTCTGAAACTAGTCGGTAGAGTTGGCTAAAATTATCAATATTAGTTTTATGTTATGTAACGCTGGTTAATTTGGTCCGTTCTTATCACTTTTCTAAAATAATAGCAACTTTAAATCGTGAAACGTGAAACAACAATGTTTGCATTTTCTTATATTAGTTCTAGCATACAATGAAGTTTTCTCTGAAACTAGTCGGTAGAGTTGGCTAAAATTATCAATATTAGTTTTATGTTATGTAACGCTGGTTAATTTGGTCAGTTCTTATCACTTTTCTAAAATAATAGCAACTTTAAATCGTGAAACGTGAAACAACAATGGTTGCATTTTCTTATATTAGTTCTAGCATACAATGAAGTTTTCTCTGAAACTAGTCGGTAGAGTTGGCTAAAATTATCAATATTAGTTTTATGTTATGTAACGCTGGTTAATTTGGTCCGTTCTTATCACTTTTCTAAAATAATATAACCTTTAAATCGTGAAATGTGAAACAACCATGTTTGCATTTTCTTATATTAGTTCTATCATACAATTAAGTTTTCTCTGAAACTAGTCGGTAGAGTTGGCTAAAATTATCAATATTAGTTTTATGTTATGTAAAGCTGATTAACTTGGTCCGTTCTTATCACTTTTCTAAAATAATAGAAACTTCAAATCGTGAAACGTGAAACAACAATGTTTGCATTTTCTTATATTAGTTCTAGCATACAATTAAGTTTTCTCTGAAACTAGTCGGTAGAGTTGGCTAAAATTATCAATATTAGTTTTATGTTATGTAACGCTGGTTAATTTGGTCCGTTCTTATCACTTTTCTAAAATAATAGCAACTTTAAATCGTGAAAAGTGAAACAACCATGTTTGCATTTTCTTATATTAGTTCTATCATACAATTAAGTTTTCTCTGAAACTATTCGGTAGAGTTGGCTAAAATTATCAATATTAGTTTTATGTTATGTAACGCTGGTTAATTTGGTCCGTTCTTATCACTTTTCTAAAATAATAGCAACTTTAAATCGTGAAACGTGAAACAACCATGTTTGCATTTTCTTATATTTGTTCTAGCATACAATTCAGTTTTCTCTGAAACTAGTCGGTAGAGTTGGCTAAAATTATCAATATTAGTTTTATGTTATGTAACGCTGGTTAATTTGGTCCGTTCTTATCACTTTTCTAAAATAATAGCAACTTTAAATCGTGAAACGTGAAACAACAATGTTTGCATTTTCTTATATTAGTTCTAGCATACAATTAAGTTTTCTCTGAAACTAGTCGGTAGAGTTGGCTAAAATTATCAATATTAGTTTTATGTTATGTAACGCTGGTTAATTTGGTCCGTTCTTATCACTTTTCTAAAATAATAGCACCTTTAAATCGTGAAAAGTGAAACAACCATGTTTGCATTTTCTTATATTAGTTCTAGCATACAATTAAGTTTTCTCTGAAACTAGTCGGTAGAGTTGGCTAAAATTATCAATATTAGTTTTATGTTATGCAACGCTGGTTAATTTGGTCCGTTCTTATCACTTTTCTAAAATAATAGCAACTTTAAATCGTGAAACGTGAAACAACAATCTTTGCATTTTCTTATATTAGTTCTAGCATACAATTAAGTTTTCTCTGAAACTAGTCGGTAGAGTTGGCTAAAATTATCAATATTAGTTTTATTTTATGTAAAGCTGATTAATTTGTGTTGATCTTATCACTTTTCTAAAATAATAGAAACTTTAAATCGTGAAACGTGAAACAACAATGTTTGCATTTTCTTATATTTGTTCTAGCATACAATTAGGTTTTCTCTGAAACTAGTCGGTAGAGTTGGCTAATTATCAATATTAGTTTTATTTTATGTAAAGCTGATTAATTTGTGTTGATCTTATCACTTTTCTAAAATAATAGAAACTGCAAATCGTGAAAAGTGAAACAACAATGTTTGCATTTTCTTATATTAGTTCTAGCATACAATTAAGTTTTCTCTGAAACTAGTCGGTAGAGTTGGCTAAAATTATCAATATTATTTTATTTTATGTAAAGCTGATTAACTTGTGTTGATCTTATTACTTTTCTAAAATAATAGCAACTTTAAATCGTGAAACGTGAAACAACAATGTTTGCATTTTCTTATATTAGTTCTAGCATACAATTAAGTTTTCTCTGAAACTAGTCGGTAGAGTTGGCTAAAATTATCAGTATTAGTTTTATGTTATGTAACGCTGGTTAATTTGGTCCATTCTTATCACTTTTCTAAAATTATAGCAACTCTAAATCGTGAAAAGTGAAACAACCATGTTTGCATTTTCTTATATTAGTTCTAGCATACAATTAAGTTTTCTCTAAAACTAGTCGGTAGAGTTGGCTAAAATTATCAATATTAGTTTTATGTTATGTAACGCTGGTTAATTTGGTCCGTTCTTATCACTTTACTAAAATAATAGCAACTTTAAATCGTGAAACGTGAAACAACAATGTTTGCATTTTCTTATATTAGTTCTAGCATACAATGAAGTTTTCTCTGAAACTAGTCGGTAGAGTTGGCTAAAATTATCAATATTAGTTTTATGTTATGTAAAGCTGATTAACTTGGTCCGTTCTTATCACTTTTCTAAAATAATAGAAACTTCAAATCGTGAAACGTGAAACAACCATGTTTGCATTTTCTTATATTAGTTCTAGCATACAATTAAGTTTTCTCTGAAACTAGTCGGTAGAGTTGGCTAAAATTATCAATATTAGTTTTATGTTATGTACCGCTGGTTAATTTGGTCCGTTCTTATCACTTTTCTAAAATAATAGCAACTTTAAATCGTGAAAAGTGAAACAACCATGTTTGCATTTTCTTATATTAGTTCTAGCATACAATGAAGTTTTCTCTGAAACTAGTCGGTAGAGTTGGCTAAAATTATCAATATTAGTTTTATGTTATGTAACGCTGGTTAATTTGGTCCGTTCTTATCACTTTTCTAAAATAATAGCAACTTTAAATCGTGAAACGTGAAACAACAATGGTTGCATTTTCTTATATTAGTTCTAGCATACAATGAAGTTTTCTCTGAAACTAGTCGGTAGAGTTGGCTAAAATTATCAATATTAGTTTTATGTTATGTAACGCTGGTTAATTTGGTCCGTTCTTATCACTTTTCTAAAATAATATAACCTTTAAATCGTGAAACGTGAAACAACCATGTTTGCATTTTCTTATATTAGTTCTATCATACAATTAAGTTTTCTCTGAAACTAGTCGGTAGAGTTGGCTAAAATTATCAATATTAGTTTTATGTTATGTAAAGCTGATTAACTTGGTCCGTTCTTATCACTTTTCTAAAATAATAGAAACTTCAAATCGTGAAACGCGAAACAACAATGTTTGCATTTTCTTATATTAGTTCTAGCATACAATTAAGTTTTCTCTGAAACTAGTCGGTAGAGTTGGCTAAAATTATCAATATTAGTTTTATGTTAAGTACTGCTGGTTAATTTGGTCCGTTCTTATCACTTTTCTAAAATAATAGCAACTTTAAATCGTGAAACATGAAACAACAATGTTTGCATTTTCTTATATTAGTTCTAGCATACAATTAAGTTTTCTCTGAAACTAGTCGGTAGAGTTGGCTAAAATTATAAATATTAGTTTTATGTTATGTACCGCTGTTTAATTTGGTCCGTTCTTATCACTTTTCTAAAATAATAGCAACTTTAAATCGTGAAAAGTGAAACAACCATGTTTGCATTTTCTTATATTAGTTCTAGCATACAATGAAGTTTTCTCTGAAACTAGTCGGTAGAGTTGGCTAAAATTATCAATATTAGTTTTATGTTATGTAACGCTGGTTAATTTGGTCCGTTCTTATCACTTTTCTAAAATAATAGCAACTTTAAATCGTGAAACGTGAAACTACAATGGTTGCATTTTCTTATATTAGTTCTAGCATACAATGAAGTTTTCTCTGAAACTAGTCGGTAGAGTTGGCTAAAATTATCAATATTAGTTTTATGTTATGTAACGCTGGTTAATTTGGTCCGTTCTTATCACTTTTCTAAAATAATATAACCTTTAAATCGTGAAACGTGAAACAACCATGTTTGCATTTTCTTATATTAGTTCTATCATACAATTAAGTTTTCGCTGAAACTAGTCGGTAGAGTTGGCTAAAATTATCAATATTAGTTTTATGTTATGTAAAGCTGATTAACTTGGTCCGTTCTTATCACTTTTCTAAAATAATAGAAACTTCAAATCGTGAAACGTGAAACAACAATGTTTGCATTTTCTTATATTAGTTCTAGCATACAATGAAGTTTTCTCTGAAACTAGTCGGTAGAGTTGGCTAAAATTATCAATATTAGTTTTATGTTAAGTACTGCTGGTTAATTTGGTCCGTTCTTATCACTTTTCTAAAATAATAGCAACTTTAAATCGTGAAACATGAAACAACAATGTTTGCATTTTCTTATATTAGTTCTAGCATACAATTAAGTTTTCTCTGAAACTAGTCGGTAGAGTTGGCTAAAATTATCAATATTAATTTTATGTTATGTAACGCTGGTTAATTTGGTCCGTTCTTATCACTTTTCTAAAATAATATAACCTTTAAATCGTGAAACGTGAAACAACCATGTTTGCATTTTCTTATATTAGTTCTATCATACAATTAAGTTTTCTCTGAAACTAGTCGGTAGAGTTGGCTAAAATTATCAATATTAGTTTTATGTTATGTAAAGCTGATTAACTTGGTCCGTTCTTATCACTTTTCTAAAATAATAGAAACTTCAAATCGTGAAACGTGAAACAACAATGTTTGCATTTTCTTATATTAGTTCTAGCATACAATTAAGTTTTCTCTGAAACTAGTCGGTAGAGTTGGCTAAAATTATCAATATTAGTTTTATGTTAAGTACTGCTGGTTAATTTGGTCCGTTCTTATCACTTTTCTAAAATAATAGCAACTTTAAATCGTGAAACATGAAACAACAATGTTTGCATTTTCTTATATTAGTTCTAGCATACAATTAAGTTTTCTCTGAAACTAGTCGGTAGAGTTGGCTAAAATTTTCAATATTAGTTTTATGTTATGTAACGCTGGTTAATTTGGTCCGTTCTTATCACTTTTCTAAAATAATAGCAACTTTAAATCGTGAAAAGTGAAACAACCATGTTTGCATTTTCTTATATTAGTTCTAGCATACAATTAAGTTTTCTCTGAAACTAGTCGGTAGAGTTGGCTAAAATTATCAATATTAGTTTTATGTTATGTAACGCTGGTTAATTTGGTCCGTTCTTATCACTTTTCTAAAATAATAGCAACTTTAAATCGTGAAACGTGAAACAACAATGTTTGCATTTTCTTATATTTGTTCTAGCATACAATTAGGTTTTCTCTGAAACTAGTCGGTAGAGTTGGCTAATTATCAATATTAGTTTTATTTTATGTAAAGCTGATTAATTTGTGTTGATCTTATCACTTTTCTAAAATAATAGAAACTGCAAATCGTGAAAAGTGAAACAACAATGTTTGCATTTTCTTATATTAGTTCTAGCATACAATTAAGTTTTCTCTGAAACTAGTTCGTAGAGTTAGCTAAAATTATCAATATTATTTTATTTTATGTAAAGCTGATTAACTTGTGTTGATCTTATCACTTTTCTAAAATAATAGCAACTTTAAATCGTGAAACGTGAAACAACAATGTTTGCATTTTCTTATATTAGTTCTAGCATACAATGAAGTTTTCTCTGAAACTAGTCGGTAGAGATGGCTAAAATTATCAATATTAGTTTCATGTTATGTAAAGCTGATTAATTTGTGTTGATCTTATCACTTTTCTAAAATAATAGAAACTTCAAATCGTGAAACGTGAAGCAACCATGTTTGCATTTTCTTATATTAGTTCTAGCATACAATTAAGTTTTCTCTGAAACTAGTCGATAGAGTTGGCTAAAATTGTCAATATTAGTTTTATGTTATGTAACGCTGGTTAATTTGGTCCGTTCTTATCACTTTTCTAAAATAATAGCAACTTTAAATCGTGAAACAACCATGTTTGCATTTTCTTATATTAGTTCTAGCATACAATTAAGTTTTCTCTGAAACTAGTCGGTAGAGTTTGCTAAAATTATCAATATTAGTTTTATGTTATGTAAAGCTGATTAACTTGGTCCGTTCTTATCACTTTTCTAAAATAATAGAAACTTCAAATCGTGAAACGTGAAACAACCATGTTTGCATTTTCTTATATTAGTTCTACCATACAATTAAGTTTTCTCTGAAACTAGTCGGTAGAGTTGGCTAAAATTATCAATATTAGTTTTATTTTATGTAAAGCTGGTTAATTTGGTCCGTTCTTATCACTTTCCTAAAATAATAGAAACTTCAAATCGTGAAAAGTGAAACAAACATGTTTGCATTTTCTTATATTAGTTCTAGCATACAATTAAGTTTTCTCTGAAACTAGTCGGTAGAGTTGGCTAAAATTATCAATATTAGTTTTATGTTATGTAACGCTGGTTAATTTGGTCCGTTCTTATCACTTTTCTAAAATAATAGCAACTTTAAATCGTGAAACGTGAAACAACAATGTTTGCATTTTCTTATATTAGTTCTAGCCGCGGGCGGTTATTCAGGGTCAGCAAGGTAATCACTGCTGCCCAAAACCCAATCCAACCAAATCATCACCGATGTATTTATAATATTCGTTATTGGAATAATTTATAAAAACATTACTTTGAATATTTTTTGATTTGTTTGAGTGGTGTCTCTATATGGAGCAAATAATATATGTTTAATGTTTATATGCAATGTATTAGCAACGTGAATGAAAAATATAAGTCGTCTACATAAAAATAACAAAAACAAAATAAACATAAAATCTAAATGATGTTTTGATGACTATCGCACAGTCATATATCAAATAAATAAAATAAATTTAAAAATGATTATTATCGCTTTTCATTAAAATAATACAATCAAACGTTTTTAGGGTAATCAAAAAATGAACTGCTTCTTCCTATTTAATTTAACATTGTTAATTTAATATTTGCTAATACTTTCATTCTATTCACTCTTCTACAAGAGTTTTCATATAGTATGATTTGTCTATTTCTTTTAGGTAATCAATTAAATGTATGCTTGCCTGGTCGACTATATTTATAATATGGTATTACGCATATTGTTTTAAGTACATTGTATGTTTTGATTGTATACTTAAATGAGAATATACGAACATTAGTATTGTGGATGGTGTGTTTTGTTTTTTAGACTAGATAACTATATATGCATGGCTGTCTGACTGTTTATAAAATGATATATATATAAATCTTTACATAGCATAGCTTTTGTGTGCGATATTTTTCTCATTGGTAATCATTTTTATTTCTGCTTATTGCTATATTTACTTATTTATTCTATATATCATATATATTCATATAAACCAAAACCAACAATAGAGAAAGCCATGAAGTTGAATTTTTTTTAATACATACAAACGCTCATATAGGGACCGCAATTTATAACCATATGATAAAAATACATGAAATAGGGACAAAACGGGTGATTTTCGTGTGGTTATTTTCTTGTTTTTCTGTTTTTCCTTATAATTAATGAAAAATTAATTAATTTTTTTTTAATTTATATATTTTAATTACATAATTCATCATATTCTAACATATTTTAATTACTACCAGCCCAAATTTGATATTAAAAACCATAGTTTATCCTACACACATTAAAAAAATAATAAAAACATTCAATTCGGTGGCATGTTGTCATCAGATTTGGACGGATCAGCTTCGAAATCCGTTCACAATTGTTAGCTTGTCAATGTTATAATGTTTTCCACGGTATCATGAGTTGTTTTTATTATTTAAAAGATAGTTGATTAATTAAAATATTTAAAATTAATTATTGAAATATTCACTATGTCTTGTTTTGTCAAAGTGAAGTGGATTTTTATCAGATTCTGGGTCGATAATAATAATGTTTGCATTGTGATTTATGTAATCTGCATTCGTGAAGGGGTTTTTACAAACCGCTGAATGGGTAGAAATTTGTCCGATGTCACGATGAAATTTAAACTTAGTCACTTTATCATAAGATCTTAATTCATTTCAAAGGAAAACGTGGGAACTGTCCAATTAATTTAAAGAAACAACAAGTTTCCAACATATATTAAAAAATGCGTCATATTCCCGGCACTCCAAAGGAAAATAAAAACGATTACATTGAAAAAAAACTATAGCGTAACTTTTGTACTGACAATGACAAATATCACCATTATAAAAATTGCACTTTACTTGAAATATAATATTGCTTTAGTTTTTTTGTTATTATTCGTAGTAAAAAACAAATATTAAAAAAAAAAAATTCATTAATTACAGAAAATTTAATCACAAACACTTTTTTAGAAGATAAACAAACACTTTATTTTCATTCGGTTTTTAATTTATTACTTTTATTCACTATTTTAGTATGATTTTCACTATTTTGCATTAATTTTAATTATGAAATGAAATAATATTAATTGTTTTAATAATTTTTAATAGCACATAAATGTTTTAATTAATAAACAATATTAAAAACATTAAAAATAATTAAAAATCTACCAAATAAAACAATAATAAATCAACGCATTCATACAAAATACATGTGAAAGACTAAAAATAATACCAATTTGAAAAAAAAATATCCCTATATTAGCTTTTTATGCATTAGTAAGTTCATGGCTTTGTCTATTGTTGGTTTTGTTTAAACTCAAAGCATTATGGTATTATATTATACTATTTACTATCTATATAAATAAGGAATAGGCATATATGCGTGCAGTAGAAGATTAATTTGTATATTTTCGTTGCAAATTTCTTATTTTATATTTACATAGTATTTTCCCTTATTATTATAATTATATTTTGGGCTTTGTTCTATGCAGTCTATTTTGTTCATCAGTTATCGGTTTTGTGCTTTCCAATAGTAATATAAATATATAAATTATTTGTTTAGTGTTTTGGTTGTTTGGTGATTGTTTAAGGAATTATAAGAAATAAAATTAAATTAAATTAAGAATTAAAACATTATTTAAAAAAAAATTATTCCGATTTATTTGATCTCGTTGGACTGAGCAACGAACTCACGGTATTATATTCATCAAAAGAATTTCAAGACAAGCCGATATTCAAATTATTTACTTATTTAAAAGAAAATGATTTAACCGAAGCAATGTCGGCAACTAATAAATTATGCAATTTAATTCTAAGTATACCATATTCCACAGCATCTGTGGAACGTTGATTTTCCACATTAAAACGAATTAATACGTATTCCAGAAATACCATAAATCAAGAAAGATTGTCAGCATTATCGATATTATCCATAGAACGAGATTATATGTTGTTTCTTAAATCAAAACCGGATTTTTATGATGATGTAATTGAAGAATTTTGTAAAAAAAATAGAAGATTAGAACTAACAAAGTATATTAAATTTCATTCACTTTATTTTAAAATTTTTAGTTTTTTTATTTGATTTTGACTGTTTAAATTAATGAACTCAAATTTAAGTTTTATTGTTTTTCAAATTTCTATTATAATTAAAATATTTGGATTTATTGGAATGTTGCCATTGATTTATGAAATTAATTAATGTATTTAATTTATTTGGGTTTACATACTAATTTGAATGCATAAATATATGTTTGGTAAAATTTTGTATTTTTTTAAATCATTATTATTACATTTGAAAAATAATGCATTGAGTTTTAATGCATTAAGTTATAAAGTGTTTTGGTTATCAGTATACGTAAAATATTTTGATGTATAATTGAATGCCCAGTTGGAAAACTCACCGACCGCCAATGTTCTATACATAGATAATAGTCATTTTAATCATTAATTGATTTTTTATGGATGAAAATATTTCCCATCACATCGTTATCAATATTTATATTTTTTTCTTTTTTTTATAATCGCTATATATTAAGTGTCAATTTATATTTTGGTTTCCCACATTAATTGCTGATTTATGGATTGATTTTTATTAACATATTTAATGTATTATCATTTATTTAAGCATTATATATAAATGCATTATCGCTATGAGTTATGATATTTTTTATTACTTGAATATTATCATATTTCAAATATTTTTTACGGTTGTTTTATTTACGATGCAAGTCTATTTTGTGTTTGTAAGGTTATTATATTATATAATACATATTTATTTTATCAATTAATGATAATTTTTTATAACATATTTTTTTGTACGTACGTTGACATTGTACGTACGTTGACATTTTCAAGACCAATTTATATACAGGGTGAGTTTTATAATAAATGCAGTGCCTTTATCTCGGAAACCGTTAGAGATAAGAAAAAAACTCTCTCTATAAAAGTTGTAGGCAATGGAAGGGGACGTCTACGGGTGACATTGGGTGACCTTGAAATCTGTTGGTTCTTTAGTTACAGACCAAAGTTTAGTTTTTTTAAATGGGAACCCCCCTTTTTGAGGATGTCATTTGATTAAACAGTTAAAAATAAACAACTTTTGTCTCCATACATTTTTTCGAAAACCGCCTCGTTTTCGACTTATGAGCTAAAATGAAATACAAATAAATTAGATGTAAATACTGCTCTGTATTAATAAATCAATGATTCCATGTAATTTAATTATTGCAATTCTACCGTAACACTAATTAATTGTATGAATTTCGTATTTAAATCTATTTTTATTTATTTTAATTTATAAATTTTATTTTAACGTTATGAACTTACCGCTAGTTCTACCGTAACACTAATTAATTGTATGAATTTCGTATGTTCTATGAATTAGTATAAATTAAAATTTTAACGTTGATGTGCGATATTTATTAAATTAAAAAAAAAATTATTTATTTTAAAATGCTCTTTACCAATGCAGAAGGATTCGATATGTTAATGATTTATGGTGAATGTCGTCAAAATGAATGTGCAGCAATGAGGTTGTATCGCCGAAGATTTCCACATCGGCGTCAATTTGGAAGAGGTGTATTTAGCCGATTAGCTAAGAGTGTCAAAACAACAGGAACGTTGCGAAAGCCAGTTAGACAACGAAAGACGTGTGAAGATATTGCTATAGATGTGATAGCTGCGGTTTCGCATAATCCTCGTACTTCAACTCGAAATATTGCCCGAGATAGGGGACTAAGCCAAACAACTGTATCCCGTATATTACGTACACAAAAATACCATCCATACCACATTTCCTTACATCAAGAACTTTCAGCTAACGATTTTAATACGCGGACTGTATTTTGCCTTTGGGCACAACAGCAATTGCTGATAAATCCCGATTTCTTTCGGCGTGTATTATGGACTGATGAAGCAACTTTTAAGAGTGATGGCAATGTCAACAGGCATAACTACCATTACTGGAACGACATTAATCCACATTGGATGCGTTCTATCGACCATCAATATCGATGGAGCCTCAATGTTTGAGCTGGCATAATCGGTAACCGTTTGATTGGACCTTATTTTTTTGAAGGAACACTAACAACGGCAAGATTTGTTCAATTTCTGGTAGAAGATTTTCCTGATTTGTTCGAAGATATCTCTCTCCAGGAAAGAACTGAAATGTGGCTCCAATTAGATGGTGCGCCTGCTCATTTTGGAAGCGCTGCAAGGGAACATATTAATTCAATGTTTCCCAACAAATGGATTGGTAGAGGCGGTTACGTAGGTTATCCTGCGCGATCACCGGATTTAACCTGCATGGATTTTTTTCTGTGGGGAACAGTAAAAGAGTTAGCCTATTTTCAGTGGCCTACTACTATCGATGATATGAAAACTAGAATTATATCCATTTTTCGTAACATTAAGGGATGTCAATTAGAAGCAGTACATGTTAATTTTAAGAAAAGAATTGAAAAATGTTTAGAACAGCGCGGTGGTCATTTTGAACATTTATTAAAATAGATTTAAATACGAAATTCATACAATTAATTAGTGTTACGGTAGAATTGCAATAATTAAATTACATGGAATCATTGATTTATTAATACAGAGCAGTATTTACATCTAATTTATTTGTATTTCATTTTAGCTCATAAGTCGAAAACGAGGCGGTTTTCGAAAAAATGTATGGAGACAAAAGTTGTTTATTTTTAACTGTTTAATCAAATGACATCCTCAAAAAGGGGGGTTCCCATTTAAAAAAACTAAACTTTGGTCTGTAACTAAAGAACCAACAGATTTCAAGGTCACCCAATGTCACCCGTAGAGGTCCCCTTCGATTGCCTACAACTTTTATAGAGAGAGTTTTTTTCTTATCTCTAACGGTTTCCGAGATAAAGGCACTGCATTTATTATAAAACTCACCCTGTATATAAATTGGTCTTGAAAATGTATAGTAATGTGGTATACAATCTTATATAATATTTTTGTTATGTAAGTTGAGAAGTTTGTAGTAATTCCATATAGTATTTGTATTTATTTATTTCTTATATTTGTGTTATCATATGTTTGGGTGACATATTCTCATATTAATATATATCATATGTTTGAATATATATAAAAAAAAATGCATTTAAAATTATGTATATGAAGTCGATAGTATATTTTATATCATGATTTTTTATGTGATGACGTATTACATATTATTGTTATTATACATATAATTCTCCTTAATGATTTGTACGGTTATTCGAGAAATAATTGACTATGAGTTAACGGGTGTTCAATTGAAATATGTCATGCTATTTTGGTGTCATGACAGTTAGTCAATGTGGTATTGGGTTAAAAAATGATCAATTTAATACCAAATGAGTGAATATAATATGCATTAGAATTATTTTAATTCATATACACCATTGAATTAAATATGATTGTTTATGCACATAAGTGTTAATGATGATCGAAGTTTAATATAATTGGGTAGTATTTTAATATATATTTGATAGATAAGTGTAGGTGTTTTCAATAAATATGTTATTAATGTTGATGTCACAATATATATATAATATTCTAATATCTTACATACAATATAGGTTTGTTAGTTAGGCGTTACTATTATTATTATTATTAACCCATGTTTGCATGAGTTTGTGAGTAAATTTGGTATTGTGATAAAGAAAAAAAAATGATCCATCTAATACCAAACGTGAAACGAGTGAATATAATATGTATTAGAATTATTTTATTTCATATACGTCATAGAATTAAATATGATTGTTCATGCACATACGTGTTAACAATGATAGAAGTTTAATATAATTGTATACAATTTTAATTTATATAATATATGTAATGAAGGTGTTTTCAAAGTAATTCAATAATAATGATCAAAATTTATAATCTTTTAAAAATTATTCAATATGTATTATAAAAAAAATTAAGGGTGTCCATAATGATGTTGTTGTCTCAACATAAATATATACATGTATAGATATAAATATATACAAAATAGTCATATAGTTCAAATAAATATAAATATATTATTAATGATGGTGTTACACAATTATTTATACCTTCACACATAACAATATTTTTTTATAATTGAATGAGGTTAATGACATACTGGGTGTTTTACATATATATGTCTTTATTATTTTAAAGGGTTTTTTTGGTATTATATAATTATGTTTAAAATATATATATGTAAAGTTCAAACAAAAAAAGAATAACAATTTATTATTTTTTTAAAAATCTTTCAATATATTATGATATATGTTATATACTTAATAATATTTATTTATTTATTTATTTACTATAAAAGTATTAAATACTAAAACATGCATTACATTATTATAAATTATAAAATTATAATAAATTATAAAATTATAAAAAAAAGTCAAAATAAAATGACAACAAAAAAAAAATTTAGTTATTATTACTATAAAATTTTAATTTAAATTCACAACTTTTTACATTATTGTCCAATAAAATATTACTATAAGAATTATAGGACATTAGTAAAGCATCAAGTGGATTAAATCGGCCATAATTGGTACGATGGCAATCAATGTTAAAAAATTCGATGGAGCGCAAGCTCCGAAAATTCAATTTAAAATGCAATTTATCCAATATGGAAGTGCAATCAACAGTACCATTGATCAATCCGCATATAAATGACAAACCAATATATTGTCGATGTTTCTCAAGCGTTGGCATGTTTAATAATGCCAGCCTTTGAGTATAACAAGGCAAAACAATTGGATCAGACCAAGGAAGAGATCTAAGAGCGAATCTTAGAAATCTTCTCTGGACTGATTCCAATCTATTTTTAGCATTTGAATAATACGGCGACCAAACAGGACACGCGTATTCAAGAATTGATCGGACAAGGGAATAAAACAATGTACGCATACTATATAGATCGGAAAATTCCCTACCCATACGCATAATGAAGCCAAGCGTAGAATTCGCCCTATTTACTACATAATCAATATGGGATTTAAACGTCAGCTTAACATCTAAGTAAACACCCGAATCTAGGGTTTTGTCAAAACTATTTAAAATAATATCATTTAAATGATAAGAATTAATCAAGTGCGTATTTTTACGCGTGAAATGCATAATCTTACATTTGTCAATGCTTAAAAACATATAATTACGACAACACCAAACATAGAATGCACAAAGATCGGCCTGCAATGCTCGAGCATCATCAAGCGTAACAACAGATTTATAAATTTTTACATCGTCCGCATATATTTTACACCTAGAATATTTTATAACACCGGACAAGTCATTAATAAAAAGAATAAACAAAATAGGTCCCAAATGACTACCCTGCGGAACCCCAGACCTGGCAATAAAGCTTTTTGACCGCACATTATTATATAATACGCTGCAAGAACGATTCCACAAATATGACCGAATCCACGACACAAATTTATGACCAAAACCAATTGCCAACAATTTGGATAATAGTATATTCTGTGATATTTTATCGAAAGCCTTGCAGAAATCGGTAAAAATACAATCAACCTGCTCACCCATGTCAAATTGTTCAAAACAATATGTGGTAAAATCAAGTAAGTTTGTGGTAATGGATCTACCACGAATAAAACCATGCTGTTCTGGACATATTACGGATTTAACGCTAAAAGCCAGAACCTTCGTAATAATAACCTCAAATATTTTAGGTATAACGGACAATCGCGCAATCGGACGATAATTCATTACATCATTTCGGCCACCCCTGATGAAATGAAATGATGAAAGATTTTTTCCAAAGATTAGGAAAAGAAGAAAGTTCAATCGATTTATTAAACAAGATTGTAAGTGGCAAAGAAATAAAATCAATACATTTTCTCAAAACCACGGATGGAACACCATCAGGGCCACAGGTGGATTTGCTTTTACAAGTAGTAATAGATGCATAGACATCAGAATACGAAATAGAAAAGTTTATAGCAGAAAGATAATCAAAAGATGCAATTTTACCAACATCATAATCACCGGGAATGACAGTGTTATCAAAAGAAGTTTCAAAGAATTCGGCGAATAAATTAGCCACTGAAACATCATCAGTACCATCAACGTCATTATAACGAATAGACGAAGGATAACCGTTCACAGATCTTTTATTTTTAATAAACGTCCAAAAATTTGAAGGATTGTGCCTTATATCAGCCTCGACTGAGTTAATGTACGAATTATATTTTTGTGAAACAAGATAATTGAAATGATCACATGCATACTGGTGATTTACCCAATCGGAATTACTCCTTGAAACACAATACGAATTCCATAATTTATTTCTTAAATTTCGGGTATTTTTAATCTCACCATCATACCAAGGATAGCTGGATGACCCAACATGAGAACATTTTAAAGGAATGTAATTCAAAAATTTATCAAATAAAGTGTTATAAAACAAAATCAATGCATGATCCAAATAATAATCTTGAAGGTAACTCCATTCAATGTCCTTCAAATCATCATTTAATTTCATGAAATCTGCATGCTTGAAATCGAATTCAAAAATTTTTCCAACATTAAAAGTGGTATTCCCATTAAAGGATAAAGTTAAATACAATGTTGGGTGATGTACATCCTCCTTTACAATGCAATTATTGGTGCCTGTTATACAGCAGTCCAATAGTTCGGATGCAAATATTAAATCGAGCGATTTATCGTTTATGTTTTTTATATGGTTTATTTGCCTGAACCCAAGCGATGAAATATCGTCTAAAAACGACGCATCCAAATCAGCAGCAGCATTTAATGGAATTAAACAATCAGCATCATCCGACATAATCCACTCGAGGCAAATTAAAATCACCCAATACCATGATCTCATCATTTGCGTCACAAATGTCATTCAAAACATACTGAATACACACAATCATTGAATCATACAACGAGATATCAGCAGCAGGTGGGATGTAACAGCAAAACACATATAATCGTTTATCATTTAAACGAATACAAACACATAAACATTCTAAATTTTGTGCCAATTGTGATAAATCAACATGTGATGAAGGCAAAGATGATTTAACGGCAATAAGAACGCCACCTCCCCTTTTTGTAGACAAGGGATTTTGATGGCGATCACGTCTAAATATATGATATACTGAATTAAATAATTCAGAGTCCAAAATACAATTACATATCCAAGTTTCGGTTAACGAATAAATATCGACGTATTTGTAATGGAATGAAGATATGTTTCACGAGTCTTCGTTCGAAGACCTCGAACGTTCTGATACAATATTTTTATGTCAATCAAGGTCGTTTGGTTGTATTCATTTTTCGATTCCGAAAATTTTTATTATTAAGGAATTCATGCACAATGATACCGTCAATTTTCCAATTACATGGAATAACGAACATGTTGAAGTGTTCAACAGTTACAAATATTTTAAAAGAGGAATAACTCCCAATGTGCTTAACATTATTTATTTGCCTAATACCTAATACTGATATTGTCTTCATAGTAAATATTTTTATTTATATGACACTTCACCATATCAGCAGTAGATTCTGGATGAAGCCCAGAAACAAATATGCATTTATAGCGTTGTGCAGCTTTTAAAATAGGTTCAACAATACCAGTACCAGCTATAACGTCTTCATCATTTTTTGGTATAACACATTGATCCGGAGTGTTTTGTTCCATGTGGTTTTGTAAAATGGTTTTTGGTCGTTTTAAATCATTTTGTATTGTTGTTGATGATTATTAGTATTACTACTATTATTATCCTCACTATTAATATCCATCATTTCAATATTATTATTTGTTTTATTATTAATAATATCGTTAAGGTTGTTATTATTAAGGTTATGATTTAAACCGATGTTATTTAAATTGATATTATTAATTTGAAGTTTTATGCTTTTTAGATCTTCGTCAATGGTTTTATGTTCTATTTGAAGATTATCAGTTTTCTTTGCATTAATTGCATAAAACTCCTTAATTTCACCAATAGCATCATATAAATATTTATTATCAGCAACGAATTTCGTAATCAATGTATTATTTTCAATAATGATTTTGTTTGCATTCTTTAAATCTGCAAATAATTCATTGAATTTATTGATCAAGTTTATTTGGTCACATTGTTTACAAACCCATTTGAAATTATTATTATCACATAAAGTTTTATAATCAGTTCTTGATAATTTTACACATTTTATACAAAAATATTGTCTACATACACTATCACACGAAACAAATTCAGAAGATAGCGGTAGACAACAGTTACACTCAATACATTTTTTTGATGCCATTGTAATTGTAAATTTAATTATAATAATTTTAATTCACCAAGTATATAATATTAAAATAAATTAATTAAAAATAGTTTTATTAAAAACGAATAAATTAAAAACGTATAATAAATAATTAAAAAATAAATAAATACGAAAAACAAATATAAAATATAAAATAAATAAACTTTAAAAATAAATAAATAAAGTTGAAAAAATTAAATTAAAATTGCAATTAAAAATAAAATTATAATAAAATAAAAATAAATAACACAACCGTACACGACGACAGCCAGATGATTGACTTTTGATAATAATATATACAAATTTTTGTTTGTTCAAGTGTATCTGAGTAAAATTCGAATTCACTTTGTTTTGTTTTTAATTCTTCTGTATAAATTCATAATTTTGGTAATCTCTTTCGTATTTATTTCAATAAAACCACATTGACATGTATCTGGACCATCTCTTGCATCATCATTAGACCATGGACACGTGATATAATGTTTTCCATATTTTGAACTTATCATTTCTATGTCCTTATGATAAGTTAAAAATGAATAATATCGAAATATTTTATCTTTATGCTCCGTTAATAATAACCACTTATATTCATTTAAAAACTGTTCAACACATATTTTTGACATCTTAAGATATTATATAAGGAATGTTGCTGCTGCTACTCAATGTTCACATTCACTAAATATTTAAATTATACTATTGCATTTTTATGAATCCATGAATTATGTTCTTTTGGAAAACCAAGCAATTTTACAAGTACGGTGTCCTCTCTCCTCTTTAATATTTTTTCAACAAGATACACATCCGGATATTTTACTTATAACAATTCCATATCATAAAATCCACCCTTTATTTGTTGATTTTGATAATCTTCTATTTGATAAGTTACAGGATTTGTATTTTGAACTTTTACAATTTTAAAAATTTCTGTTGTCCAATTGGGTGTATATCCCTTTTCAAACATATGCTTATATTTACTAATACGAACAAAGTCACCGATTTGAAATTTATGATTTGTAGGTTCAATTCGTAATTTTATGTTATTGTAAATGTTATCAAGCAAATGTTTTTCATTTTCAAGACAAACCATATTCGGTTTCATTTTTATTGTTCTATGCTGTGTATTATTATATTTGTGTATTAATTGTGGTAATATATCAATCCAACGATGGTTACCATTTAAACTGAATTCTTTCCACATCCAATTTTTTAATGTTCGATTAAATCGTTCCACTATAGATGCTTTCATTGTGCTATATGTTGAATAATGATTAATTTTATATTGCACTGCTAAGTTTTTAAAGTTTTTATTATAAAACTCTTTTCCATCATCAGTTTGCAAATTTTTCGGAATACGATGTAATAATGCTTGTAACTGTTTATTCATATCAATAGGTATACCAGTTTTGTACGGTTGTTTTAATACAGGTAGCTGTTCCATATTAACCGCTACACCTTTTTTATACTGTTGTTGTAATACAGCTTTCAGTGCATTCGTAACAGCTTCCATTGTTTTTTTTTAAGTGGAACAGCCCAAGCATATTTTGAAAAACAATCGATAATTGTTAAGATGAACCGATAATTTTTATTTATTGATGTATAGATACCCATATCTACTAAATCAGCTGGCCATAAATCATCCATACCTTTTAAAATAACATGACGCCGTTTAAAATTTTTACGAGCCGCTGTGTGCAATTCATCAACAATTCTTAATCTATCAGTTTTGGTAGTGTTGTCAGTAATCATTTTTTTTTTATATTTTACACATCATTGGTTGGTAGCATAGTTCCGGATAGCTTTTTATGTTCAATATTTATTATATTATACAAGGATTCAATATCAGTATTAAAATATCTTTGTATATCTTTAATTTTCATATCAACGTAATGCTTTGTGCACGCATCCGAATCATTAACAGGATTGGCTAAATGAACAACACGTTCCATCATTAAATCATAATTTCCATCATTGTTTTTATAAAATCCGATACCAGATGAACCCTGGGGACCGATTGGACCTGGTGGACCGGTTGGACCTTGTGGTCCACGCAGACTTGACGCAGCTGTGGTTTTGTTTGAATATCGACCAAATTTGTCCACACTCATTATGAATATGATTGGTGATGTTGATGATACAACAGGCTTTATATAATAATGTTAGCTTCACGTAATTCTTCAACTATTGCTATGATTTCATTATTGTGACTAGTATTTCCGGCTTGTTCTGATGCTATAAGTAGTTGTAATCTATCCACTAATTCATTAGGATCATCCCAATAAATGTATTCCATTATTTTTTTATTATATGTATCTACGTTCATCAGTGGCATTGATGTTGTTGTTGTTGATAATCCTTTCCCATGATGCATTAATTTTGAAATGATATGTGTATATTTAAAACCTCTGTTGCCTAAAATTTGCCCATGTGGATTATAATTTCTTTTGTGTGCATTGGATACTAATAAAATCTCTTTATATGCATTTAAATCATCTTGATCATATACATTTGGGTGTTACATAGTCATTAATTCATATAAACCATTACTATTTGGATATGCTTTTTTGTTGATAGTAAAATTATTATTATTGATTTCAACTGTTGCATTACCAATTTTCCATTCATTTTTCCTATTATCATAATATAATCCATACACGGAATCTATTTCAGGTGTATGTTTTATATAATTTTGTAGGTAATGTGCTGGTATACCTTTCAGATTACTTCGTTGTAAATATTTTATAATTCCATCAGATATATTCATTCTACGTGAAGGTGTATTACTATTATTAAATTTAATTTTTTTACTATCACTTTTAACTTCTTCATCATTATCAAAACCATAGTTAATATCACCAATACTCTCTTCATCACCTTCATCATCATCATCATCATCATCATCTACATTCACACCTATATGTTGTTTCATCCGTGATCTATCAACTAATTTCTTTTTTTTTCCCAAATCCTTCAATGAATTTGTTATAGGCTTAAATGTATTTTCTAATATATTTTCAGATTCTATCTGTTGTGATTTAATTGCATTATATTTTTTTCTAATCACTTTCTGTATTTCTATAATACCTTTTATAGCATTTTCATTCACATTTACAATTATTATTTTTATTATTATTATTATTATGTGTTGGTATTCATCGACTTTACAACAACAAATAAATTAAATTAATGATTCATGGTCTGTATATTACAATAAATACATCAAAACCCTTTCTATATCGTCCTGTACATTTTTCACTATCTTTGTCAATAACTAGAAAACCATATTTCAATGTCCAACATTCGCTACAACATTTATAATAATAAGAAAAATATAAATATAGCATCAAATGATAATAACATCATTAGTAGCATTGAGTTTATATATATATAGAGGTTCCAAACACATGAAACATTTTCATCCATAAAATAAAATAATTTCGTACCGTGTAGAAGCTCAATTTATTTTTAAAAGTGTTAAAATATAAAATTTGAAATACTTAGAGCTTTTGTGACAGTGTATCTTTCGTTAATAAAATATGATAACGAAAGATACACTGTGGTCTTTCGTTATCATATTTTTAAATATTTATAATATATATATCGTGATATCGTATATATAACATTTGGTATAAGGAATCTATAACAAAAAAAACAGGTTTATTATATACAGATTCGATATTCACAAATAAAAATTATATTACTATTGTGTGATGCTTATGATTTTATGTGTTTTGATATTTTCACTACAATATATAAAAATATCTTTTTGTATAAAAAATATGACAAGAAAGGATATTGCACCAAATAATATATAATTCTTATTGTTGTTTTGTTTTGTTGTTTTGATTCACATTGTGTATATGCACAAACGAGGAGTAAAAGAAAAGAAGATAAAAAAAGGTTTTATTCAAAACATAAATTGAGAGTCACCATATATTTACAAATTATGTGTAAATCGTTTTTTAATATACATTTATGGTATAAAGACTATAGGTATGCTCGATATTTGTTGATGTTCGCCATTTTTCCCTTTTCTGACGTCACTCTGGGTTTTTCTTTTATTGTGCTTATGTTTATTATGGTTTATTACTCATTGAAAAAAATTTTTTTTCACTCAGAGTGACGTCATACAAAATTGTATATCAGCTGTCAAGCACATCTATGGTCTTTATACCATGATATACATTATAAATTTTACCTAATTTTACCATATTTTTAACATGCTACAATATTACCATATTTTAATATCACAATCAACAAAATATATTATTTCTTATTTCTGTGTTGTAGTTTTTTCTTCAGCACAACAATAATATAAAAATTTTTTTAAGATTTTAAATTTATATTATAGGTTTTAAAACGAATTTTTTTGGAAAATGGGCTATTCTTCTATTAAATATAAAAATTGAATAAAATATAGAAAATTAAAAAAATTAATTTTTGCGAAAATTTAGTGCAGATCATTTTTCTCTTAATTAATGTAAACAATTTTCCATCTTCGTCAATAGATTATAGATTTTATCATTATGAGGTAAACACAAACTAAACACAAAAAACAACATCATTGTTAATAAAAAAGGATTATTGCGTACATTTTTTGCTTTTAATTATTAAACCCAAAAACTATCAAAAGAAAAAATCTCAAATTATAATCTATTAAAAAGTATCTGAATCATAACAAATTTATATACAAAGCATGATCGGCGGTGACAAAAAGATGTGAATAAATTTATATTATAAAATTGATACAAAAAATGTAACAACAAATACAACAATTACAATAACGAACTAAAGAATTATATATTATTTGAATTATGATATTTTATTTGGTAAAATATCCTTTCTTGTCATATTTTTTATACAAAAAGATATTTTTATATATTGTAGTGAAAATATCAAAACACATAAAATCATAAGCATCACACAATAGTAATATAATTTTTATTTGTGAATATCGAATCTGTATATAATAAACCTGTTTTTTTTGTTATAGATTCCTTATACCAAATGTTATATATACGATATCACGATATATATATTATAAATATTTAAAAATATGATAACGAAAGACCACAGTGTATCCCGATTTTATTAAGTTTGGTGTTACATGTTTTTGAACTCTCATGTTTAAACAATCTAAATAGTCAGTAAAATGTGTTCTCTCAGACACAATATGCATTTTTACACCCTTTGCCTTTTTAGTATTATCTATACCGTCTACTCTTAATGCATACATTTTCGATCTTAGACCTACAAATTCCGTTAATATTTTACCATTCATTTCATCTTTCATTAACCCCATGACCTTTTTATTAACAAGCGGGATATTCCAGATATTATTTTTTGGGTAGTCGTTCGTATCAAAATGTTTATCACAATCGCGACGTATTATATCATACAAATCTGTACATGAAACTTCATACACTAAACTGTGTGTCTGTATACAATAGTACACAATTGTTACCAAACTGAGATTTCATATATTCATAATGAAATTCATATATTTTGCTATATCTAATATACACATCCCCAGATAAATTGGTTTATTGAAATACAGTTCCATTTTGTTCAGTTCAGTTCACCAAATTTTCATTAAATATTGTTGATGACTTAAATTGTGGTAATGATATGAGTGCCCCAGCACCATATCGACCACCCCATTTTACACCCCACTAATTTAACAATACTATGTTGGCGTATATTTTCTATAGTTTTACCGAAAACAGCGTTATTCATTTGTTTATACAAGTTTTTCTCAAATTCATTTTGGGCTAATGTTCTTAATTTAGTGTTTAAATCAATGTAGGATTTTAACCACGGACTTTGATTAAATTTTAAGATTCGGTGAATTTTTATCAGTTTTATTCCATTTAACATTGCTTGCTTTAAATTTATATAATGTATAACATATTTGTATTTATTAAATAATGTGGCAAGTAGTTTTTTATCTTTTGTACCGGGTGCACTCCTATGTTCAGGACAAAATGGAATGTCATTATGTAATTCGTGTAGTTCATGGGGATATTCTAAATCAACCTCCAAAATGTATCCAATCAATGAATCGTTTGATACTGTTTTAACATCAAAATGTGCTATGAAATTTTCAGGAACCCAATTAAATGACCCATAGGGTAAATATTGCCACATCGCCCATCCATATTGATTGTTTATGTCATTATACATTAAAAACGTTGAAGGTTTTGATGAATCATAATCCTTGGATGCATACACATTATTTGCTTTTGAATAACGCTTCGAACATTGACCAAGTCCACCTCTAATTCCACGCTCGAAAAACATTATTTTGTTAATGTCTGTCAATAATTCTAAGGATATATTGGTGTATTTTAACATTGCATCCCATGTATAGCCGGCGAGTGTATAGTAGTGGGCAGGATCTAATCCATATGTTTTCTGACAACTAGCACGGAATTGTTCAAAAATATCTGATAGAATACGTCGGTTTTTAAATATAAATCCATATATTGTCCTAAATTATTTATGTTAAATTCTTTCCATACGTTTTGTGCATGAATATAATCTTCTTCTGTTACATTAGCCTCATATAATTTATTATAAAATTTTGATTTTAGGGGTAGAGAAGTTTCCAAAAACTTTTCAGGTGTATCTAAATAGTCGTATGGAAAAATACCTTTTCGTGATAACAATTTAATTTGTAAATCATTCAAGTTTTCAAATTGTGATTTTAGTATTGGAAAAGATGTTAAAAAGGATGACAGTTTATCTAAACTACTTGCCATGAATCTATATGAATCTATGAATCGGAAATTGATTATGTTATTAGCGATATGTTTTGTAAATGAAATATATTTTTCCTTAGTTATGGGTAGTAATTGTATACCACCAATAATTTGTTGTGCTAAATTTTGAATAATAAAGTGTGAATCATATCCACTTAAATTATGAAACACCAATAGTATGTCTATTGTATGGCTACCTTGGTAGTTTAAATTACAACTGTTATGAGTTGGACCCCGATACATACCAGTAAAGTGACAATGATCTTTCACCTTTATGTTATTATTATTATTATTAGTAAAGGGTTGCTCACAAATATGACAGAATTTTGTGGAATCAAAATTAATATTTACACTTTGATTATCCAATGGTAAGGGGTTAAGTAATATGGATTGTACCTTCATAGCGAATTCATATATTTCATTCACAAACCAATCCACACAAGCATCATCACGATAGGACTTATAATTTGAAAATGTGGAGTTATATGAACAATTAACATAATAGGCTATGCTACAGGGAACATGTGTTTGAAACACATTTTGTGTGTGACATTCCTTCAATAAACACTCAAAATCTGCATATATTATGTATGGAGTTTTTACTTTATATCGATAATTCTTAAATTTTAAAATATTTTTATCTTGCTTAGGTTGTATAATTCTGCATTTGTTAATGTTTATACATTCTTCTACATGTTTATTTAAATTTTCTTCTGTATGAAAAAAGTATAAACAACGATCGCAAACGAATATTTGATGACTATGTGTTGTTAGTTGAGAGGAAAGTAGCCGTGATAAATTTTTAATCCAAACGAAATGGTATTTAACAACATGATTGTTAGATGGTTCCGCATATTATCATCATCATCATCATCATCATTATGATCATCATTAACATCATCATCATCATGATCATGATCATGATCATGATCATCATTATTGACTTCATATGTTTCTTGAATTAATAATAAATTTACATGTCTCTCTTGTTTATGTTTTGTTAGGTATGTTGGCACTACTGTAAACTTCAAATTTATGTTTTTTTTTAAAATATAAACATTGATTGATATGTTGTTCTGGTTTTCAAATCGTTGTATTTGGTTCATACTCATTGGAAATTGAATATCAGTTAAATTAAACACTGAAGAGTAATGTGGATATTTTGTTACGCGGTATTGATGGATTTCGACTGGATATAACGCTACACAACAGCCCAAGCAAAACAAGCTTCATCACTGTTTTTAACATTTACACATGCTTTCTTATTTTTAATTTCATTTGGGAGATCAATATATGATGAAACTCGTTGGGAATTGTATTCATTTACACTGACTTCTAAATTGATTATGTTAGAAATAGCCCAATCGCTATCACGTTCTTGAAATTCTTCTAGTTGTGTCATGATAGGTATCTGAACATTATTTAAAAACCACACATTTATATCGGTTTGCTGGTCTATTATGGCATTCTTGGTGTTGAAATATTTTAATTCAAATATCTGCTCATCATTTTTAATTACCATAAATTCTCCACAAAATGTTGTATTTACCTTAAGCCATGAATGATTAATCATTTTTTGAATACGGTGTTTAAATTGAATACCACAATCTTTTAAAAATGCTGTTGGATCTATATGACTACGATTGATTATTACACTAGTTCGTATACTATAAAAGAAAAAAACGTTATGTTTTCATCATCATAATGAAAGGTTAAAAATTTTGTTTTTTTTTAGTTTCGTAATCAATCAATCATATTTATTTGACAAATGAAAAAGCTGAATAAACAATGTATAAACTTACCGGCTTTTAAATGAACTTTGTAAATCTTCCCATTTAACTCGATAATTATTATTATTGGTGGTTTGTTCACCTGTTTTATGTCCAACACCGGAAATTAACAAATCTTTCAATATTTGACGTTATCCATTTACTAAACCACTAGTGCATATGTTGTGTTGATAATATCCAGGCATTAAATTCTGCCTACTTTGCTCTCTATTAATTATTCTAATCACTTTATTGCACAATTTAATACCTGTCTTTATTAATATCACTTTTTCTTGATGATTTTGTGTTAGTGACACTTTTTTCATAATTTCTGTTATTTTAGTTATTTGTATTTTGATTGTTTCCATTGTAATATATTTTTGTTGGAAAATCAAAAAAAAAAAAAAAACTTTACAAAAGGTCAACAAAGACTAAAGATTATTTTAATTCGACTGTGTAATTTAAGTAATTTCAAAATCAATTCATAGAAATTGTTTATTTTTTTTCATATGATAAATTATTTTATTATTTTATACCAGATAACCAAATTCTGATCTAGTAAACAATAAGTAGTTTTCTTAATTAAATTGCATTAAGAAATTATTTTATGTAAATAGGATTAACTAAACAAACTCCCCCGAATAAAAATAAATAATATTTTTAATAGCTGATAAGCTGTTTCTTTATATATACATATGTATATATTCTTTATATATAGTACAATTGATGAATTCTTAAATTAAAGCATTCTTTATTTATTTGTTTATTTTATTTAAAATAAATAAACAAAAAAAATCATTGAATCTTTTCCAATATATTTTCTATAAATATATTATTTACAATTTACAAGTTGAACTGTTAAGTTCATTAATTTTTATAACTTAATCCTAGGTTTATATTAAAAAAAAAAATGCAAAGTGAAAAAGAAATAAAAGTAGCATTACAAGAAACAAACTGTGTTAGTGACTCAAAATTTTTAAAAATAACAGAAATGGTTGTTAACAAATTATATAAAATATTGGACATTAAATCGAGCAACACCAAATTTGGACCAAGAATAGTGGTTCAAATAGATAATAACCAGCTAATCACATTGCCAGAGAGATATAATGCAATATCTGAGTCAACAAAGACAAGCATAAGGTTATCAAAAGAATTTTATTTGATTAACAAAGGTAAAAGCAGCTCCACGAATGCATTCATTCTCAGTTTTGTGCAGGAAACTGATTTGAATTACAATGCTTTTGGTGACATTGTTGAGGTGAATGACGGTGTGGTACCAAAACCACCTGTAATAATTCATCAAGATTATACATGGTAGATGTAATACCATTTTTAATAATATATATTTATAATAAAACGAAAATCATTTGTATTCATATATATATATATAATCATTTATTTTTAATATACAGAAATATATATAACAATATTAATAAATAAATATTATTGATTAATTTTTTGTTTTTTATTTAATAAAAAAATTCAATGGTTGAAATATTCTTTAAGTAAATAAACATTTTGTCTTGCACAACAAATGTTTTCGTCCGCACAACAAGTGTTTTCGTCAGCTTAATAGTTGCATATTGCTTTCTTAATTGACTAAGGTTTGGGCAACCCGTCTCCTCTACATCAATAATTGTTACCATTCTATCTAATATTTCCTCAACCCATCTACACTTTACGGAGCCTTTTCCCAATAGCAACTTATTTTTTAATTCTGTTTTAAGGTATTCTTGTATGGTAGTACAATCATAATTTCCTGTATTCCAAGACAATTTGTGATGATTGGTGTACAACCGGGCTTGACGTTGCGCTGATATTGATAGTTTATTAAATGCATATGGTTCTTTAAAAATATAATGATTTAATCAATTTGATTCATCCAGAATTGCGAATTCTTTCATAATAAATGTATTCACGTTTGATATGTACCCTTGAACATCAACATAACACACATTTTGGTTGTTGAATAATAGTTTCTCTTGAAAACTGTATTTCATTTTATTATTATAAAACTATTACGTATTAGTAACACGTGTATGTGTGCAGGTCAGTATCAGGGCTGCCGTTTTACTACAATTGTAGTATTTGTACTACCTTGTATGCCTCGACACTTCCGTACTACCTCTTTGAAGAAAGTACTACTATAACTGTAATACTGCACTGAAAAATTTTAACTCAACATTTTTTATTTAATATTTGCTTAGTGGGAACTTTTGACATTTCACAATTCGGTATATTCTTTATTCTTTTAGATAGAGACAATAGAAGTGTTTTTAAACTGTGGTATTTTTTTTAATAAGATAAGGTAGTGATTGAAAATGGAATATAAGTAAGGGTAAGGTATATAATTTTTATGTTATGTTAATTCATATATGTAAATGAAAAAAGAATCAGAAAAAAACACTTATTGCCTAATACTTATACGGGTTGTTTTTATTGTTCTAAAAGTATTTGAATTATATGCATGATTATATGAATTCGTTGGAAAATTATTAAAACAAAAAAATGTGCAAATTGCATTCAGCCCGTAATAATTTTTTTTGTATATGTGATGTGTTTCAAATTTTTTTATTAATAATTATATGATGCATTAAAAATATAATAATAAACGCATTTATTTCGTTGGAAAATTACAGAAACAAAAAAACGTGTAAATTATATTCAGCCGGTAATAATTTTTATTTTAAATTGTTTCAAATTGAATAATATATTATATGTGATAATAATTATATTACATAATTTTGGTAAAAATAAACCAAAATAACGTGTGCATTGTTTGATATATAAAAAAGCGTTCTTATTAGTCGTATCATTTGCAATTCAGTTATAATGGATAAGTCCGTAAATTTGTTTTTTATTTGCATAGTGTTTTGTTTACATTTGCACTTTATAATTCATTATAATTTATTCAGATTTATCATCCGTAAAAAAAAAGATAATGAACCGATACAACCGTTAAATATTACGGATTCACAAATTGAAAAAATTAATAACTATTCGTCAGAATCATCGGATGCAGATGACATTGATAATACTGTAAGAAAACGACTTAAAAAAGAACAAAATTTTAGAAGTGCTTGGAGCCAACAATACTCTTGCATTATTTGTAAAAATACAAAAGCTTATTGCACCATATGTAACGTAACACTTTCAACCAACATTACAAATATTAAAAGGCACATAGACACTGATAATCACGTAAATTGTGAAAAGCAATTAAAGAATCAGCCAAAAATTCCAAATCTAGATGCTGCAATAGAATTTAAAACGAAAACGACAAACGTTAAAAAAGCGGAAATAATGATTTTATTATTTATTGTACAACATAATCTGCCATTTACAATAGTTGGACCGCTTGTGAGCCTAATAAATTCTATAGCCTTCGACTCATCAATAGCGAAAGCAATAAAATTAGAAAGAACAAAAGCAACAACGTTGGTCAACAGTGTTTTACTTAATGAAGGATTAAATAAGTTAACAAACATTATTAAAAAGCAAAAATTTTCATTAATCATAGATGAAACGACAGATATAAGCACAAGTAAATGTGTGGTCCTTGTTGTTCGGTATTTCGATTTCCTCAAGGGTAAAGTAAAAGACACATTTTTAACCTTACTTGAAATTGAAAATGCGGATTCTAAGTCAATATTCACGGCCATTATAAATTTTATTAAATTAAATGATGTTCCCATAAATAATTTGATAGGATTTGGGGCCGATAATGCGTCTGTTATGATGGGGGATTCCGGTGGTGTAAAAGCACTTTTAAAAAAGATTCAACCAAATCTGTTTGTTATGGGATGCATTTGCCATTCCCTAAATTTATGTGCAAATTCTGCATCTAAAAAAATACCCGGTGGTGTTGAATTTTTTCTTGTTGTAGAAACATTTATTTGTTTTTTGCTCATAGTTCAAAAAGAATAAAAGAATTTGAAACGTTTCAAAAGCATTTCGACCTGAAAATTCACAAAATTTTAAAACATTGTAAAACGCGATGGCTGTCTCTAGAAAACGTAGTTAATCGAATTTTGGAACAATACGTTCCATTGCAACATTTTTTCTAACGTTTGAAGTAGAAGAAAACGCTGACATGGCGCATAGCATTTTTAAAAAATTGAACGTTATAAATAACATATATTTCTCATTTTTGTCCTATTTCTTAAAAATAGTGAATCATTTGAACACCGAATTTCAAGCCGAAACCCCTAGAATGTTTACGCTTTTACCAACGATGAAAACTTATCTACGTACTATAATAAGTAATTTCATGAAAGACGAATTTATAGACGAAACCATAATGAATCCTACCTTACTATATAGTGAAATTTACCATAAAGATGTGTTAGATATATACATTGGAGGTCAGACACATGTAATTATAACATCTAGCGGAATTTCCCAATCTCAATTAAAAGAAATACTGGAGAATTGCAGAAATTACTACATTGAATTATGCAATCAAATTTTAAAAAGAATTCCATTTAATGATACATGTCTAGAAGAAATTCAATGCATTAATCCTATAAATATAGCATCACGTAAACATAAAAGCTTGGTACCACTATTTATGGAATTACCACAATTAGCAGATGGAATAAATATAAACGAATTGGATGCAGAATGTAGAATTTTAATTTATCAAAATATAGTTTCTACGAAGGTAGATTTAGACGAATTTTGGTCTGCAATTTTTGTAATAAAAAATGGGTTAAATCAAGCAATGTTTCCGCTACTAAAAATATTTATTGGTAATATTATGTGTTTACCACATAGCAGTGCAACGGCAGAAAGGGTTTTTTCAATGTTGAATCTAATTAAAACGAAAACCAGAAATTGCTTAAATACAACTACTGTAAATGCTATTATGACAGCTAAGGAGGTTTTGGATGGAGATGAAGCTTTTAATTGGAAAACGAGCGTAAGATTCCTCAACAGTTATTTGAATTATTTAATTTATAATGATGATTAAAACAACATATGCATTTAAAAACTTTTTATGTTATGTTATTAATATAATTTAATTATTAGAATGAAATTGAAAATTATTTTATTTTATAAATTTGAAAATATTTTATTTAACAGTAAAAAAACATATTCTTAGTATTACCGTAGTGAGTAGTGTAAACGCAGTTATTTGAGGCTGTAAAATAACTAAAATATACTGTAATGAATGCATTTATAATGAAGTTAAAACAACACTGAAATTTATGTTATGTTATTAATATAATTTATTATTTCATAGAATGAAATTATTTTATTTTTTGTTTTATATTTTATTAAATTTTTGAAATAAACTAATTAAAAAAAACTGTATGAATTATATGAATATTGAACCTACATTATATTGAACATTAACCCGTAAATATTCGCAGTAAGAATAGAACATAATTTTAAAATTTAACGCACATGCAAAAATTCTGAATCTAACATTATTCTTATTAAAGATTTTACACCACTACCACTACCAAAAATGAACTTAACTTCAAGGGACAAATAAGAAATTTGAGTTAGTTTATTTTAATGTAATAATGTAAATTATCAAACTAAACCAAGTTAGTTGATTAATTGAGTTCAAATTATGAAATGTCGTTGAATTTATATTTTGTTTTTTTTTGTGTTGTAAACTTAATTTGACGGTTGAAGTAATATTGTTGGAAGTTGTGTAAAACCGATATATTATGTGCATACACTCAATAGGTCATTGATGATATAAAACATTATCGTCAATTTACCATACCATCCAACAGTCCATATTCCATACAAAAAACATACAATCAGATAAAATATATTTACACGGTGTTTACATTTGAGTCTTGCGGTATCATGATCTTACTCATGATTGTCAAAACTCAAATGTAAACAACGAAATCACATGATTTTTTGGTTTCATGAGCCAACTCATATGATTTTTTTCTTGCAGGTATTTCATGAGTTTTGACTGTCAAAATATAAAAAAACAAAAAATTTTTTTTAAAACAGCAAAAAAATTGTTTTGATAGAAGGGTTATTTTGTTTATTTTTAACAGTGATTTATTAATATTTTTTTCAATCATAATATTTTAAAGAATAATTTATATAACAATTGATTAACGTAAGTACAAACTACAAATATTCATATAGTGCAAATTTTGCATTATAAATGATTAAATTTTTTAATATTAATTATAATTTGTAACTGTTTTACACACACACAACCGGCTTTAATTTAATAAAATATGTATAAAGTAAAGAATTTATTAATATAGTCTTCCCAATTATTAGGATGATCCGAAAAAGACGTGCAAATGCGATTCGAATGATAACGGTAGTACGAATTTTAGAAAATATGGAAAAAGAAGAAACAAGAGAAAACCAACCGCATAGGAGATATTGGGTGAATCCTTTTCTCCTTGGAAGGGATCTAATAGATATGGAATCGCATTTGTTGGCCGATTTGTTGTGGGATGACAGAGGCAAGGAATTTAAAAATTTTTCAAGAATATCTTACAACAGTTTTGAAGAATTATATGAATTGGTATTTTTTTAATGCTATTAAAAAAAACATGTATGTTCTTATTCATGTTTGTTTTTCTATTGCAGATTGCTCCAAAAATAGAAAAAGCCGACACACAATTAAGATGCAGCATAAAAGGGAAAGTGAAATTGGCAATCACTTTAAGATATATAGCGACTGGAGATTCGCTTCGTTCGATGGAATTTTTGAGCAGGGTATCTAGAAGCACGACATCCATATTTTTACCAATTGTATTATCTGCTATATACGACGTTTTACAGCCCAAGTATATGAAGGTAAATTTTTTACTTTTTTTTTACGTTTATTATCCAAGTCTTCCTATGTATTTATTTATCCATGGATGAGATTGTGATATAGTTTTTCCTCCGACATAATTGATTTTTTTTTCTATTTAACCTAATACGTTGGAAGCATATGCAAATTTTCCGTATTAATTATCTTTTATAACTACTACAAAGATATTACTTTAATTGTGAGTAAAAACCACGATCATATGAGATCAATTTATTATATAAATATTTAATTAAATTTCACAAGTATACATCAGTCTTCTCTTATAAATTAAAAATTATCCATTAACATTAATTTAACAAAAAGATAAAAAATAAAACTAAAAATAATCACATTAAATTAAATTGTTATTCATTTTGGTCCATGTTATAGGTACATACATAAATTGTTTTTAAAACAATTATTCTAATCATTAATAAATGAGTCCGAACCTTTTATAAAAGTTCATTATGAAAAAAATTTGTTCATATGGCTCACCATACATGCCCGCCTTATTGCTTTTTTTTAAATATTACAAATAATACTTATTCTCAAAATTTGTTAAATCACCTGTATCCACCCCTTCATCTTCAATATAATTATTCATTTGCACAGAATCCACTTCAGAGTTAATTTCGTTTAGATACATCGTTGCATTGGATGGCTTTTGTTTTGTAGGAGAATGTAATTGCATAGCACTTAATTCAGGAGATTTTGTGCAACTTGAATTCGCCATTACGTACACAATTTTTTTTGGATTCAAATGATTTAATTGTGATGAAGTTTTTATTAAGTTACATAATTTAATTGTATTACTTTTAGTTTTGAGTATCCCACCTTGACTAACTGCCACATTCTGAATATTGAAATTGGATTGTTTAAGCTTTTGCTGAGTACTTATTTTGTCAATAGCATTGGTCATAACAGATGATTTTTGATCAATACGAACATTTGGTGATACATTATAATGTTGTTGTAAAATTCGTGGTGATATAATGCTTGTTTGTGATGATGTACAAGTCGTTTTATTTGAATCCAATTGCATATACAAATTCTTGGCAAGCAAATTCGATGTTGGTTTATCAGCCGTAGTTTTATTATTCGTTACTGATGTTGTAATTGGAAATATTTCTTCGTGGTTTGAAAATTCATTGTCGACCGTATTGGTTGCTTTAATATGTTTAATCCTGAAAGATGTCGCAATTCTTTGCATTTCACTCATTGCTTCAGCAGCTAAAATATCAGACATTTTATTTAATTGGACTGCTATACATTCACCGAACGCCGCATATTCTGAGGGAACATTTGAAGTCATGTTGCTAATATTTTTTAATGCTTCAACAGATTTATCGGTATTATTTGTAGTACATTTCCTTTTTTTTTTCGGGGTCACTAAAAAATCGCTATCATTGTTACTTGTGTCTTTAAAAATATCCGTATCATCAGCGTCCTCACCGTCATCAACATTAACGTTATCAAATTCCTAAAAATAAATAAAATTAGATTTAAAAAATTTAATATTAAATATATAATTTTTTTTCAGGTTCCGACAACAACTTCTGAATGGACAAAAATATCCAATGAATTCAGCAGCATATGGAATTTTCCTCATGTTTTAGGTGCTTTAGATGGAAAGCACATACGTATAAAGGCACCTGCACATGGAGGATCCCAATTTTACAATTACCAATATTTTTTCAGTATAATATTACTAGCACTGGTGGATGCACATGGAAGATTTATCATGATTGATGTTGGAGCTAATGGTAAAGCATCAGATAGTTGTGTTTACCAAAGCAGTAATTTTTGCAAATTATTTAACGATTGCAAATTAAAGATACCGCCACCCACGAAACTTCAGGGACAACATGATTTAACTCCCTATTTTATGTTAGCGGATGACGCATTTGGGTTAAGCAAGTCCATTATGAAACCATATAGTAGAAGTGGTGCATTGACAACAACACAGGAAATCTTTAATTATCGGTTGAGCAGGGCACTTTTAATCGTGGAATCCACATTTGGAAGATTGGTCAGCAGATTTATAATATTTCATAAGCCGATTGACACATCACTTACCACCACAGATTTAATTGTTAAATGCGCGTGTTTTGCATAATTATTTGGCGTCGGAAAAATGTGCAGGAGATTTCTTTGCACATTCTGAAGAAAGCAATCATCCTACGGCTTTTACCAACATTTCAATACAGGAAAACACCCAATACCGACATACTTCACTAGCCAATGGATTATAATCAATAATTCTGTCATGCAAAAGCATACAATATGCAGATGTGTTTGCTGGAATATTTTCTGATGTTTTAAATTCAATCTTAACATCAACAGGACCGGATTTAATTGTTTCATTTTGACGACAGCAATCTATAATAATGATTGGGGCAATATCCTTATATTAACTAACTTAATACTTAATAGTGGTTGATTTGGTTGTCCATTATAGTATGACTCTTGAAATCTTACATACATTGAGTAAGGTAATGCATAGTTGTTTCGATTAAATTTAATATTTAAATCATCATACGGGTATGTTTCCGAATTTAAATGAACTTTTACGTTTGTTAGATTCCAATGATCAAATACGCTTGCATTTTTATTTGTTTGATTTATTCGGTCTGTTTGTAGTGCTAAAATAATATATCTGGGTTTTTCCAATTGCGTTGCTGTTTTAACCATCCATACATGATGTGAGGTTTCTGTAGGCAGTATTGGATATTCATACATATCCCAACTATGAAAACAAATTTGAATTTTTGACCACTGTTGACCACCTTAAGCAGTGATAGTTTATTTTCATTGCTCACGTTTACATGTGGGACTTTCCAACCTAATCTGTTAATAGAAATTTTTACATCATCAGCATCATCACCAACAAGAGTTGAATAAATTGAATTCAAATCGCTTCTGGAACGAATCAATATTTAATTCATGTTTTGCATTCATAATAATTTTTGCAATGGAATTATTGGTTAACGTTGTTGTTTGTGAAACTGTGTTATTATGCTTGGTTAGACTTCCTTCAACATAAATGAAACTTTCGCTTAACAAAACATATAAACCTTGATTTTGTATAGAAATTCGAATTTCATCGTTGTTGTTGTATGCATTTAAAAACGGGGAATATGTATGATATTCAACTTTTGTCAAACTATTAACATACTCAACCGTTTGCAGAACGTTTAAAATATCACTCGTTGTAATTTTTTTTTTTTATAACTTCAATTTAAATCCAAGTGTTGTCAAATATTCTTTATTTTTGGTAGTTAGTGGATATTTCAATTTATTGATTTTGTAAATCCTGGTTTTTGAAGTAATTGATGAATGGTGAATGGTTTATAGATTGTTGACTATGGTTTATAGATTGTTGACTACTAATGATGTTATTATCGTTTGATGCTATATTTATATTTTTCTTATTATTATTATAAAGTAACATCTTAAAAAAATTTTATATAGGCTTTAAATGTAATCGAATAGTTATCAATTCTCCTCTAAAATTTATCAGCTCTCAATTTTGATCCACAAATTTAATTGTAATGGAACTTATTCGCTTGGTGTTCACTGGTAAATAGATAATGTTTCTTGGTACTTCCACTATTTTATAACCAGGACAACAGTTGGGGAAAATTCATGGATTGTATGCACTGGTGTATACAACAAGTCCGGTCTATGATATTCAGCATTTCTATGCTGCTCGATTGATAAAAACTTTATTTTAGTTTAATTTATTTTAATTTTTTTTTCAATTTATTTTAATTTATTTTATTTTAATTTATTTTAATTTATTTAATTTATTTTAATTTATTTTAATTTATTTTAATTTATTTTAATTTATTTTAATTTATTTTAATTTATTTTAATTTATTTTAATTTATTTTAATTTATTTTATTTTAATTTAATTTATTTATTATTTATTTTATTTTGAAATATTTACTTGTTTTAATATTGTGACTATTGAAATTGAAATAAATTTACGGTGTTTTACATTATCTATATACATAAATAATTTTACTATGCCGATAACCAGAAAACTACTTTTCAATTAAAAATAAAAGGGTATCATCATCATTAGTGAAAGATAGTCCAAATAATTACAATAACAATAATAATGATAATAATAAAAATAAAAATATTACTGTTGGTGGCAATATTACAGAGAAGGCCAACATTAATGGAAACATGGATTTCTCTGAAAAAAGTTTTTCTTCGGCCCCAAACACTGTATATGTGTCTTTGGTGGGTGAATCGGAACATATTGAATCACCAACTACTATTCCTTCACTTAATGTTAATGATAATGTAAATGTTAATGATGCTGGATTTATTTCTATTAATGATATAAATATTAAATTTGATTTATTGCTAAACGAGATTAATTTACTTAAATTAAGCAACATTGAATTGAGAGAGCAGAATACCTTCATTAGTAGTCAGTTGGGTGAGTTGACGACTCGTTCAATTAAGGTTAATCAAACCACAAAAATTTCTACTAATGATGACGGCAATGCTCCAAATAATATTGTGAATCCTTGTATAAAGAATGCTGTTTATGACAATAAATCAAAAAATAATTATCATAACGGATATCGTCAACCAATACAGCCAGATAAAACTTCAGTACCCCTTGCGGACATTGGAAAAGTTAGGTCACAACAAATACAACATGAGATACAACAACAACTAAGTGGGGATGGTTTACAACCTGGGTTATCTCAAACTATTGTTGAACCTAAGGGTATTGTAATTGTCTCCAACTCTATTTCTTCTCCATCTTTAAAAGCGGCTGTAAAATATAAATGTGTTTTTGTATCTGGATTGCATGTGGATTTCACGGCTGAATTGGTTGAGGGCCATATACGAAATGTAATGCCAGGGGTGTGGAGTCGGAGTCGGAGTCGAAATATTTGGACCGACTGCTCGACTCCAACACATTAATATTCAATTACATTTTTCACTTTTTTTTAAATTACATTGATTTCCTCATATTATTAATTATTAAAGTAAACATCAGAAGGTTTTGTCTTTTATAATACAAATATTGAATAATTGAGTATACTAAACCCAATTTATATATAGGAGTAAAAAATGGTATGGCATTTGTTAATGGAAAATGTAGAATATCGTATATTCACGTATAAACACTTCGCAGTGCATATATATTAAATCCCAATAACATTATTTGTATATGCGTATTTTATAAAGAATGGCATGGCAGAAACTGATAAATTGTCAGCCACCGCACTACCACCAACCCAAGTCAGTGCGGAGCGTTTATTTTCGGCTTTACGCATAATAAAATCAGATTTGAGAGCAAATATGAAAGCCGATTTGATTGATGCCATTTTATTTTTAAGAACTAATTTTTAAGGGAGAATAAAGAATATATGCGTTATTTAAATGAAATTATTTATTATTTTTATTATTAAATTAAATGGAAATCCAAAAATAAAAATTAAACTGAAGTTAATAAGAATTATAAATGTAGTTAATTCATATATGTAAAATCATTAAATATAACTTATTTCCCATAAAACATTATAAAATTCTATAAAGCTGAAGTCGGAGTCGGAGTCGGAGTCGGAATCGGAGTCTATATAAGAGTTCTGGTTGGAGTTGGAGTCGGAGTCGATCGAAAATTAGGCCGACTCCCCATCCCTGTGTAATGCATTATAAAGATTCGTTAAAAATCAGGGGCTTAAGATCAAAAAACAAATGAATTATATATACATTCATCTACACATGAAGTTGATATTTATGCTCTGACTGAAACTTGGCTGTGTGATTCTATTTCTGATTCAGAATTGTTTGAATCAAAGTATATTGTTTTAAGACAAGATAGATACCATAATAATGATTGCTTGAGACGGGGTGGTGGTGTTTTGGTGGCGATCAATTCTAAATTTTCATGTTATCGTATTTTGTTTTCAACGACTTTAGAATACGTTTGCATATGTTTGCAATTATGTGGTAAAAATGTTTTTGCGTTTACATTTCACCTAATGCTAGTTATGTCATCTATGAGGAATATATTAAATGCATCAATATTCTCTATAATGAATATTTTAACGAAAATGATGAAGTTATATGTTTGGGTGATTTTAATGGATGACATCAGATGAAGATGACGGTATAATTCCTGTCAATGTCACAACTGTGGTGCCCACTTAATAAAATAAGTATGGCCCTGCATAATGAAATAAATGCATAATGAAATGAAATGAATTATTATTATTATTATCATTATCATTATCATTATATTATATATATGATTATATTAGAAAATTATGATATGATCAGTGAGTCGTTTATCAGCTTCTCATGAAGCTAAATCGTTTTACCACAGTGCATTGAAATATAAACACCTATATATATACAGATATAGATATATATATATATATGGCTACTTAGTGTTGCAACTGTGAATATAATTGTCGTTATAATTTTATATTGATCATTGATAAAAACTTATGAAATAAAGAATTATATATTTTGTAATTATAAGTTTGTTGTGGTGTTAATAATTTAACTACTTGCTACGGCTTAAAGTGTTGTGCGCATTGGTGAAATAATTCCACCAGCATATGGGACAACAATTGGTGACCCCGACTATGAAACACATATAAAACGGCGACTTTAACATTAATCCATCAACTTTTGGTAATTTTAAATAAACAAAGGAAATCACAACTTGGAGGTTTTTGCTGATTATGATCAACAGAATTGTTTAGCTACCAAGATATTCGCAATTCATTGATTTCCATCATTTCATACAACTGGATTCAATTACGTCATCCAGAGCACGGTATAACCAGCATAGGATATATTTATGGTTATAAAACACGAGCGGATTTCTGATAATATTTTTATTATATTTCATGGGAGTGGTAACAAAATTTTCCATAAAAAAAAAAAAAAAAAAAAAACGATTTTATTTTTTTCCGTCATATGGTTCTGGAAATATCGAAATAATTTAACAATTAAGTAACAGTTCAATATAATTTAATGATTTTTTTTTTTTTTTTTTCCTTTTGTTTTGCAATTATTTAACATTTATATTATGTTTTATTTTATTATATAGTTTAGATTTATATAACAAAGGAGTGCAGTAAAACATTAAAGTATTCATATATATATACTATATATATATAAATTATAAAGAATCTATATCGGTAAAATTAAATAAAAAAAAAAAAAAATTATTTTTTTATATTTGTCAAGTAAGTAGTATAGTATAATGATATAATATTAATAATCTATTCATTATGCATTATAATATAATATAGTAATTACAGTGACGATTATACATACACGGTAGATAATTATATACACATTTAATTTAATTTTTTAATTTATTTATTAGACATATATATTTATATATTACATATACGTACGTCGTACATTCATATCAATTCGTGAGACTTGTTTAAAAATTACTTTTGTGGTTCACCTAAAAATCCGCATAAAATGAGTGATGGTGATGGTGAAGAAACTAAAGACGATGTTGCGCAGGCAAATCCGACCGCCATTGAGGCGATCCGTGTAAAATTGCCACAATTTTGGGTTGATAATCCAGAGGTTTGGTTCATTCAAGCCGAAGCACAATTCAAAATTCACAGTATCACTTCCGATACAACAAAATACTGGCTCCTGGTTTCCGCGCTTCCTTCAGATGCATGTTCTTCGGTGTTGGACATATTAAAATGTCCACCAATCACCCATAAATTCGATACTTTAAGAACGGCGTTAACCTCGCGCCATACCATGTCGGAAGAGAAAAGATTAGAAGGTCTATTCGACAAGGCCGAGTTGGGCGACAGAAGACCATCTGACGTTTTCAGATCTATGAAATCGTTGGCTGGTGAAAATATAAACGATAATATTTTAAAATCGCTTTGGTTACGCAGGCTTCCAAAAATCGTCAATATCTCTCTCATTCCATCAAAACATATCGAAACAAACGAATTAATTGGTTTGGCCGATAAAATATTTGAGGCATCACATGAACCCGGCGTATACGCAACAACAAGTCGTCAAATACATAACAATTCCGAAGTAGATAATCCCGAACAAAATATACAGAACAGGTTAAATAAAATCGAATCCATGCTCCAGACATTAAAATTTACTAGGGGTAGGTCGCAATTTCGTGATAATCGTTTTCGTCAAAACTCACGAGCTAACACTCCGCACCGTTCCAACAGTGCATCGCGATCACACGGAAAATTTCAACGGCCAGCGAATTCAAGAGAAAAGAAAGTGGGTTGTTGGTATCATGCACGTTTTGGAGTTAAGGCCCTCAAATGTATCGCTCCGTGCCAGTACGTACAGAACGCCAACAACGCTAATAATCACAATTCCCCAAACTAACAAAACCAACTGTTGTTGCGGTAAACAGTTGGAACATTTTTAATCGCCGCTTATTTGTTAAAGATACCAATAATGGCCTGAATTTTCTTATCGATACCGGAGCGGATGTATCCGTGCTACCACATGTTCTTTTTGGGCAATCTTTACCAAGGCCTGATTCAAAATATACTATTTCTGCTGCTAATGGCAGCACCATCAACACTTACGGCACAAAATTATTGGAAGTCAATTTGGGATTAAGACGAACATTCCGTCATCCATTTTTATTGGCATCTGTTGACAGGCCGATCATTGGTGCAGATTTTCTTGCACATTTCAATTTATTGGTGGATCTCCGCAACCATCGTCTCATTGATGCGGGCACACAAATATCAATAAACGCGTCCATTGCTGAGGTTCTTACACCTACTCCAATTCATTATTCCATAGGAACAGAATACGGTAATATTTTACGGGCGTTTCCGTCATTGACATCTTCCCTCAATTATAATACACCAGTCAATCACAATATTGTTCACAGAATAGTAACGCAGGGTAACCTACCATTTACTAGGCCCAGGCGGCTGGATATTATTCGGTACAAGGCTGCGAAGACCGAATTCGATCATATGAACGAATTAGGTATTTCCAGGCCATCTAATTCATCGGTTTCCTCACCGTTACACATGGTACCTAAGAAAGATTCGGGCGATTGGCGGCCATGTGGTGATTATAGAAGACTCAACATCGTGACGGTTCCCGATCGTTACCCCATCCCGCACATTCATGATTTTTCAATGAATTTATTTGGATGCAGAATTTTTTCAAAAATAGATCTTGTCAGGGCTTACCATCTCGTACCAGTAGCACCCGAGGATGTTTACAAGACTGCCATCACTACACCCTTTGGCCTCTTCGAGTTTACCCGAATGCCATTTGGTTTACGCAATGCAAGCCAAACCTTTCAACGCTTTATAAACGAAGTTACACTTGGACTTGATTTCATTTTTGTCTACATTGATGATATATTGGTGGCAAGCAAGAATATTGAAGAACACAAAACACATTTGAAAATTTTATTCAAGCGTCTTACTGAATACAGCATTAAATTAAATCCGTCAAAGTGTGTGTTCGGGGTGGGCGAACTGGATTTTCTGGGGTATCGTATAAACAAGGATGGCATATTGCCAACGTTAAGTAGAGTGGAGGCAATTGAAAACATGCCTAATCCAACATCAATCAAAACGCTTCAAAAATTTATCGGCATGGTAAATTACTATCATAGATGCATTCCAGGACTAGCAAAATTGCTTGGTCCACTACATTTACATGTAGCAAACATGTCAAAAATGAAAAAGTCTACACCATTTTCTTGGCCAGTCGAATGCAATGATGTATTCCAACGGGTCAAAAATGCATTGGCAAGGGCGACATTATTAAATTTTCCCATTAATAACACTATGTACAGTATTACAACAGACGCATCTAATACTGCAATTGGTGCTGTATTACAGCAACTCAACAATGGTCATTGGGAACCACTCGGATTTTTCTCCAAAAAGCTATCGCCAACCGAATCAAAATATTCTACTTTCGATAGGGAATTGCTGTCTATATATCTTTCTATAAAACAGTTTCGGTATTTCATTGAGGGGCGATCGTTCATAATATACACTGACCATAAGCCTTTAACAACCGCAATTAACTCAAGGGGCGAAAAAAGTCCCCGCCAAATCCGACATCTTGAATATATAGCTCAATTCAGTAGCGATATAAGATATATTAAGGGTTGTGACAATGTCGTGGCCGACATTTTGTCCAGAATGGACATTCACAACATTTCAACAACAAATAACGTTGACATAAATCTTATAGTTAAGGCTCAGGCATCCGACGAGGAATTGGTCGAGCTCATGGCCAATGCACAAAATAAGCACACAGGAAAATTTAAATTACGGCTAATTAAATTACAAGATATGGAGATATACTGTGAAACGTCAACAGATATCAACAGACCATTCGTTCCAGCCAGTATACGAAGATCAATTTTTGAATTGCTTCATGGAATATCCCATCCAGGGGTAAAGGCAAGTAAGAAATTGATTGCAAAACGATATTTCTGGCCAAATCTAAATAAGGACATCACACATTGGTGCAAACTGTGCCATAGGTGTCAGGCATCAAAAGTGATTCGGCATACGAAAGTGGCACACGGTACTTTCGAATTACCGGCGTGTAGGTTTGAGCACATACATATGGATTTAGTTGGTCCGCTACCCCCATCAAACGGTTTTACACACCTTTTAACTATCGTTGACAGGTTTACTCGCTGGCCTGAGGCATATCCGATCAGCGATACAACAGCAAAAACGGTGGCAAAGGTTTTTATTGAAAACTATGTCAGTAGATTCGGTGTACCATTGAGGATTACGACCGACCGGGGTAGCCAGTTTGAATCTAGCTTGTTTTCAGAATTTACAAAATTACTAGGTACATGCCACATTAAAACCACCGCATACCATCCACAAGCAAACGGACTTGTAGAGCGGTTACATAGACATATGAAGGAAGCGTTGCGTGCCAGGGGTAACTCGATCAATTGGAGCAGTGAAATACCTCTAGTATTACTGGGAATACGTTCCTGCGTAAAAGAAGATATAAAGTGCACACCAGCGGAATTAGTATATGGTGAAAATTTAAAGTTGCCAGGTCAATTTTTCATTCCGAAAAATTCGGATCAAACCAAAAATGTTAATGAATTTGTTCAAAAATTACAAGAAGCAATGGAAAAAATTATTCCAAGTGACAGCCGAAAAGTGAATCAAAAGCAATTATTCATACCACACAGCATGGATGAATGCGACTTTGTATATGTACGTGTTGATAGGGTAAAAACAAGTCTCACGAATCCATATGAAGGTCCATATAGAGTCATTCGAAAATTTAGAAAGTACTTCGTCATTAATATCAAACATAAAAATGTATCTGTATCCATTGAACGGTTAAAACCAGCCCATGGTATTCAATCCGTACAATGTAAAAATATATTACAGACACAACGCAAACACGTAACGTTTGGTAGAACCAAGACGTTTTATATTTAACACAGTAGGGTGGAATTCATTATTCTTCCTACTTATTAAGAATTGTTTCCATTATTCTTATCAACATTTTTTTTTTGTTATTATTAATTTTTCTTTTTATTATTTTTTTTTTTTTTTTTACAACAAATATATTTGTATTTATTTTAATTTTTTTTTTGCTATATACTTTTATTTGGGGGTGGGTAGTGTGGTGCCCACTTAATAAAATAAGTATGGCCCTGCATAATGAAATAAATGCATAATGAAATGAAATGAATTATTATTATTATTATCATTATCATTATCATTATATTATATATATGATTATATTAGAAAATTATGATATGATCAGTGAGTCGTTTATCAGCTTCTCATGAAGCTAAATCGTTTTACCACAGTGCATTGAAATATAAACACCTATATATATACAGATATAGATATATATATATATATGGCTACTTAGTGTTGCAACTGTGAATATAATTGTCGTTATAATTTTATATTGATCATTGATAAAAACTTATGAAATAAAGAATTATATATTTTGTAATTATAAGTTTGTTGTGGTGTTAATAATTTAACTACTTGCTACGGCTTAAAGTGTTGTGCGCATTGGTGAAATAATTCCACCAGCATATGGGACAACACAACTGATTATGAGTGTTTGCTGCTTGATGAAATGTATTCATTTGGTTTATACCAATCTAATTTGGTATTTAATCATAATAATAGATTGCTGGATTTGGTTTTTGTTTCATATACCCTTGATTGTTGTGTGGAGCGTTCATGTGATTTTAGTGTTCGTGAGGATTCTCATCATCCCACACTGATTGTAAACATTAATTGTAGTAGACCAATTGAAATTGATCGGGTCACATCATATGCGGGTCGCATATATGTATTTGATTTCAAATCGGCAAACTACAGTGGCCTTAATACATCGTTAAGCATGATTGACTGGACATCTTTATCATCTTTAAATACTAATGATGCTGCTTTTCTTTTTTACAATCTTGTTTTTAACAGCTTTTTAAAATGTGTACCGTTTAAACTTGAATTTTTAAATGCCGACAACCATCCTTGGTATGATACGGAATTAAAATACTTACGTAATTGTAGAAATCGTGCTTTTAAACGGTACTGTAGATCTAATTGTCAACATGATTTATTAATATATAATAAACTATGTTCGCAATATGACACTCATTACGTTCACTCGTATTCGTCATATTTATTGAAGTTTAGAAAAAATCTAACTGATAAACCTAAAGATTTTTGGGGGTTTATAAATATGAAAAGAAGTAACAACGTTATTCCGAATCGCGTTAAGTTAAATTCTGAATATAGTGTTGGACCGGAGTCTATGTGTAACATGTTCGCCACTTATTTTGGGGAATCATTTACTAATTCATATGGTGATGTTCATAATGTTAATAATTTTAATGCAAATGTAATTCGGGATTTTGATTTTTTGGGTAACATTAATTTCAAATGGCAATGATGGGGCTTGTGGATGGCATTAATAGTGGTCCAGATGGTATTCCTTCATTTGTATTAAAAAGGTGTTCGGAGTCCTTATGCCAAGTGCTGGCTCTTATTTTTAATAAATCGTTATTGGAAGGTTGCTTTCCGAATATTTGGAAATCTTCTTTTATTGTGCCGGTTTATAAATCTGGCGGTAGGGATGTGGTTACCAATTATAGACCGATTGCAAAACTTTCTTGTATCCCTAAGCTTTTTGAATTTTGAAATTATTTCTAAATCTATTGCTTTTAATATTAAGTCAATTATCTGTCCAGAACAACATGGTTTCGTGACTGGTAGATCAACGACAACAAACTTATTAGAATTCGTCACCATTTGTTTTGAAAATTTTAAAAGCGGGGACAAATTGATTGCATATTTATGGACTTTAGCAAGGCATTTGATAGGTTATCTCATCCTATCTTGTGTTCTAAAATGGGTTTTAATCATGGTTTCGTTAAATGGATTAAGTCGTACTTAACAGGGGGGTTCAAGCGTTGTTAAAATTGGCAATCACGGTTCTGAAAGTTTTGGCATATCATCTGGGATACCTCAGGGTAGCCATTTGGGTCCTATATTATTTATACTATATATTAATGAGCTTCCATCAATATTTAAACATACCGAATGTAGGATATATGCTGATGATGTTAAGATTTTCAGGTCCATAAAGGACTCAAATGATGGATTTTTATTGCAACAGGACTTAAATTTATTTTATGACTGGTGTGGCAATAATAAATTGCTTTTAAATATTGACAAGTGCAAAGTTATGAATTTTTCCCATAAACAAGTAATTCATAGCTTTCCTTATAAGTTCAATGATGTGCATATAAAAATTTTGGATACAACGTTGGGTCTGGGTATTTATCTGGATCAAAGATTAAATTTTAAACTCCATTATGATTATATTACAAATCGTGCCAATAGATTATTGGGATTTATTATTCGGCAAACACGTGAACTTGGCGATCCGCACTGTGCAAGGGCTTTATTATATTCTCTAGTACGTTCAATACTAGAATATGGTTGTCAAATGTTGGTGTCCCTTTTATAACACCGACATCATGAGAATTGAGTCTATACAAAAAAGATTTCTACGCTTTGCGTTGCGATACCTTCCGTGGAGTGATCCATATGTTCTGCCGTCCTATATTGATAGGCTTAAGCTTCTTAATATTCCCACATTGGAGATGCATAGGAAATATCTTGGTTTGGCTTTTATTCAGAATTTAATAAACGGTAAGGTCGTTTCGCCTTATTTATTACATAAATTAAATTTTAGAATAAATAATAAATGTTTACGTAATGTTGAATTTTTTTATTTGGATACTTGTCATACCAATCATGGTCGTTGTAATCCACTTAATACCATACATATAACTCTTGTACTGAGTTATTAAATCTTAATGCTTATAATAGTGACTCTTTTAAATTTCAATTTTATTCAACTGCATAATCTGTTTTATGTTGATGTTGATATTTATTTATTTATATTACATTTGTTACCTAATTAATGTAACAGATTATGTCTTTTTTGACGATGTTTAAATTTAATTAATTTAAAAAATTTATATTATATTTTTTGCTATATGTTTGTTAATATTTATACATTAGTATTTAATGTTGCTGAATTAAATAAATAAATAAATAAATAAATAAATTATTAATGAAGGAGTTGGTTATAATGTTACATTCTATCCGAATAGCATTTACAGCAATTATATTTACTAACAAATCAGATGTATGTATTATATTGAGTGCCAATTCACGATAACTAATAATGTCCCAATTGATCGTGTTCTATTAAAGTATATTGGTGCATTAGAAAGAATTATGCTCTTCAATGTATTGTTATTTGCTACAATTTTAATTTTGATTTTATCTGAGCTTTGTTTCAATTGATCTTGTACATAAGCTCAAATATCATCAATTTCATAGGACCCTATAGGTATTTCAATGATTTCATTTCCAATATGTATTAAATTATTATTATTGTCAACATTTGGTATTGAATTATAGATTTGAAAATCAACCAAACCACAAACATAATCTTTTGATAATTCAATTGGTGGAAAATATTCCATAGTAAGAATGGAAGTTCGGTAGGAGCCTGCAGATTTCCATAGCTGTCAAAATAATCAATTACATCATTCTTTTTATAATATGCTACCCAATGTGTGCCCGGACCGTTAGATGTATCCAAATTAAGAATACCACATTCATATTTTCTCGGCTTTCCAGGTAAACTATCACGCATGAATACACCATTTTTTGCATGTTTATATAAATCTAATTCGTTTAATGGTCTATTGGGTAGCAAATTCATTAGTTTTTTGCAAGATTCAAATACAATCCTAATCCAGTTTTATACGGTTTTAAATGTAATCCATGCCCCATTGCAATGGATTCCATAGTTTGATTGTGCCTCTTGTTTTAATTCAATTCATTTTTAGCATAGTTAGCTGAAGAAACAGCTTTAGAGATTTCCGATATTCCTCCTGATAATGCACCAACATCATAATCCAGCAAACAGTGGTATTAAAAAAGGTAGCACTCCACCAGTTTTTGGTATCGGTATAATTCGTAGAACCAATTTATCATTCGATTCCTTTCATTTATTCCTTTCATAGCATGCTTAGCTGCTTTCAGTGCAATCCTTATAGAATTATTCATGTTTTTTACATTTTTATTTGCTTTTAAAGATGTGCCCACCTTTCGTATGATCTTTTTAAACGATATACTTTTACAACATTTCATGTTCTTCTTCTTTTTTTTTTTTTTATTTTTCATATTGTTATCCCTTTTCAAACCCATCCCAAGCTTAATTTTTGCATTCATTAGATTTGTAACCAGCAATGCGTTAGCTTTTTCACCTATGCTGCTATCGCCAGCTTTAACTCGATCCCAAGCTTTATTAGCTAATATTTGATCTGCAAAATGTCGATTACTTGTTTCGCGATTCTTAGAATATGCTATATCGTGCTCTTTACAAGCTTTATCCAACGAATTTATCCCTGGATCACCTCTAAGTAACCTCTCTTTTAATTTTGTACCAGGACCACAATACTGATATCCAGGTAAATGCTTCCTTGGTGAATGTTGTGTTGTTGATTGATTAGATTTTTTTTTTTATTTCATTATGTGTAATCATAATTAAGGGTCATCGTGGGTAGTGTCAAACATTAACTAAAAGTAAAAACATGAATGCAAAGGTATATATACATATATATATTTGCATAACATACAAGAATATTTTCTAGTTTGTTTAATCATGCGTTTTGTTAAACAACAAGCGGTATTACCGATTCGTAATGTTGAAATTGAAAACAGTGTAGATTCCAAAAAGCATAGTTTTCTTTTACCTAATAGTATTAGAGGTATAATTGTTGGTCCATCAAATTGTGTAAAACAAATGTTATGATTGGATTGCTTGAACATCCAAATGGATTAAAATTTCAAAACATTTGCATTTATGCAAAATCTCTACATCAACCTAAATATGAATATTTAAAATGATTAAATACACCAATATCCGGCTTAGCATTCTATACATATACAAATAATGATAACGTCATAGATCCAAACGATATCAAACAAAACTCAGTATTTATATTTGATCATGTTGCATGTGAGAAGCAAAAAAATATCCGAACTTATTTTTGTCATATGATACGTTTAAAAAATGTGTAGCGAATGTAGGACAATGAAATATGGTTTTCTAGTAATTGAACAAGATAGTGAAACATGTACAGGAAGATATAGAAAGGGTTTTGATGTATTTATTGTAATATAAAGACCATGAATCATTAATTTAATTTATTTGTTGTTGTAAAGTCGACGAATACCAACACATAATAACAATAATAAAAATAATAATGGTAAATGTGAATGAAAATGCTAAAGGTATTATAGAAATACAGAAAGTGATTAGAAAAAAATATAATGCAATTAAATCACAACAGATAGAATCTGAAAATATATTAGAAAATACATTTAAGCCTATAACAAATTCATTGAAGGATTTGGGAAAAAAAAAGAAATTAGTTGATAGATCACGGATGAAACAACATATAGTATTGGTGAAATTAACGACGGTTTTGATAATGATGAAGAAGTTAAAAGTGATAGTAAAAAAATTAAATTTAATAATAGTAATACACCTTCACGTAGAATGAATATATCTGATGGAATTATAAAATATTTACAACGAAGTAATCTGAAAGGTATACCAGCACATTACCTACAAAATTATATAAAACATACACCTGAAATAGATTCCGTGTATGGATTATATTATGATAATAGGAAAAATGAATGGAAAATTGGTAATGCAACAGTTGAAATCAATAATTAACAATTTATAACTAATAATTTACTATCAACAAAAAAGCATATCCAAATACTAATGGTTTATATGAATTAATTACTATGAAAAACCCAAATGTATATGATCAAGATGATTTAAATTTATTTTTTTGAGATTTTATTAGTATCCAATGCACACAAAAGAAATTATAATCCACATGGGCAAATTTTAGGCAACAGAGGTTTTAAATATACACATATCATTTCAAAATTAATGCATCATGGGAAAGGATTATCAACAACAATAACAACAATGCCACGGATGAACGTAGATATATATAATAAAAAAATAATGGAATACATTTATTGGAATGATCCTAATGAATTAGTGGATAGATTACAACTACTTATAGCATCAGAACAAGCCGGAAATACTAGTCACAATAATGAAATCATATCAATAGTTGAAGAATTACGTGAAGCTAACATTATTATATAAAGCCTGTTGTATCATCAACATCACCAATCATATTCATAATGAGTGTGGACAAATTTGGTCAATATTCAAACAAAAACACTGCTGCGTCAGGTGTGGGTAGACCACAAGGTCCAACTGGTCCAACCGGTCCAATCGGTCCCCAGGGTTCATCTGGTATCGGATTTTATAAAAACAATGATGGAAATTATGATTTAATGATGGAACGTGTTGTTCATTTAGCCAATCCTGTTAATGATTCGGATGCGTGCACAAAGTATTACGTTGATATGAAAATTAAAGATATACAAAGATATTTTAATACTGATATTAAATCCTTGTATAATATTATAAATATTGAACATAAAAAGGTATCGGGAACTATGCCACCAACCAACGATGTGTAAAATATAAAAAAAAAATGATTACTGACAACACTACCAAAACAGATAGATTAAGAATTGTTGATGAATTGCACACAGCGGCTCGTAACAATTTTAAACGGCGTCATGTTATTTTAAAAGGTATGGATGATGGCAAGCTGATTTAGTAGATATGGGTATACATCAATAAATAAAAATTATCGGTTCATCTTAACAATTATCGATTGATTTTCAAAATATGCTTGGGTTGTTCCACTTAAAAAATAAACAGGGGTAGCTGTTACCAATGCACTGAAAGCTGTATTACAACAACAGTATAAAAAAGGTGTAGCGGTTAATATGGAACAGCTACCTGTATTAAAACAACAGTACAAAACTGGTATACCTCTTGATATGAATAAATAGTTACCACCATTATTACATCGTATTCCGAAAAATTTGCAAACTGATGATGGAAAAGAGTTTTATAATAAATAATTTAAAAACTTAGTAATGCAATATAAAATTATTCATTATTCAACATATAGCACAATGAAAGCATCTATAGTGGAACGATTTAATCGAGCATTAAAAAATTGGATGTGGAAAGAATTCAGTTTAAATGGTAACCATCGTTGGATTGATATATTACCAAAATTAATTCATAAATATAATAATACATAGCATAGAACAATAAAAAAGAAATTGAATATGGTTTGTCTTGCAAATGAAAAACATTTGCTTGATAACATTTACAATAATATAAAATTACGAATTGACCCTACAAATCATAAATTTCAAATCGGTGACTTTGTTCGTATTTCGTATTAGTAAATATAAGCATATGTTTGAAAAGGGATAAACACCCAATTGAACCACAGAAATTTTTAAAATTGTAAAAGTTCAAAATACAAATCCTGTAACTTATCAAATAGAAGATTATCAAAATCAACAAATAAAGGGTGGATTTTATGATATGGAATTGTTAAAAGTAAAATATCCGGATGTGTACCTTGTTGAAAAAATATTATAGAGGAGAGCATAATTCATAATTCATGGATTCATAAAAATGCAATAGTATAATTTAAATATTTAGTGAATGTGAACATACAGTAGCAGCAGCAACATTCCTTATATAATATCTTAAGATGTCAAAAATATGTGTTGAACAGTTTTTAAATGAATATAAGTGGTTATTATTAACGGAGCATAAAGATAAAATATTTCGATATTATTCATTTTTAACTTATCATAAGGACATAGAAATGATAAGTTCAAAATATGGAAAACATTATATATGTATTGAAAGGTTTTAAAAAAATAATAAATTGTTATTCTTTTTTTGTTTGAACGAGTGCGAATCGAGTTGTATAAAGCTCGAGTCGTCGACAATTGAGAAGAGCGAAATTAAAAAGAAAATGTATGGAAAATATATGGAAAATTGAGGAAAAAACCCAATTGAGAGAATTTACAATGATTCTAAAAATATAAAAAAACAACAAAGATAATTTGCATTATTAAATTCACCAACCTGATTTGGTGAATATTTTGTTTTGTTTTGTTTACGTTTTTTTTTTTAAATTTTTTTTTTATTACAATAATATATTTTCAATATTTTTTATCAATCGATCTGTTATCAGTTTTGATGGTAAATTATTGTTGTGATATTTTTCCATAGAAAAGTAGTTTTCAAGAGGAATTTTCTACAATGGTTTTTTATCATTTCATGTATTATAAGTTTTGATGGTAAATTATTGGTATGATTTTTTTTCAGGAAAAATACGTTTTCAAGACGAATTTTTTTCGGAGCAACACGACGTATCGACAACTCGAGTTATCGACAATTCTCATGAGAGAGAAAAGAAAATTAAAACATTTATTATGGTTTGGCACAATTTAAAAAAAACAATGGTCGATGAATTAGATAATTGCATTATTAAATTCACCAACCTGATTTACATATTGGTTTTGTTTTGTTTACGTTTTTTTTTAAATATTTTTTTTTATTACAATAATTTATTTTCTTCAATATTTTTTATCAATCGATCTGTTATCAGTTTTGATGGTAAATTATTGTTGTGATATTTTTCCATAGAAAAGTAGTTTTCAAGAGGAATTTTCTACAATGGTTTTTTATTATTTTATTTACTATAAGTTTAATAGTAAAACATCGTTTGGATTTTTTATCATAAAAAATGCCTATTTTATAGAAGAATTTTCTTATCAATTTATTTACTATAAGTTTAATAGTAAATCATTGTTTGGATTTTTTTTCAGAAAAAAGACCTTTTCAACATGATATTTCTTCAGTATTTTTTATCAATCGATCTGTTATCAGTTTTGATGGTAAATTATTGTTGTGATATTTTTCGATAGAAAAGTAGTTTTCAAGAGGAATTTTCTACAATGGTTTTTTATCATTTCATGTATTATAAGTTTTGATGGTAAATTATTGGTATGATTTTTTTTCAGGAAAAATACGTTTTCAAGACGAATTTTTTTCAATAATTTTTTATCATTTCATGTATTATAAGTTTTGATGGTAAATTATTGTTGTGATATTTTTCCATAGAAAAGTAGTTTTCAAGAGGAATTTTCTACAAAAATCATACCAATAATTTACCATCAAAACTTATAATACATGAAATGATAAAAAACCATTGTAGAAAATTCCTCTTTTAAAACTACTTTTCTATGGAAAAAAATCATACCAATAATTTACCATCAAAACTTATAATACATGAAATGATAAAAAACCATTGTAGAAAATTCCTCTTGAAAACTACTTTTCTATGGAAAAATATCACAACAATAATTTACCATCAAAACTTATAATCCATGAAATGATAAAAAATTATTGAAAAAAATTCGTCTTGAAAACGTATTTTTCCTGAAAAAAAATCATACCAATAATTTACCATCAAAACTTATAATACATGAAATGATAAAAAACCATTGTAGAAAATTCCTCTTGAAAACTACTTTTCTATGGAAAAATATCATAACAATAATTTACCATCAAAACTGATAACAGATCGATTGATAAAAAATATTGAAGAAATATCATGTTGAAAAGGTCTTTTTTCTGAAAAAAAATCCAAACAATGATTTACTATTAAACTTATAGTAAATAAATTGATAAGAAAATTCTTCTATAAAATAGGCATTTTTTATGATAAAAATCCAAACGATGTTTTACTATTAAACTTATAGTAAATAAAATAATAAAAAACCATTGTAGAAAATTCCTCTTGAAAACTACTTTTCTATGGAAAAATATCACAACAATAATTTACCATCAAAACTTATAATACATGAAATGATAAAAAATTATTGAAAAAAATTCGTCTTGAAAACGTATTTTTCCTGAAAAAAAATCATACCAATAATTTACCATCAAAACTTATAGTACATGAAATGATAAAAAATTATTGAAGAAAATTCGTCTTGAAAACGTATTTTTCCTGAAAAAAATCATACCAATAATTTACCATCAAAACTTATAATACATGAAATGATAAAAAACCATTGTAGAAAATTCCTCTTGAAAAGTACTTTTCTATGGAAAAAAATCATACCAATAATTTACCATCAAAACTTATAATACATGAAATGATAAAAAACCATTGTAGAAAATTCCTCTTGAAAACTACTTTTCTATGGAAAAATATCACAACAATAATTTACCATCAAAACTGATAACAGATCGATTGATAAAAAATATTGAAGAAATATCATGTTGAAAAGGTCTTTTTTCTGAAAAAAAATCCAAACAATGATTTACTATTAAACTTATAGTAAATAAATTGATAAGAAAATTCTTCTATAAAATAGGCATTTTTTATGATAAAAAATCCAAACGATGTTTTACTATTAAACTTATAGTAAATAAAATAATAAAAAACCATTGTAGAAAATTCCTCTTGAAAACTACTTTTCTATGGAAAAATATCACAACAATAATTTACCATCAAAACTTATAATACATGAAATGATAAAAAATTATTGAAAAAAATTCGTCTTGAAAACGTATTTTTCCTGAAAAAAAATCATACCAATAATTTACCATCAAAACTTATAATACATGAAATGATAAAAAACCATTGTAGAAAATTCCTCTTGAAAACTACTTTTCTATGGAAAAAAATCATACCAATAATTTACCATCAAAACTTATAATACATGAAATGATAAAAAATTATTGAAAAAAATTCGTCTTGAAAACGTATTTTTCCTGCAAAAAAATCATACCAATAATTTACCATCAAAACTTATAATACATGAAATGATAAAAAACCATTGTAGAAAATTCCTCTTGAAAACTACTTTTCTATGGAAAAAAATCATACCAATAATTTACCATCAAAACTTATAATACATGAAATGATAAAAAATTATTGAAAAAAATTCGTCTTGAAAACGTATTGTGGTGGTGATGATTCCATTATTTAAATTTTTGGAAAAAATATTCAATTAAAAACAACTTTAACTTTTTTATTTTATAAAAAATAAACTTTAATTATTTTTCCTATTACTTAATTCTACTTAATTAATCTTATACTATATAATTTTTTTCTTCCCGTGTTACTTGTAACTATAAATATTTATTACTGTCTCTTTCCTTAAAATTACCCTGCTATTTAAACAAAAATCGACTATGCGTCGTCATCAATATTGAATATTGGTGAAAATATGATAATCGCCAATATTCAATGATTTTAAAGAAAAATAAAAACAAAATAAGGCAAACCGTTACAAATCCGGGTCCTCTAGATGAAAACCCTTGGAACTTGTAAGGTCTGTTATGCCTAAAACTAAAGATTCATGAGTTTCCCGGTGACCGAAAAAGGTAACCGAGAACGCGTTTAATTATGGGGTGTAATTCCCGCTTTATAATATATAAAAAATTATTAGTAAAATCTTATATATAAAAAATTGTAGGTAAAATCTTATATATAAAAAATTGTAGGAAATATATATAAAAACTTATAGGTAAAATCATATATATAAAAAATTATAGGTGAGAACCTATATAAAAAAAACAATACAATATAATATATATATATTCGCCGAATTTGCGGAATGCGAATATTAATAAAAAAAAATGTTAAATGTAAATCGATTGGAATGCATATACGGATATCGTTATGTATATCGATATCCGTTCACATATATAAAAAAAAATATTATAAATGAAATGTAATATGATAAACTAATTATACATAATAAAAATAATAATAATATTTTAAAATAATATTATATATATAAAAAAAATGCACTTAAATATTGCACTTAAAAACTTATTAATGAACTTATGCATAAAATATCTTGTATATTATTATGATTTCCAGTATTGCAATTATAATCCATATAATATTTATTGAACATAAATAATATTATTGGTTTACTTAAAAACTACTATAATATTTTAATTACGTATTAATATATTTATTACTTAAAACTAGTATATTATAATATTTTAATACTACAGAATGTCACAACATGACATCCCTCCCCCCTGAAAAAATGAAAGTTTTCATTGAAGATGGAAACTTTCAGAATAAATGAAACGTATGTGTGTAGCAATGGGTTATATTTACCATTCCTATATTGCTGTCGTTGAATGTTTTCCCTTTTTCCGCTGGTATTTGATTAGATAGTTGGTAATGTTGAATGATAATTTGAATGATGTAATACAATCTACGCCGTACTCGATGTTTGCCTCACTGATGAATTCTAAGAGACGGAAATCCATCTTGTCAGCTGTGGTTTATTGATGCTGGATATGAACGATATCACCCTTGATGAAGGTGAACGGATGATCGTACTGTTGAGATGATATAAGATGAAATAATGATGGTTTGAACAATGTTGATTTTAAGTATTGATGCTTTTGGCCATGATATATATATCGTTTCAGTTGAAATTATTGCTTTATTTGAATTGATGCCCATAAATGAATTGATTGTTTAAATAATTTATGCGATGAAAATTACTTTGACCACTGTAACGTGTCAGATGAATTTATTTATTGATTTATAAAATTGATGATAATAAATTTTTTAATCAATTTTTCAATCAAAATCAATTTTGATGAGATGATATATAAAAATTTTGGTATCTTGGATTTCATCTATTATGATATTTAAGCTTGGATGAATTGGCGTCAATTTCCTTGTTAATGGTATTGATGTTCTTTCGCTTTCTAACTATTGTCTTTAAGGTTTTGTTTTTCCGTTTATTATTTGTTTCCTTCACTTGATCAATAAGTAGTCTACAAACAATGACCCTATTATTGATTGTTGATGCTATTTCGGCTGAAAGTAGCACGGCAGCATCACACGTTATTTTACTTCATTTTTATGGTCCATTACATTTCAAAAAATCATTCTTGTTGGAAATCATTCGTTATCATATTTATCCCGACACAACTCACACACCGTAAAAAAAAATATATAATTATTAGACTAAACCCTAAATTAAAGTAATGTAACTATAATTAACCTTAACATATAAATTTTACTAAAAACTATCCCGTTAATTCTAAATTGTATTAATTATTTCTTATTTCCTTATTGCTTATTATATATTGCTTATTATACAGGGTGTCCCAGTACAGGGTGCCAACCCGAAACAGGCAGGTTCTACACCTCATTTCCAATCAAAAATTGTATGGCGACCCCATGTCTATCTCCCTTGGTTTTCGAGCTAGCCCGAAAAAACGATTTTGTTGAAGTTCAAGGTAGTACGTGGATGTTATTTACCATATCTCAGTAACCACTGATCGGAATCCAATAATTATAAACTTGTTGGAAAGGTATTTTAACTATCTTTAAATCTTTCTCATTACATAAACCTCGGCGACAACCCCTTTTCATGCTATAGCTGGTCAAACACAAGAAATTTCAACGACCTCAAATATTTTTGTTATTTTGCAAGCCGAGAACTATAGAACTTTTATGTTTATCAGCTGTCGGTTTTTAGAAAAACTTCTTTGATGTTTTAGCTTTAATTTGATGTACAAACTTTTAAAATATGTTAACTCGTCTTCGAGATATGACGAACATAATATTGAAATATGACGAAAATAATGCAAATTTTTCAAAAATTTAAAACACATTTTACATTGCAAAGTTCAATGTTCTGTTGTTATCGCGTTATCTAGGTAACATAACTTCAAGGGATTGCAATTAATTTAATGGTTACTTAGAAATAAAAAAAGTTAAATCTATTACCCTCATAAATTCATTCAATTCTTTTGTTTTTTATGCTACATCTCTTCGGCATTTGTACGTTACATTGTTTTACGTTTAATATTCATTAGAAAATTAAGTTTGTTTTATAAAGAATAATTTGGAAGTTTGAAACGGTGAATGAAATTTAAAGCAATATGCAGTCACTTTCAAATTGTGAATTAGCGGATATGGTATATGTTTATGGATATTGTGATGGTAATGCCAGCAAAGCAAAAGCTGAATACCAAATTCGATTTCCAAATCGAATACAACCATCAAGAAAATCGTTTTCAAACATATTTAGGAAACTAAGAACTACTGGTACCTTTGCAAGAAAACAAGAACGAGTACGTAGAAGTTCTCGCGATGAAGATGTTATGGATATGGTCGAAGAAAATCCAAGAATAAGCACAAGACGTGCAGCCAGCCAAATCGGTGTAAGTAAAAACTATGCTTGGCGTGCAATGAAGGCTGCTGGTTTACATCCTTATCATTTGCAAAAAGTACAAGCACTTAAAGAAATAGACTACGTCAGCCGAATAACTTTTTGTGATTGGGTGATTCGAAGTTATGAACAAGATCCCAGGATATTAAATCAAATTTTATATACGGATGAAGCAATGTTCACACGTGAAGGGATATTTAATACTAAAAATAATCATCATTGGTCAAAGGAAAACCCGCATTCAGTTCGGCAACACGCATTTCAGGAACGAATAGCAGTCAATGTATGGGCAGGAATGATTGCAAATCAATTAATTGGTCCATACTTTCTACCTGGGCGGCTGGATTCAGATTCATATTTAGTTTTTTTGCAAAATAGGTTATTCGATTCACTCGATGATGTTAATTTAGCTGATTTGCGATTCATTCATTTTCAACATGACGGTGCACCCCCACATTTTGCACGAAGTGTAAGAGAACACTTAAATGACACATTTGGTCAAAGATGGATTGGAAGAAATGGCCCCAATAAATGGCCACCACGGTCGCCAGACCTCACACCATTAGATTTTTATCTATGGGGGGTTTGTAAAGACATGGTTTATAAAACACCAGTTCATACCAGGGAAGATTTAATGAATGGCATTAATAATGCGTTTGAAGTTTTAAAAAATAATCCGAATCAAATTCGATCGGCTACTAGGGCAGTTTTAAAACGGTGTCGAATATGTCGATCACATAATGTTACATAATCACACCATTTTGAGCAATTTTTGTAATAAAGATTTAAATTTAATTTAATAAATGTGTTTTAAATTTTTGAAAAATTTGCATTATTTTCGTCATATTTCAATATTATTTTCGTCATATCTCTAAGGCGAGTTGACATATTTTAAAAGTTAGTACATCAAATTAAAGCTAAAACATCAAAGAAGTTTTTCTAAAAACCGACAGTTGATAAACATAAAAGTTCTATAGTTCTGGCCTTGCAAAATAACAAAAATATTTGAGGTCGTTGAAATTTCTTGTGTTTGACCAGCTATAGCATAAAAAGGGGTTGTCGCCGAGGTTTATGTAATGAGAAAGATTTAAAGATAGTTAAAATACCTTTCCAACAAGTTTATAATTATTGGATTCCGATCAGTGGTTACTGAGATATGGTAAATAACATCCACGTACTACCTTGAACTTCAACAAAATCGTTTTTTCGGGCTAGCTCGAAAACCAAGGGAGATCGACATGGGGTCGCCATACAATTTTTGATTGGAAATGAGGTGTAGAACCTGCCTGTTTCGGGTTGGCACCCTGTACTGGGACACCCTGTATATTATATTTCCTTATTGTTCATGTTTTTGTTTTGGAAATTTGTATTTTCTGGGATGAATGGATAAACATAATATAGTCCAAACATGGAAATGTACATTGGGAAAAAAAAATATCCCACGTATAATCAGGACGTTATGTATGGTATAAAATAACATTATATGTATATATTCGTTGGTATATAAATCAATTATACATAGTAACCCATATATATTATTATTATTATTAAATATATTATTCTATTAATAAATTGAATGTATGTAAAAAGAAAAAAAAAAAAAAAAAAATGATTTATTCCATGCATAATTTTAGCCTATTGTTATGAACGCGCTTCTGAGTTCTACCCAACGATATGGTAGTGTTAACGGCCCCGTTCAAATCCGTAACCAAATACGGTCCTAACCAAATTTTTGATAATTTATGCTGACGATTTGGATTTTTTAAATATACCTTATCACCAATTTTAAAAATACACTCCCTAATATTTTTATCGTAATAGACTTTGGAAACCTCTTTGGAATGTAATAAATTTTTGCGCGCGATATCATACGTCTTTTGTAACTTATATCTCAATTGGTGATAATAACTTTCATGATTGTACAAAGGTTCAGGCTTACGTTGTAAATTGGTTGGAATGTCTGCCGAAAATCCGAATAAACAATCGGATGGCGTCAGTTTAGAAGATGCATGAGGTGTGTTGTTATGAACGTGAGCTGCTTGACGCAACCACTCGTCCCAAGTTCGTGGATTATCATTAACAAAACATCGAAGATATTCTGCCAATGGCCCATGACTTCTTTCTAAAATCCCGTTTGTTTGTGGGTGATAAGCGGTTGTTTGGATTTTCTTAATTTTAAGGAGTTTGCACACGCGTTTGAATAAATCGCTCAAAAAATTTGTACCCTGATCGGTTAATAATACTTTTGGAATTCGGTATCTGGAAATTATTTCGTTAAAAAATGTTTCGGCCACCATTTCCGCTGTTGCTTCAGGCAAAGGATAACAATCCATAAATCTGGTTAAATCGTCCTGAAACGTTAAAATGTATTTGTTACCTGGGTTGGAAACCGGTAATGGTCCCACTATGTCCAAATAAACCTTATCGAATGGTAGATGTGGAATATCGGTTAAAATCATTGGCATTTTAGTGGTGGGTGATCTCTTATTTTGTTGACATTTAAGACATTTTTGAACGTATTTCTGCACATCTCCGAACATACCCTTCCATCTATATTGCCGCCTAATACGATTGAATGTACCCAGAATACCGCGGTGACCACCCAAAGGTGAGTCATGGAAATCGCGCAAAACCGTTTCGATTTCGTCCGGGTCAGTTAATACCTCAAAATTCGGCCCCGCATCTACTGCTATTGAGTCGTCATTTACTTTCTTCGCGGATCCCACTATACCATGATCAGTTATGTTACCGGGATCATTAATTGGTACATTTTTCACTGTACGTGACCGCGTTTGTACTACACCCAGTAATGGACTCGCCCCTGGTTCGATGTTAGTCCGCGCTGGAATTCTACTTAACGCATCTGCGTTACTATTTAACCTACCTGGCTTGTACTCAATCTCATAATCATATTCCGATAATTTATGGTGGAATCTAATTAATCTAGATGTTGGATCCTTAACATTAAAAATACCCTTTAATGGCCTATGATCGGTAAAAATGGTGAATTTTCTGCCCAAAAGATAACTTCGGAAGTTTTTGGTACCCCATACCATAGCTAATAATTCCCGTTCTATTGTTGAATAATTCCTTTCGGCTGCGTTTAAAGACCGACTTGCATATGCTATTGGGCGATCGCTTCCCGGAGTTCCCTGTGATAACACCGCACCCAATGCCTCATTACTGGCATCCGTTGTTAGAATAAATGGTTTGTTGAAATCCGGATAAATGAGTACCGACGGTGAAATTAACGCCTCCTTTAACTTTTCAAATGCGTTTTGACACTCATTCGTCCAGACGAACGGCGCACCTTTTTTCATTAATTTGTTTAAACTGACCGCCGTTTGTGAAAATCCCCTTATGAATTTCCTGTAATAATTCACGAATCCCAGAAAAGATTGTAATTGCTTCACATTTTTTGGTACTGGGTAACTGGTTACACATGATGATTTGGTTGGATCAGGCATCGCACCATCTTCCGTGCATTTATGCCCTAAATATATGACCTCCCTCCTTAAAAATTGACATTTTTCAGTCTTCACCTTCAAATTATGTTCACGTAATCTTTCAAATACATTTCGCAATTTATTATTATGATCCGCTAAACTTCTTCCGTATACGACGATGTCATCTATATATACAAAACAATCGAATCCGTGCAAACCCATTAACGCGTAATTCATGATGCGCTGAAAGGTAGCAGGAGCACCAGTTAATCCGAATGGCATCCTGTTGAATTCGAAATGTCCATGTTGCGTGCTAAACGCGGTTTTCTGTGCATCAATGGGATCCATCAAAACTTGATGACACCCACTTGCCAAATCAAGCGTACTGAAATATCTGGAATGCCCCAATTGATCCACTATGTCTTCAATTCGTGGAAGAGGAAATGCATCCTTGATGGTGATTTGGTTTAATTTTCGAAAATCAAATACTAAACGCCAGCGTTTTTCTCCATCCGGTCCCGCCTTTTTGGGTACTACCAACAAGGGAGTGTTCCAGGGACTTTTACTGGGTTTAATTATACCATCGTTTAACATGTTTTCAACTTCATCGTTGATGAAATACTTATGGACTTCAGGCAAGCGATAATTTTTTTGATTTATTGCCGGCTGGTTTGCCAGTGTCGGAATCGTATGTTGTAAAACCTCCGTGTGCGTTAATGTGTCTCCCTCCATAAAAAAAATATCGGCGTATTCCTTGCACAGTTCGGTAATGGATTCCCTTTCTTCCTGGTTTAAATTATCATCCATGTTTAAACCCGAAACCAATTTTGTCATTCTATCCGTTATTTCGTGTTTGTCTGTAATGTTGGGTCCTTCCCCACTTACGGTATTAAATATTTTATTAATCCCGTGACCGTAATTCTTCCTAAACTTGTTTAAAATATCATATTCGTTCAAACTTCTGTAATTAATATGCAAATTTGTTAATGTGACGTCGCACATTCTGGCATTTATAACGGCCACCTGTCCTACATGGTCGTTTATTTCGGTTATTGTATTCCCCAAAAACGTTCCCGGTGATATTTCCACCGATTCAATTACTATGTTTCCGTTACGTATCGGAAACTTTACATTTTTAATTACCTGCGTTCGGGCGGGTATTGTCAAATTAACCTCCAAGTTAATTCGTTTACTTTTGATTGTCCCTATATTAATCTTATTATTAACATCCTTTGTGGATGGTTTCGTTTTTGCGCAAATAATTTGCTTATTATTTGGTTGACAATTATTACTCACTTTTCTGTCTAAATATTTTTCTGCGGACAATTGAATCATGTTTAGCATATTAATTATTTTTAATCCCAATTTACGGATGTAATCCCCAAATCGACATTGTATGGGCACGCCGCACTGCTTACACCACACCGGTTCCCCCGATGTTCCGGCAGTGTCCGACTTCATATCACGCATCATATCTGCCGATATGCGAGTAAATTCATTGGGAAACTCCGACGAAAAATAGAGTGGTACTTCCAAATGCTGTGCCATTCCAAGCGACAACGTTAATTTTTTGTTACCAAAATCTATGACAGAATTCTCCAAAAAATCCCGTCCCAATAATCCATCGACTGGCAAAGTATTTGTATCATCGATCACGTTAAAGGTTATTGGAAACAACTGGGGTTTCAATAGATTTCCCTGGACGGTTCCGAGGGTAACACCACTACCACCGAAAATTCCTCCCAGTACTATTTTGTCAGCAGTTTCGATTTTAACCCGTGATTTTAATGACCCCCTCTTGATTATAGTGACATCCGCTCCCGTATCCACGAGCAACCTAATCTTGTTTTCGTTACAAATATCTACCGGTAGTTCAACGAACACCCCCTGGCAATTGTAATTGTTGAAAACGTTGGTTAGATTCGCGGCTCCCATTTTCGCGAAGGTTTTTATTTCTTGCCATGTAATCTCGATGATCTGCATCCACACCAGAATCAAACGCATGAAACATACAGCTATTGACTTTTCGTCTTCCTCCTTTTTCTTTATTTTGTTAATGTTGGCGATATGCCCTTTGTTTATTTTTTCTTTGTTTTTACTTTTGCAATTGTTTTTACTTTTGAAATTATCTACCGGCTTTGTCTCGGTTTTAGTTGTATTTTTTATGTTATCCTGCGTTTTGATTGTTTCACAAGACGTATTCCGTAAATTGTTTTCCGATGTACCCAAATTAAAATTATTCTTAATACTACTCCTCGCATCCGCCATGTGACCGCAGTTGTGGTGTTCCAACTGGGTCGTAATTAGTTTCCCGGACGTGGGCCAGTATTCCCCACAACCGGAGTACTATTTCCCGGTGAGGCACGTGGTGCGGATGTGTGGCGTTGAATGTTACTGTTATGGTAATTTGTCCTAGGGTTTGGATTATTGTTATTCCCATTGGATTGATTATAGCTGGTATTACCATTGTTGTGATTAAAATTGCTGTGACCATTTGAGTTATTATTGTTATAATTGTTGAAATTTCTGTGTTGGGGATTATTGCTGAAAGTATTGAAACGTCCTCCATTGTTGTTGTTACCCCAATTATTGTAGCCCGCATTCATCGTGTTGTTATTGTCGTATCGTCTGTTGTTCACCGGAGCCCCGGAATTTCCCGATTTGTAATTGGAGTTAAATGAACCCCGATTAAAGTTACTTCGTACACCATTATTGTTCCAATTGGTCCCCGAGGAAAACCTAACACCGTTATAGGCAATAGCCCTATTTTTTGAACATGTGTGATTTGAATGTCCATAAACACCACACCACGTGCAGTAAGGGGTGTTCTTGCGAAGGCGGCAATCCCCGTAGGTGTGATTGGGGTTATTACAAAAACCGCATTTAATCTCCACCCTTGTATTCGACACGCGGCCCGGTTGACCCGACGGTCCCGCCGTGGGCGATGAGGTAGTGTTATTTTTTAAATAGGCCAACTGAAATGGATTGACCGGCCGGATGATACCCTCAACATTTAATAACATATTGACCGCATCGTCAAAATTTTCTTCCCTGATTGTTAACGCAAATTGACGTAAAGACGGATCCAATAGACCGGATTTCAAAACCGACATTTGGGTTTTCTCGATTTCCTTCATGAGCGCAATGGACTCGTTGTCATCGTAGTTGGTTTTGACGACCTCGATTACTTGTTGCGCCAATTTGTTGACTCTCCTGGAATAATTTTCCACATCCTCGGTGGGTAATTGACAGGTGTTACGCAATTCTGCCAATGCGGCCTCCAGGGTTTTCTTACCGAGGTAACGACCCTTGAAAATCTCCTCAAATTGTTTGAATGTGCTTATATTGCGACCGCGTATAAGCTCGAACGCATCCCCCGTCAACCTGGTAGCCAATAATGCGACAAAAATATTTTCCTGGTCTTCTTCGGTGCATTTTAATGCCAATTCCCATGCGCACAGGAACTCATGGGTCTGACTTACCAAACATGGTCCGGGTTCTCCTCCGAAACGTGGTACCAAACGGGCCACAATTTTACTAATTTCGTCGTATGACATGGCAAGGGTAAATTCTCGGTTGATGGTTAAATCGGCGATGTGGTTGATGTCTTCCAATACTACCTCGAAAAAGGATATTTCCTTACTGGTTTCGAGTTGGCTGCACTTTTCTTGATCTATCTGATCCCGTAAGGCGTGTACTTCTTCCTCACGTTTGCAAATCTCGTTGCGTAATGTGGTGATCTCGTTTAAATGTTTTTTGTCACGGAGGTCACCATTGTTTTCTCGTAACTCGATATGTTGTTGTAACTCCTGCAGTTGATGGGTGTATCCCGAAAGGATCTTATTCAACTCAATTTCTTTTTTCCGACTGTCGGCAATTCGGGTTTTTAATTTTTCGATATATTGTTCGCTTTTGGTGGCCTCCAATTCGTGATCCCTCAATACGGTTTTGTTATGGCCGATGGTTTGCTCTAAATGTGTGACCTTGTGTTGCAACTCCTTAATGGTTTCACCAAATCGGAGCCTCTCAGTCCTGCTTCTCGTTAATAACTGGTCTAATATGTTCTCGGTTAGTTCCAACTGATCCACCTGGGTATTCGCCTGGGTGATTTGAGACCTTATGCTACGACACTCCTCAACACGTAATACTTCCTTACAGGTGACCAATAAATTTTCGTTTAAATGCCTGATGGCGGCATTTAACAATCGTTGGTCATGTCGAGATTGACGTTGTTCGTCCATGGGGTCCCAACAGACATTTTAAGCATATTCCGACGCCGCAGTTTAAGTATCCACCCAAAGCCTTGACCCGGCGAAAAACCCGAATATTATTTTTTATTTTAAACCGTCTTCAAATAGAACGTGAGTAAGTTAGATATGTATGTTAGATTTTCAAAAAGGAAAAACCGCTTTTAATTTTGGTACATGGTTTCTCTAGCATTGAAACAATCAACGGCCAAAAAGAAAAACAAGAAAAATAATGGAAAGTCATACACCAAATATCGACATGGACTACTTGTATATCAACCTATGTAATTATCCATATAAATATTCCACACAAAAAAAAAATAAAGGGGATAAAAGAACAGAAGAGAAAAAAAAAAATTTCCACATTTACGAAGTGTATTCCCAAGGCCTATTGGGGCCTACATGGAATACGATGTTTGGTTGCGTGATTTAATTGGGTAGGCTATTTTTGCCGATTTGCCAAATAAATTACGATAAAAAAATGTTTTACTAAAAAAAACTTTATTATTAACATTAAAATTATTAAAATTAGAGTTAATCTAAAAAATTTAAAATTAAATTTAAATTTAAAATTAAAATTTAAATAAAAATTAAAATAAAAATTATTTATTATAACATTACATGTATATCTGAAAAAAATAAATTATTAAAATTAATGTTCTAAAATAAAAAAAAATTAATTATTATAACTATATATATACATCTGAAAAATTTATTAAAATTAATGTTCAAAAAAAAAAATATTTATTTATTATACATCTGAAAAGGAAAACTAAAAATTATTATTATTATTTTAATTACCTATCTTCGATCTCCCACGTATCCTACCGGCTGCGCCAAAATGTGGTGGTGATGATTCCATTATTTAAATTTTTGGAAAAAATATTCAATTAAAAACAACTTTAACTTTTTTATTTTATAAAAAATAAACTTTAATTATTTTTCCTATTACTTAATTCTACTTAATTAATCTTATACTATATAATTTTTTTCTTCCCGTGTTACTTGTAACTATAAATATTTATTACTGTCTCTTTCCTTAAAATTACCCTGCTATTTAAACAAAAATCGACTATGCGTCGTCATCAATATTGAATATTGGTGAAAATATGATAATCGCCAATATTCAATGATTTTAAAGAAAAATAAAAACAAAATAAGGCAAACCGTTACAAATCCGGGTCCTCTAGATGAAAACCCTTGGAACTTGTAAGGTCTGTTATGCCTAAAACTAAAGATTCATGAGTTTCCCGGTGACCGAAAAAGGTAACCGAGAACGCGTTTAATTATGGGGTGTAATTCCCGCTTTATAATATATAAAAAATTATTAGTAAAATCTTATATATAAAAAATTGTAGGTAAAATCTTATATATAAAAAATTGTAGGAAATATATATAAAAACTTATAGGTAAAATCATATATATAAAAAATTATAGGTGAGAACCTATATAAAAAAAACAATACAATATAATATATATATATTCGCCGAATTTGCGGAATGCGAATATTAATAAAAAAAAATGTTAAATGTAAATCGATTGGAATGCATATACGGATATCGTTATGTATATCGATATCCGTTCACATATATAAAAAAAAATATTATAAATGAAATGTAATATGATAAACTAATTATACATAATAAAAATAATAATAATATTTTAAAATAATATTATATATATAAAAAAAATGCACTTAAATATTGCACTTAAAAACTTATTAATGAACTTATGCATAAAATATCTTGTATATTATTATGATTTCCAGTATTGCAATTATAATCCATATAATATTTATTGAACATAAATAATATTATTGGTTTACTTAAAAACTACTATAATATTTTAATTACGTATTAATATATTTATTACTTAAAACTAGTATATTATAATATTTTAATACTACAGAATGTCACAACATGACAGTATTTTTCCTGAAAAAAAATCATACCAATAATTTACCATCAAAACTTATAATACATGAAATGATAAAAAACCATTGTAGAAAATTCCTCTTGAAAACTACTTTTCTATGGAAAAATATCACAACAATAATTTACCATCAAAACTTATAATACATGAAATGATAAAAAATTATTGAAAAAAATTCGTCTTGAAAACGTATTTTTCCTGAAAAAAAATCATACCAATAATTTACCATCAAAACTTATAATACATGAAATGATAAAAAACCATTGTAGAAAATTCCTCTTGAAAACTACTTTTCTATGGAAAAATATCACAACAATAATTTACCATCAAAACTTATAATACATGAAATGATAAAAAATTATTGAAAAAAATTCGTCTTGAAAACGTATTTTTCCTGAAAAAAAATCATACCAATAATTTACCATCAAAACTTATAATACATGAAATGATAAAAAACCATTGTAGAAAATTCCTCTTGAAAACTACTTTTCTATGGAAAAATATCACAACAATAATTTACCATCAAAACTGATAACAGATCGATTGATAAAAATATTGAAGAAATATCATGTTGAAAAGGTCTTTTTTCTGAAAAAAAATCCAAACAATGATTTACTATTAAACTTATAGTAAATAAATTGATAAGAAAATTCTTCTATAAAATAGGCATTTTTTATGATAAAAAATCCAAACGATGTTTTACTATTAAACTTATAGTAAATAAAATAATAAAAAACCATTGTAGAAAATTCCTCTTGAAAACTACTTTTCTATGGAAAAATATCACAACAATAATTTACCATCAAAACTTATAATACATGAAATGATAAAAAATTATTGAAAAAAATTCGTCTTGAAAACGTATTTTTCCTGAAAAAAAATCATACCAATAATTTACCATCAAAACTTATAATACATGAAATGATAAAAAATTATTGAAGAAAATTCGTCTTGAAAACGTATTTTTCCTGAAAAAAAATCATACCAATAATTTACCATCAAAACTTATAATACATGAAATGATAAAAAACCATTGTAGAAAATTCCTCTTGAAAACTACTTTTCTATGGAAAAAAATCATACCAATAATTTACCATCAAAACTTATAATACATGAAATGATAAAAAATTATTGAAAAAAATTCGTCTTGAAAACGTATTTTTCCTGAAAAAAAATCATACCAATAATTTACCATCAAAACTTATAATACATGAAATGATAAAAAACCATTGTAGAAAATTCCTCTTGAAAACTACTTTTCTATGGAAAAATATCACAACAATAATTTACCATCAAAACTTATAATACATGAAATGATAAAAAATTATTGAAAAAAATTCGTCTTGAAAACGTATTTTTCCTGAAAAAAAATCATACCAATAATTTACCATCAAAACTTATAATACATGAAATGATAAAAAACCATTGTAGAAAATTCCTCTTGAAAACTACTTTTCTATGGAAAAAAATCATACCAATAATTTACCATCAAAACTTATAATACATGAAATGATAAAAAATTATTGAAAAAAATTCGTCTTGAAAACGTATTTTTCCTGAAAAAAAATCATACCAATAATTTACCATCAAAACTTATAATACATGAAATGATAAAAAACCATTGTAGAAAATTCCTCTTGAAAACTACTTTTCTATGGAAAAATATCACAACAATAATTTACCATCAAAACTGATAACAGATCGATTGATAAAAAATATTGAAGAAATATCATGTTGAAAAGGTCTTTTTTCTGAAAAAAAATCCAAACAATGATTTACTATTAAACTTATAGTAAATAAATTGATAAGAAAATTCTTCTATAAAATAGGCATTTTTTATGATAAAAAATCCAAACGATGTTTTACTATTAAACTTATAGTAACATAAATAAAATAATAAAAAACCATTGTAGAAAATTCCTCTTGAAAACTACTTTTCTATGGAAAAATATCACAACAATAATTTACCATCAAAACTTATAATACATGAAATGATAAAAAATCATTGAAAAAAATTCGTCTTGAAAACGTATTTTTCCTGAAAAAAAATCATACCAATAATTTACCATCAAAACTTATAATACATGAAATGATAAAAAACCATTGTAGAAAATTCCTCTTGAAAACTACTTTTCTATGGAAAAATATCACAACAATAATTTACCATCAAAACTGATAACAGATCGATTGATAAAAAATATTGAAGAAATATCATGTTGAAAAGGTCTTTTTTCTGAAAAAAAATCCAAACAATGATTTACTATTAAACTTATAGTAAATAAATTGATAAGAAAATTCTTCTATAAAATAGGCATTTTTTATGATAAAAAATCCAAACGATGTTTTACTATTAAACTTATAGTAAATAAAATAATAAAAAACCATTGTAGAAAATTCCTCTTGAAAACTACTTTTCTATAGAAAAATATCACAACAATAATTTACCATCAAAACTGATAACAGACCGATTGATAAAAAATATTGAAGAAAATAAATTATTGTAATAAAAAAAAATATTTAAAAAAAAACGTAAACAAAACAAAACAAATATGTAAATCAGGTTGGTGAATTTAATAATGCAATTATCTAATTCATCAACCATTGTTATTTTTTAATTGTGCCAAACCATAATAAATGTTTTAATTTTCTTTTCTCTCTCATGAGAATTGTCGATAACTCGAGTTGTCGTTATGTCGTGTTGCTCCGGTTTGAACTTTACATACATATATTAGGTTGTCTAAAAAATATTGATAATTTTTTTTACAAAATTCAAACGATTTTTTTATATATTTCAAATGAACTTTATTAAACCAAATATGCGCCGTTTTGATCGATGACCCTTTGCCATTTTTCTGGTAAAGACATTATCCCATCACAGTAGAACTTCTGTGTTTTCTGGGCAAAAAACTGATTCAAGTGAATTTGCAGTCCTCTGCGGAATTTAATTTTAAATCACTAAGGGAGTTCTGCAGAGACCGGAACAAATGATAATCTGAAGGTGCAAGGTCCGGGCTATATGGTGGATGCATTAAAACTTCCCAGCCAAACTCTCTCAGTTTCTGCCGAGTCATCAAAGATGTGTGTGGTCTGGCGTTGTCATGATGGAACACAACACCCTTTCGATTGATTAATTCTGGACGTTTTTTTTTAATCTCGTGCTTCAATCTTGTTAATTGTTGACAATACAGATCGGAATCAATGGTTTGACCGCGTGCTAGTAATTCATAATGAACGATTCCTTTCCAATCCCACCAAACAGACAGCATTACCTTTCTGGGTGTTAATCTAGGTTTTGCTACTGTTTTAGGAGCTTCACCCTTCTTGGACCACCATCTTTTTCGTACATTATTATCGTATGTGATCCATTTTTCATCACCTGCAATCATTCGCTTTAAAAATGACTCGATTTCGCTCCTTTTAAACAGCGTTTCGCAAATGGAAATTCGGTTCATTAAATTGTTTTGTGTTAATTCATGTGGTACCCAAACATCGAGCTTTTTCTTGTATCCAGCCTTTGTCAAATGGTTTAAAACTGTTTGGTGATGGATGTTTAGTTCTTTAGCGATATCATGACTGCTTACGTGTCGATTTTCTTCAATTTTTGATATGATTTCATCGACTTTTTCAGTGATTGGTCGACCAGAACGAGGTGCATCTTTGACATCAAAATTACCGGAACGAAATCGAGCAAACCATCTATAGGCTGTTAATTTTGATAAAGTTCCTTCACCGTAAACTGCACAAATTTGTTCATGTGCCTGTGTTGCATTTTCACCTTTTTCATAATAAAATTGTAAAATGTATCGAATTTTTTCACTAATTTCGCTCATCTTTAATGCACTACAACTTTTAAATGACTAAACAAATTTAATTTTTTTTTTTTTATCTACGAAATGTCATCTTTCGAACATATGTTAGTGTTACCTGATCAGATTAGTACTACTTGAAATATTCAATTATAATGACATCTATTTATAAAAATTATCAATACTTTTTCGACAACCTAATATTTTAAACATAATTATATAATACCAACAAAAAAATCATAGAGAAAATAGAATACTTTTATCTACCCTTTAAAATAATAAACTCACCTCATTCAATTATAAAAAATATTGTTATGTGACAATACCACAATACCACATTTACTCACAAACTCATGGAAACATGGGTCAATAATAATAATAGTAACACCTAACTAACAAACCTATATTGTATGTAAGATATTAGAATATTATTGTCGTTTTTTTTTCATGTTACACCAATCACACCAATCCCACCTAAATAGAGTGTTGTTAAAAAGCTGTTCTTTTCATCCACCATCTCCACCGTGTGTTGAAGGTGTAGCTGTTATTTTCATCACACCATTTACACACCGTTACCACCATTCACCACCGGCTACACTCTCGGTTGTTGGCTGTGTAGATGGTGTAAACATATACATACAAACCAGTTTATTTGATTTTTTTTGTACTCTTTAATATTTTTATTTTTATTTATTCATCATAAAAAATACGCGAAGCAATTGTTTTTTTTTCGGTTTGTGTTTCGGTTTTTTTTCCGTTTGTGTTTTTTATAATTCAAAAAAATAAGTTATATATTAATAATTTAAATTATCTTCATTAAATTACTATTTAATTAATAAAAAGTTTTAAAATGTGCTGGAATAGTATTGATCTCTTGTTGCGTAAGTATATCTTAAATATACAACTTTTTTTATTAGCCACAAAACATAGCAGTAATTTTTTGCGTGATTCTAGAACTATTGGAACTACGCAAAAAAACTACTATACTTCTTTTACGATTTATTTTTTAGAGGCTGATGATTTATTAAGGAATCATCAAGAAGTACCGGCTACTAACATTGCATATACAAGTATTGATGAACAAAATGTGTCACAGGCGAAAAATGTTAAAAATTAAAAACTCCAGGTAAGAAATATGTTTAACCCACACGAATATTAGTAAAGAAACATGGAAACATTAATTTTCCTTTCTTTTGTAATTACTCGTTTTATTATAATTTTTTAAATGCAGATTGTATTACCTATTGTATTACTGAAGTTGGTCCAAAAAAAAAAAATTCGGGAGAAAGAAAATAATGTGGGAACATATTGCAATGGAAATAAACACCAAATTCGGTATCAATCGGGATTTCGAACAGGTTTTAAATCGATACAAAACGGTAGAAAGGAAGAAAAAAGATCAAATTAATAATAATAAAACCTCGGGGCAAACGAGATCAGTTATACCGTTTGAAAAGGAATTAAACCTAATTACCCAGCATGATGATTCTATCGAGCCGGAAGTATTAAGGGGAGTTAATTTCGGAAGAAGAAAGGAGATTATTGAAGAGCCGGTTAAGAAACGCAAGCGCTGGCACAGTCCCCAAAAACCAACTGCAGATTTGCAGCGATTGCTGCTTTCAATTGATGAAAGACGGGAAAAAAGAGCGGAAATAAGAGATCAGAGGAGACAGGATCGGCATAAGGAAAAAATGGAATTGATAAAAGCGTTATTATCAAGCAAAGAAATCAATTAGGATTTTTCAATCTAGTTTTCAAACTGTTTATGATAACTTTATTATTATTTTAATTATATTGAAGAATTTATTAATTTTTTTGGTTTAATAACCTCATAAAAAACTGTTATCATTAAAAAATACGTTTGTCTTTATTATATTTTACTCGTACTTACTCGTACAGAATTTGTCATTATAGTTTTTTTAAAGGCGATATTAGATGATGGTGTCTATATGGTGTAAGAAGCCATTCTCTGATTTCGTAAGCACCATCTGCTAATACGTGGTATTGTCCTTGACAAATTTGTTGCAATTGATCAGATATCGGTGATAATTTGTATACTCGTGCGTCGTGTATCTTACTGGGCGCACCAGTAAAAACGTACAAAAATTTTTTTTTTGAGTTACATATTGCCTGAAGAGTTATGGATATCATATCATGGCGGTTTACATAAGTGGATCGAATTTATTTGCTGGCGTCTGAACACTGATGTATGAGCCGTCCATACAACCAATTACATTTGGAAATCCATGCAGCTATAATTAGATTAGCAAAAATATATTTATATTGATAGTAGCAAAATGAAGGAAACTGAAACGGCTTTCTTTGTTTCATTATATATTTATATTTATAAACAATTATTTATCAATTATTATATGACTGGATCTAAATATACAATTTTAAATAAAATTTGATACCAGTGATGAACGAAAAATTTTAATGTAAAATATATATTTTTAACTAACTTTCTGAAAATCACACGATAACTCTTCCTTTTCTTCTGTTGATTTTGGCATATATATAATATCGGGGGCAATTTCTAATAAAAATTCCATAAAAACATCAATCACTTTGTGGGTTCCAGTAATACTTAGTCCAAATAATGTTGCCACTTCACGGAGACTGTTTTTGTTTGCTGCATACCTGTAAATGCATCAAATATAACAAAAAAAATTTCAGATTTTAATTTATTAAATATTATTTCACCATAAGAAAATCAAAACGTAATCATCTCTAGGAATCTTTTCCCTTCCACCATGCCAGCTATATTTCGGATATTGTTTGCTTTTTTAAATATTTCATTTATTTTTATACATGTTGATTTCGTCATCCGAAAATGTCTATTGAACTGCACAAAGCAGATAAATGTAAATAGAAAAACATATTATTATTTAAATATAGAAATTCAAACGTAAATTACAAACCTCATTATCCCCATAATTCGAAACAACCATTTCAACAAAGTTTTTATTTTTTGGATGTATTTCTCGATTTGCTAACACAAACTGGTATTCAACTACAGCAGCTATTTCATCTTCATCATCAGAAGATGAAGAGGTTTCATCCAATAACAATAGCATTGCCGTTAGCTTTTTATCTTTATCCATTGCAAAATAGTATCTAAATTCTATTTTCATTAAATTTTATTTTAACACAAATTTTATTTTAACATAATTTTTATTTTAATTAAATATTTTAAACTTACTATAAAATTGTAAAAACTGTATTTTCTTTTCTATTGTTTTTAATTTTTTTTTATAAATATAATGTTATTTTAATGTTTTTGTTTAGAAACAACATTCATAAACGTAAAACCCGTAAAACAACTACTGATATAGCCAACACTATTTTCTCTATTTTGTGTTCGTTTCATACACTCACACTCACTACACACAAGTGTGGCCTTGACAACACCGACGATACTTGAAAGGTGTTGGTGTGATTGGTGTAACATGAAAAAAAAACGACATGATTTATTTATTGGAAACACCTACACTTATCTATCAAATATTTATTAAAATTCTATCCAATTATATTAAACTTCGATCATCATTAACACTTATGTGCATGAACAATCATATTTAATTCTATGGTGTATATGAATTAAAATAATTCTTATACATATTATATTCACTCAGTTAGTATTAAATTGATCATTTTTTATCCCAATACCACATTGACTAACAAACATATATATAAGCTCATGTAAGCATGGGTTAATTATAGTACGGCCTCCATGTAATTACATAACATATATACATATCCACACCCCTTACAAATGACGTCATTGTTTTCAAAAAAATGGAGAGAAAGAGATACCTGTATTGTTGCACTACTCACTCACATGTATCTCTTATGGATGGGCGTAGGTGGCCTAGAACCGGCATAGCTACTCTACTGAGATCGCTATCAAAATTCTAACTCCATAAAAAAAAGAGGCGGTGTTTTAATTGGTGTAAAATCCACCTTGCCTTCAAAACTTATTGATTTGACCAAATTAACACAAAATTTGGAATGTTTATGTGTTTGTATTAATTTAAATCGTAAAGATTTGTATGTTTTTTGTTGTTACATTCCACCCGCAGCGGATATTTTATTGTATAATGCACTGGTGCAATGTATCGAGTTTGTTTCTACTGAAGCCTGTGATAAAAACTATGAAATACTTGTTTTGGGCGATTTTAATTTACCTCATATTAAGTGGATCGTGGCTGATGATTCTGATTTAATGATACCATTAAATACGGTCGGTGATTTGGAATCGACATTTCTTGATGATATGACGTCACTCGGGTTAAGGCAAATCAACCATGTGAAAAACGCCTACAATAAATCACTCGATTTAGCTTTTGCGTGGGAACAATTGGATTGCTTTTTAATCCGTACTAATAATTGCATTGTGAAGAAGATGTATACCACCCAACACTATTTTTAACTTTAAGTTTTTATGGCTTTTACTCATCTTCTATTACGGATTCTACATTTGTATTTGATTTTAAACATGCCGACTTCAACCAATTAAATGATAATTTTGAACATATTGATTGGAATTATCTTCGGGACTTCACTTTGGATCACGCACTAATTTGTTTATATAATGTTGTTTTTGAAATTTTTTAAAAATGTATTCCTATGAAATCCTCATATATTAAGTCAACTGGATATGCTTGGTATGATGGTGAGGTAAAACGGTTTCGGAACCTAAGAAATAAATTATGGAAATCATTTTATTTCTAAGAATTATTCTGAATGGTTAAAACATCATAATGCATGCGCTCATTTCAACTTTATTATTTCTCAAAAATATATTTCTTATATTAGCTCTGTTGAAGCTGATATTAAACAAATGTCCGGGAATTTTTGGATATTTATAAATACTAAAAGATCGGTAAATGTAAATCCATCATTGATTAGCTATAATAACGTTGAATATACTGATGCCTTTTCAATCGCAAATTTATTTGCTGATTTTTTTCACACCTCTTTTGACAATACTTATGATACTGGGATAATTGAATCATTTGATTATCTGTCCGCAATCAACTTTTCTATTTCTTACTCGTATATTTACGCGTCTATTTTTGCTTGTAAAAGCAAATATTCATTTGGTCCTGATGGTATTCCATCAGTTGTTTTGAAACAATGTATTGCTTTTATATCTCTGCCACTCACAATTTTATTTAATAAATAGATTGAAAATGGATATTTCCCCGATCTATGGAAGAAATCATTTATTATTTCACTATATAAAAGGGGTGGAAAAATGATGTTATGAACTACCTATCCTATTGCACGTTTGTCAGTAATACCAAAAATTTTTGAGAGTATCATTACTAAAGTTCTTACATTCAACGTAAAATCCTTAATAAGTACCAATCAACATGGATTTATTTCCGGTGAAAATTATGGTGGAAAAACAAGGCAAGATCGGGGAATTTCAGGCGAAGGGGGCAATACCTAGGTTATATCGGGATTGGATCCCCGGCCGTCTCAAGAACATCCGCGGTTGGTAAACATGCCGGACACCAGTAGAATTATGAGGGATATTAATAAGAACGTCCAGATGTTCGAGGGACGTAGAGGACTCAACTTGGCCTCGGAATTGAGGAATTTGTGGACCAAATGTAATGTCTTGTTCGACGGGTATAGATCTGAGTAGGATAGAATGTTCTTTTTAAAATATATTAAAACTAGATTTTTGGGAGATGCATTTGAAACCGTGGCTAACGCGGATTTCAATGATGTGAGGGAATTGGGAAATATATTGAGAGATAGATATCTGGAAAGTAAAACATATCGGGTGGTAAAAGATACCATGATGCGGGCACAGCAGGGGCCGGTGGAGACTCTTTTTGATTTCGGAGTTCTTATGGTTAAATTGTTGGCACAGTGTAAGGAGGCAACCACGCAAAAATACGGGGCGATGGGCAATATTTATATGTTATTGGAGGAGGATGAAACTATGGCGATCAGAATTTATTGCAATGGGGTGACTAATTCGCAACTTCGTTTAAGACTTTCGTGCATGGAGTTAACCACCCTGAATGGGACCATTAAAAGGGCTACGACGTTGGCAAAGGAGGTGAGTGAGATGGGCATAGACCTGGGGATGGGTAGATTGTCGGTCAGGGAGGATACGGGTCGGATGCGTTTGTTTTGCGGGAAATGGGGACATGTGATGCAAAATTGTTAGCGTGGAAGAATCGGGAACAACGAAATCACGGTACTTTCGAGGTAGATAATGGGGTACACTCCCATGGTAATCGGTACAATTATGGCAATCCTGGTCGCACTGGGGGTATGGAGACAGGGGGAAACCAATATGGGAATAACCAGGGAGGGGTTAATGAAAGGTATCGCACTGGATATGGCAATGGGGATCGTAATCAGGGCCGGGGTAACACGAATAGATATTCCGAAGGCAATAGCAATAATGACGGTTATAGGAATAATCGGATGGAAAGAAATTATTGTGGTGTAACAAACATAAGGAGAAACCATGGGCCAACACATTAAGCGAATTGCATTAACACACATACAATCCACGGGGAACAATCGACGGGTTACAGATTACCAAATGAGTCGGGAGAACGAGAACGAGCGGAGCCAGAGGATTCCACGTGTAAATTTTTAATTGATATATATTCGGGGGATTTTAAAAATGGAAAATGTAGATTGTTGGTGGATACGGGATTCTTCATCTGTCCTAATAACCTTAATAATTCCTACGTAGTACAATTTACACACCGAGAAATCCCACACATTATAATTTTGATACACGGTTATCAAATTATAATGTCGTTTTTTTTATGCCCATAATATTAGAATATTGCGCGCGAGCATAAACAAATAAGTTATTTTTTTTTATTATATATTATAAGTTTTTATGAATGAAATTTTATTAATAGGTTTTTTTTTATGCATAAGAAATAAAAAATGCAATTTTGTTAATTGGTGTCCCGTGACATCAATTAACAAAATCAAATAATCTATGTGTATAAAAAATTACACATAGGTATGTTGTCTTTAACATATAGTTTTTTTTATTAATATATATAATTCATATATGTTATAGGTGGATAAAATACTCCTATTACATATATGCATTTCCGTAGTATAATTAAATTGATTTTTTTTAAAAGAAATAAAAATGCAATTTTGTTAATTTTGCGCGGTAGGTCCGTTATTGACTGTGTAAAGAACATAATAACGTTTAAAAGTAGATCAGTGCATGAGAGGACGATAGAAGTAAAGGAGGAGGAAATACAGGGGATACGGAGTATGGAGGCAAAAAACATGAGTTAGGGGTAGAGGAAAACGGAAAACGGTTATAAGATAGCACTTATTGAAAGATCGACGGAAACAAGGAAGGATGATTAGTTAACAAGGAAACGGACAAGGAAAAGGGGATGTAAAAGCGAATCAAATTTAAAAAGAGAAACAAAGCCGGGGTATATCATGGATTCGTACGGTCAGGAGTTAAGAAACAAGCGACAGGGAAGGTTTAGTTATGAGGGATATAAATTGTCTAGGGTCAGGAAAAGGGATAAAATAAATTATGATAATTCTTGTAATCCATGGTAATTTAAAGTTGGTGATTTAGTATTCGTGGGGCCGAAGACAAGGTCTTTCAAATTGTCTGAAATATGGTAGAGTCCGTATGAGAGAGAGAGAGATGTGAATATTACGATTAAGGAGATGAATGTATTGAGACGAATACATAATAATCTGTTAAATCTATATCATCAAAAATAAAAACATGATTTTTATACATTTTGGGTTGGATTAGGTACATAGGGTTAGATCTATATTAGTATATTATTTTTATTTTTGTCAACGGTTACGTATAGGAAAGGAGCTGATTCGTATTTTATAACGGTAATTTGAAATTGGGAATTTAATCATATTTTTGTTCCATCATTTTTTCAGTCTTTGGAGTGAAAGACGAAAGTAGGGGGATATTAATGGTGAGGACGTGAGGTAGAATTGAAGTTCTGGATCATTTCTAAGTTAATATTTTAACGGTGTGGGATATTATGATTTACTTTATTTGATATGCATTAAAAAGACAAACATTCACATTAAATTTATATATTACGGAACTTCTATTAGATTTTTTTAGTAAGTGGTTATGCCGAAACTCCAATGAAACCATAATACAAAACCGTATTCCGCTGAATTAAATTTCGGTTTTATATACAATACACATTTTGAGGTAGTATTAGTATATGGAGTAGAATGAAATGATGCACATGGCCTGTAGTAAATAATTATAATCAGAAATAAATAAAATAAAGATTGAAATATGAAACTGAGATAATGTTATGAAATAAAAAATATATTACAGTAAGGCGGAACTAAAAGGTATGCAATTACAAGTCACCAAATTTTCAGCCGAAATAAATGATATAATAATCAATCGAAGAAGGAGACATGCCACCATGGAAGTTAATTCATGTTAATGCAGATACGGGTTGAAGGTGTTCAAAGTTTACCATAAAATACTTCTTGACTTCAAAGGCGGATTCATCAGAATTGTATGATATCGACATCAAGCAATATTGGGAATTATCCGCGTGATCGAGTTCATTGCGAGGACGCAATGTGTTTTGTGAGGGGGGAGTAATGTGGTAGAGTAGAATATTCAACGCACGAATAAGGTGGTGGGTGACTGTTAGGAAAGTAATAAATGCATTGATAGGAATATTGGTAGGTTAAGAACAATGCACTAGCAAATAAAATATTAATATAAAATTATAATATATAATGATAGATTGGTAATATGTATTTATGTGGGGACCGCGCTAATGCAAAATGCTCATATGAAATATATATATTTGGAGAACTGTTATGATGTGGGTTATGAGTGTGATATTGATTGAAAGGAATGTGTGATAAAGAATGAATTGTGTGTGATATGTTAAGCGATCGAGTGAAGTTGAAACGTTAATTAATTGAATTAAAAAAAATTAAAATTGAATTAATAAAAATTAAATTGAATTAATAAAAAAGAAATGGAATAAAATAAAGTAATAGTTTAAATACAAAATAGAAAAGTTTTTTTTTGGTATCGATCCCACAATTTGGGGGCTCAACCCAACTCAAAGTATAAGATAAGTTTGAAAATGATAGGATAAATTAGGGTAAAGTGCATGCAAATTAAATCAAAGATAAGGAAAAGAAAAAATAACAAAAGTTAAAGACAAGTTATAGAAAAGTAGATAGAAAAGTTAAAGACAAGTTAAGGAAAGTGGAAAAGTGTTATATAAAAATTTATAATTATAAGAATTTAAGTGAATTTAAGGAAGAACATACCATATATTTAAATAATTTACTTTTATTCAATTAATTGAATATAAAACTATATAATAGAACAATGGTATAAAGACTATAGGTATGCTTGACAGCTGATATACAACTTTGTATGACGTCATTTTGACGTTTTTCAATGAGTAATAAACCATAATAAACATAAGCACAATGAAACAAAAAACCCAAAGTGACGTCAGAAAAGGGAAAAATGGCGAACATCAACAAATATCGAGCATACCTATAGTCTTTATACCATGTAATAGAACAATAATATAATTTTAATAATTATTCATGTATTGTTCTGAGTATATAGTGATAATACAATATAGTACAATATAGTGATAAAGCATTGTAATTGGAATATTTTTTTTTAAATATATTTACAATATATAAAATTTTTATTTAATATATAAAAAATATTTACAATCTCAATAAATAATTACTATTGATTAAATAAACATTATTAAGTGAATCTTATATACATCGAAATATTATATGGAAGTGGATATAAAAAATCTTTCAACAAGGGAATTACAGTTGATATTAAAAGAAAAGGGACTGCCAATATACTACAAAACCAAAATTGATTTAATTAGGCGGTTACGTGCATCAATGTTAAAAGGCCACCTTACAGTTAATTCAGCATCAGAATCAGACCCGTCAGACACCGAAACAGACACCATGAACCACCAACAACAATCTGTGGGATTAACATCATCGAAGTATGGCGCACAAGATAACGAAGCCGGTACGTCACGATCACAAGGTATGAAAAACGAAATACAGATGAATCAAAATAATAATAATAATGTTAGGGCGGCAACGATAACGTTAAGAGATGTTGAAGATTCTCTTACAACATTTGATGGAGAAAACTCAACTAATGTAAATGAGTTTTTAGAACAGTTTGAGGAAAACGCTGATATTTTTGAATGGGATGTTACACAAAAATACATTTATTTAAGGAGGTTATTGAGAGGAGCTGCGAAATTGGCAGTGGAATCAACCGGAGAAGTAATTTATTTATTTATTTATTTATTCATTTAGCAACGGGTACAAGCCCTACTGCCGTTTTACAAAACATATAATACAAGATACAAAATATACAAAAAATACAAAAACTAGCGAATACACACTTCAAAATCAAATACATAAAAATGCTAATAAAACCAAATAACAAACAAAAAAGAAATACAAAATATATTAAAAAAATAACAAAATAAAACAAAAAAAAAAAAAAAACAAAGACAAAAAAAAAATAAAAAATATAATCACAACCAATAGTAACAGTAACCCACCAAAGGCCATGCCAAAAATTATTTACCAAAATGTAATATACTAACTTACACCATTGTCATATCGACAAACGCATTCGAACAATAATATTATTATCATCACACCACAAGACGAAGCCAGACCCAATCTCAATCCGCCAAACCGAAATATCTTGACCTTAATTTACCCAAAAATATACGCCGCGAAATACCGAAATCAAATTGATCGTTGTACTTATTAAATAATCTAGACATATTGCACAACGGCTCATATTTACCGTAGTTTGTTCTATGAAAGTCCAGGTGCAAGAAGTTGTGACCACGTGAGCACCGTATTGGAACATTGAAATCAATCTTAGACAACAAATTCGGCGCATCAATCACATTCGTCAACATATCGAATACAAACATGACACACGCAGTTTCCCGCCTATGCCCCAACGTCGGCAGATCGATAAGTTGACACCTATGCAAATACGGGGGAATTGTGGAATCTTCCGACCACCCCAACCTGCGATCTAATAATCTAATAAAATTTTTTTGCACCGATTCGATAGCATCCGAATGAACACCGTAGTATGGATTCTATACCACAGATGCATACTCCAATCCCGATCGTACCAATGCACAATATAAACCCTTCAATGCATATGGGTCCGAAAAATCCACACAACACCGTTTAATAAATCCCAGCAGCGAATAGGCCTTGCATGTAATATAATCAATGTGTGAACTAAATGTCATACGTCTATCAAATCTAACACCCAAATCAATGATTTCATCGACAATTGCAAGAGAATTGCCGGATATGACATAGTCAAAAGCAAGCGGATTAATCTTTCTGTGATATGACATCACAAAAGATTTCTTCACATTGAGCATCATACAATTCCTTTCACACCAGGACGAAACACGGATTAGGTCATCCTGCAACATCGCCGAATCATCAATGCATGAGATGGTTCGGAAGATTTTCAAGTCGTCCGCATACATAAGGCACCGTAACGACATTATTTCCAATGATATGTCATTAATGAATATATTAAATAGAAGAGGGCCCAGGTGGCTTCCCTGAGGTACACCCGATCCCCCTCCGAAGACGTTCGAGTCACAACCAAGATTACGTACAAATTGCTTTCTACCCACCAGATAGGAAGTTAACCAGTTAAGCATCGATGAATGAATACCAACTTTCTCAAGCTTTTTAATAAGGATGTCATGACATACCCTATCAAAAGCCTTTTGAAAATCCATATACACCACATCGATTTGCCTTCCAGATTCAATTCCACTGATCGAATAGTTAACAAAGTCTAGCAAATTAGTCACCGTCGAGCGCCCCTTCATGAAACCGTGTTGGGAAATTGACATAACGTTCTTGCAATCGATCACAAGAATATCACAAACGATTGATTCGAACAATTTACCAATTGTTGGAAGAATTGCCACCCCCTGTAGTTGGAGATGTCACCACATGAACCAGACTTATGTATCGGTGTTATATACGATGTCTTCCACTGTTCCGGAAATTTGCCACTTTGCAACGATGTGTTGAAAATGTGGTATAATGGATCCACCAAAGATTCCGCACATTTCCTTAGGAACAATGGATGCACCCCATCAGGCCCAGAACCCTTGTTAATACTAATTTTGTTTAATTTAGTCAGTATTTGCTCACGTGAAATACACAATGAGGCGATATTAACCATTTGTTCAATGCAAAATTCAGGACGAATACCATCCAATGAGTTCCGGGTTGAAATGTAGGCATCACCAAAATACTTCGAGAATGCCCCACATATCTCCCCAGCAGATGCCAACTGGGCACCATTAAACTTCATGATAGATGGCATGCCCCCTGACTTCCGCTTAACATTAACATAGTTCCAGAACCTTTTGGGATCGCGACACAGAGACGATTGTATCCGTCTAATATACGTACCATAGCAGTGACGCCGGTAATGCGCGAATATTGTGCGCGCGGAACAAAAGATCTCATAATCGGATCGAAGCCTTGTCCGCCTCTACCGACAATGCGCCCTACACTTGGCATTCTTCAACGTGAACAAGGTACGATTGTACCATGGCGGATGACCAATGCGGAGGACCCTCATTGGAACAAACCGACGAAAGCCATCCCGCAATATGTCGTAGAACCGCGAAACCATAACGTCCACGCAACCACGGGTATCTAAAATTGAATCCCAATCAATGGCATTGAGATGTTCCCCCAATGACCCATAATCTCCCTTGCGAAAATTAAAGGCCTTTGGACGCTCATTATTTTTAGAACATCCAACAATCCCCTCGACTCGAATACACAACGGCGGATGATAAGGTGCATCAACACGACACAGGGAATATAACACACTCAAAAATGCACTAATTAACGAATTCCAGAGCGAGGCAACAAGTCTTGACATACATAGGATACTCAGTAGTAGGAAGAAAGATCATAATGAAAGTTATCTGGAATATATTTTTAACATGCGAAAAATAGCCAACCAGGCTAATATTGATGAAAAATCCCTAGTTTCTTATATCATTGCAGGTATTCCAGACTACAACAAAAATAAAATCATGTTATACGATGCCAATAATATTGCAGAATTACGTGTGAAAATCAAATCATACGAGGAATTTAAAAAAATTGAAAAGGTCGAAACTACAAGGTATCCCCAGAACAAACATCAACAATACAGTCATACCAGCGGTTATACGTCGATAGGCAGTGGTTCAAACGTCAATAGAGTAAGTAGATCGCGTTGCACAATGTGTGGATCTATGTCGCATAGTGTTGAGTTTTGCCCGAGTGGGTTCAAAGGATCTAGATGCTTTAGGTGCAATCAATTTGGACATATTGCGAGATATTGCAAGAACAAGCCAACGAATGAACGAATTAATACATCACATAGGGTTAATTTCATAAAAGTAGCCGATATGACGGTTGGGGTACAAATTGGTGCCGTATCCATCAACGCACTGGTAGATACAGGTAGTGATTTTAGTCTATTGAATCAACATCAATCAACATCAACATATAATGAGCTGAACACCGATATCGCACTAGCTAACCCTTCGTTACTTTAAGGGGATTGGGGCAACAATCTATTTTAACACGGGGTGCTATGGAAACCGAGGTAAGAATAAACAATAATATATTTAATATAAAATGTCATATTGTAGATGATGACGCCATAAATTACGATATGATTATTGGAAAGAATTTGCTCAGCACGGTACAGCTGAGTATTAAGAATGAAATAGTTGATATTCATAAAAATGAAATGGAGATTAATAATATAGAATATGAGACATCAACAAAATCGATCCTACCATATTTAACATTGAAGGAGATAACATTGGAAATATTGATATGGTTGAAAACAGGTATGCCCGTAATGAGATCAAAAAATATTTAACAATTATACACATATGAAACCACCAAGTTCGACAATCAAAATGACATAGTGTTGGAAGGCGGGATTTTTTCGCAAATTTATCAAGGACTTTGCGATTATTGCGAAACCGTTAAGTGATCTAATCAAAAAGGACAGCGATTTACAGCTTAAGGCATTCGCCATTTTAAAAGAAAAACTTTGCGGTGATCCAGTGCTAAAGCTGTATAACCCACGATACAAAACGGAATTGCACACGGATGCGAGTCAGGTTGGTTATGGGGGATGTCTATTACAAGTGCATCCGGACGACAGGAGCCTTCACCCTGTTTTTTATCTCTTTTTTATCTTATGCCAAAACAACAGTGGCTGAATCAAAATTAAGCAGTTATAATTTAGAGGTTCTGGCCATAATTAAATGTTTAAAGAAATTACGAATTTATTTATTAGGTATACCATTCATCATACATACAGACTGCAAAGCACTTCAAAGCACATTGCAAAATAGAAATGCAAATAACAAGATTGCGAGATGGGCGCTAATTATGGAAAAATACAACTATGAAATACAACATCGTTCTGGAACTAGTTTATGCCATGTGGACGCGTTAAGCAGTAACCAGGCGGTGTTAACTATAGAAACAGGTATATCAGAAAGGATTAAATTAATACAAAAGGACTACAATAATTGCAAATTGATATCAGAACTTCTAAAGAAGCGAACATATGAAGATTATCATATGCGTAATGGAGTATTATTTAAACACGTAAAGGGGAATTACGTCTTGGTAGTACCTAAAGTTTTGGAGTCCGAGATAATTAAGAACATTCATGAACCGGGACACATAAATGAAAGGAAGGCAGCATTTCTACTAAAACAAGATTATTATATATTTAATTTAAGTAATAAAGTTAAAAAAGTAATTAAAAATTGTATCCCGTGCATTTTAGCCACTATGAGCCATGGCAAACACGAAGGATATCTCAACCCGATAGGAAATGGGGATCAACCATTACATACTTATCATGTTGACCATCTGGGACCGATGCCATCCACGTTAAAGGCATACAAGTACCTATTTGTTGTGGTCGACGCTTTTAGTAAGTACGTATGGATATATCCCGTTAAATGGACGACATCGGAAGCAGTTATATCGAAGCTACAAATGCAGCAAACTGTATTCCGCAATCCTGTCCGAATTATTACAGATAAGGGAGGTGCCTTTACATCTCATACCTTTCAAAATTACTGCGACGGGGAAAAAATCATTCATATTGCGATTACCACTGGAGTACCACGAGGCAACGGCCAAGTGGAGAGGATCAATGGAATTATTGTGCCAACGTTAACTAAGTGGTCGGTAGACGATCCATTAAAATGGTATAACCATGTAAGCAAACTACAACTGCAAATTAATAGATCTATCAGTAGAAGTACTAACAAGTCGCCGTTCGAATTAATGTTTGGGGTTAAGATGATTAACAGGGAAGACCACAATATCAACAAAATTATTGAAACGGAGTTAATAAATACATTTGAAAACTCGCGTTTGGAATTGTGTAATGACGCAAAAACACACATATTGAAGGTTCAGGCAGAAAACAAAAAAACATTCGACAGGGGTTGAAAACCAGCCCATAAATATCAACTGGGTGATTTGGTTTCAATAGAGCGCACCCAATTTGGATCAGGCCTAATGCTAAGGAAGTCACCTCCCTTGCTAAGGAAGTCACCTTGACGCGGTGCAAGGGCTTAGGTTGCAATGATCCGGGGCCCTTGCTAAGGAAGTCACCTTGAAGCGGTGCAAGGGCTTAGGTTGCAATGATCCGGAGGGCTATGCTGATAGGGTCACCCATGTCAGACAGGCCTTCGGGGAGCAATGAACAAAGAACTTCCAACCCTCAATTCAAGGTGTCGTGCGACCCGTGCCGAAGAATTAGTTGACAGTCGAGGGTAACAGACTGTGCTGAACGGAGCCTCCTAGACACCGGGCGCCCTCTAGGAGTATACAGCCTTACCATGGCAAGAGGCTCTGCTATGGTGGACCAACCCATTCCTCAATCTAAAATCCTACATTGTATGGAGAACAATATTCAAAAATAAAATGAGAGTGATGCTTCTCTAAACGCATCAGATATTAAAATGGGTGATCACCGCCCACAATTCACGGCGTCTGACTCGTCAGATACCGAAGCAGGAAGTTTGGGTTCGGAGAACTCACAATCAACAATTGTGGGGGTCGAAGAACCTAAAACATCCGGAAAACAAAAAAGCCCCAGTCCGGCTATCTCAGATATTCGAGAAAGGCTACAAGGACTGGGGACCAAACAAAAAAGGCTAAGTGGTTCCGCCAGGAGGAGGTACCAATTTCTAGTCAGTAAGGGCTATTCGACAGAAGAGGCCAAAAAATCTTGTTTGGTAAAAATCCGAGATCGACCCAGTGACGCTCCCCTCAAAAGGGCGCGATCCGACGACTCGACACCGAAAAATACGGATAACATCAAAAGGAGATGTCCAGGTGAAATCAGGGATGCTTCTCAAGGGGATAAACCTCAAGAGAATAAGCCCAGCTACAGCGGGGTCACATCGGCCCACACTATAGCGATCATTCACAAGGACTATCCTGAAACAAAGATCGAAACCGGTCAAATGAAGTCCATCTCGGAGGGCATTGACAATTTGTTAATGTCTCTCCCAATGGACGGAATTTGCCCGAAGTTCACTGGTCTTACAATGAAATCGGGCTGGGTAGCAGCATACTGCGCTGATGCAGGGACGGCCGCATGGCTGAAATCATCATTCGCAGAATCAAATGTTGGAGATGGCAACTTCAAAGCCATAAACGAAGCCGATCTGCCCAAGGCAAGTACATTTTATTTGTATTTGCCAAACTGTCAAAGCGATGACATGGAGAAGATTTCAAGGCGCCTCAAAATTCAAAACATGTCTCTCAGGAATGAGGACTGGAAAATTATTTCAAGAAAAGACAGGGAGCAAGGCATGACGCAGCTTATCGTGTCGGTAAGCCACACCCGTGCACAAGACCTCGTGGGACCCAATTTGAAACTGAATTGGATGTTTGGTTTCGTTTACCTCAGACCGGGGAAACAGGCCACGCATCCGAGACAGCCTCAAAGAGGGCCATTACACGAAGCGGGTAAAAGTGCACCCAAGGCGTCGCAAGTCACCACATCCAATCCTATCCCTAAACCCACAACGCTCCAAACACCCAAAAACATCCCAACATTACCAAATCCGGTACCCAATCCTTCCCCATCCACACCATCCAGTGATCCCATACTTTATCCCATCCCAAAAGTTCCTTCAAAAACGAATGTCCCCAAAGGCGACCCGAGTCTACAAAACTTTAAAATAAATAAACACGGCAAGGTCCAAAAAAAGCATGGACGGGCGCCGAGGAGAGGCAGCACGTGAGGACCAAATGGCATGCCGTCTTTTAAAGGTTGAACAGATCAACCTGCACAAATCCAAGGCGGCCACAGCCAACCTTTGCAAACTATTTAAGGAAAAAGCATGGGACCTGGTGTTAATACAGGAACCGTATGTTTGCAAAGGGAAGGTTCTAGGTCTCCCAAGGGGAAAATCAGGTACAGTAATATACAAACCGGATACAGAAGCACCAAGGACTGCAATATTATGCAATCCCAAATTAAATATTTTTTTTATAAATGAATTTATTTCCAGGGACATCACAGCAATCGCTGTCCCCATGAAAAAGTTAGGAGGCAAAACGCACATCACAAATTTTGCCTCCTGCTATTTCCCGGGAGATGAAAAAGAAGCCCCCCAAAAGAAGCACAAAGCTTTGTGGCATACTGCCAGCACCACAAAGCAAAATACATTATGGGATGCGATGCAAATGCGCACCATATAACATGGGGCAGTACAAACACCAACCCGAGGGGTGAGTACCTTTTTGATTTTTGTATTGCCAACAATTTAATCATAAATAACAAAGGAAACGAGGCTACTTTCGTGACATCGGTCAGGAGAGAGGTTCTAGATGTAACATTGTCTGATGTAGCATCAAGTCACCTGATCTTAAAATGGCAGGTGTCCAAAGAGGCCTCTTTATCAGACCACAGGTTTATCCGATTTGACTTATGCATTCCAGAAGTGAGGGAGGCACAAATCAGAAGCCCAAAAAATATTAAATGGGATCTCTTTGACGATACCCTGAATCACAGGTTAGACTTTCAACCAAAAAATATTAAAACTGTGGAGGAATTAGATAATTCGGCCACAAGGATTATAGAAGATATACAAGAAGCCTATATAAGTAGCTCTGAATTAAAAACAATTAAATCAAGGCGCGATGTACCATGGTGGAACACAAAGCTCTTCAAACTAAGGAAAAAGGCCCGAGACAACTTTAACAGGGCCAAAAGAGAAAACGACTGGGAGGCTTATCGCAAATCCCTAACGAAATTTAACAGAGAGCTAAGAAGGTCTAAGAGGAAAAGCTGGAACGACTTCTGCGAAAAAATTGACACACTCCCAGAGGCGTGTCGAATTCAGAAGGCGCTAGCTATGGACCACAAGAATCCCCTAGGATCTATTCGATCAGGGGGAGGAATTATGTCCACAAATGGGGAGGGATCCCTTAAAAACTTAATAGAGGTGCACTTCCCGGGATGTGTAATACACAACCCAGAAGTGCAGCAAAAGGACGAACAAGTCACCACAGGGGATAGCTGGCCGATTGTCAAAAACCGGGCATATCAGACCAGTAAAGAAATATGCACGGTTGAGGCAGTAAGATGGGCCATAAACTCATTCGAGCCATTCAAATCCCCGGGACCTGATGGAATTTATCCCATTTTTCTACAAAGATCCCAAGATCGTCTAATGGCGACAATAGTAGAACTCTTCAGAGCTAGCCTGGCTCTAGAATATATTCCCATAGTGTGGAGGGAAGTGCGGGTGGTATTCATACCAAAGGCCGGCAAACAAAACGCTTCAGAGGCAAAGGCATATAGTCTCACATAATTTTTCCTTAAAACGTTGGAAAAAGTGATAGACAACTACATAAGAAATACTGTACTGACAAGGCAGCCGTTGGCGGCAGAGCAACATGCCCATCAGGCAGGAAAATCGACCGAGACTGCCCTACACAATATAATCAGTGAAATAGAGGGCACTCTGGTTGACAAACAATTACTGATGTGCACCTTCTGTGATGTGCAGGGAGCCTTTGATAATACAAACTTCAGGGTGCTAAAGAGGGCAGCTATAGGAAGGGGCATTAGTCCTGCTATAGTTGGCTGGATGACGCACATGCTACAAGAAAGGAAAGTCAAGGCAAGATTGGGTGATGCCCGTATAAGTTTTAGACCCACTGTGGGATGCCCGCAGGGCGGGGTTCTCTCGCCACTAATGTGGTTACTGGTGGTGGATGAACTCCTGCTCAGAATTAGGGAAGAACACATAATGTGCGTGGGATACGCCGACGACATAGTTTTAATGGTCAAAGGCAAATATGAAACCACAGTTGCAGAAAGAATGCAGCAGGGATTGAATGTGGTACAAGGCTGGTGCAGAGAGGTGGGACTAAAGGTCAGCCCAAAGAAAACTCACTGCCTACTCTTCACGAGGAAAACAAAACTGAAATACGGGGTACCTACCATGGATGGGAGCCCTATACAGATGGCCAAGGAGGTTAAGTATTTGGGTGTCATACTAGATACGAGATTAACATCGAACCCCCACATCAAATATATGTTAAACAAGGCATACAGGGCATTTCATGCCTGCAGACAAATGATTGGAAAGACATGGGGCCTGAGTCCTAAAATGATGGTATGGCTATATACCTCCATCATAAGGCCAATCACTTGTTATGCGGCCCTGGTGTGGTGGCCAAAAATAAATCAAAAGGAGACGTTGGGGTCTCTAAATAAGCTGCAAAGAGCAATTTGCGCATGCGCGACCGGGGCAATCCGAAGTTGTCCAACGGTAGCTTTAGAAAAACTTCTAGGACTGGATCCGATACATATCCATATCCAGGCAACAGCAATGGCACGGGCATGTGGGCTAAGAACCCTAGACCGGTTCAAGGCGTCAAGTCTTGGACATGCATCTATTCTAAAGAGAATAAACCTGGAGGAAGACCTTCTGGAATTCTCGGATAATATGATCAAGGTTGTGGAGTGCAAAAAGCTCTATGAAACCTGCTCCCTAGACGGGAGCGCAGCCGAGAAAAAAATTGCTGCCATGCCATGCCATGCGGTTGTATGGCACACGGAGGGCAGCACGGGGCCCGCAGGAGCGAGAACTGGCATGGTTGGACCAAGGTTTAAACATAGTCAGACCCTCAGTAAATATAACACGACATTCCAGGCGGCGGCGTGTGCCATCGAGATGGGTGCAATGGAATGCCTCCGCCGGGGATACAAACATAATGAGATATATATTATATCAGAGAATCAGGCGGCAATTAGGGCGCTGGAAGGACCAGTGTTCAAATCAAAGCTAATATATGGCTGTCATAAAAATCTCAACAGGGTGGCCCAGGAAAACAAATTAGTAATAATAAGGGCTCCTCACACTACAGGAAGCAGAGGTAATAAAGAGGCCAGTTACCTGACGAGGGCGGCAGCACGGGCCACATTTGTGGGACCAGAACCCGCCATCGTAAACTCCACCTGCTTCATCAAAACGGCCATAAATGCCTGGAAGGCGAGGGAAAGGGAACAATATTGGTTTTCCTTACCAGGACTAACAAACGCGAAACGGTTTTTTAGTCAAAATTTCACCGGGCTGGAAACTGCAAGCGATAGGAAACGGGAGGAACTGAGGCAGCTATCGTGGTATGCCTCAGGGCACGGACCGTTTAATAGCTATCTTTATAAAACCCGCAAGTCCATATCAGAAGTATGCAGATTCTGTAAAACAGAGAAGGAGACGTCGACACATATACTCTTCGAATGTGACGCTCTGAGAGATAAAAGACATAGGCAATTCTGCACAGACGTAGGGGTCAAGACGATAACGAAGATATCTCTTGACAGTCTTGTAACGACACGACACGACACGACACTGTTGTCGTCGTAGTATCGTCACATTGCCGCCACACAAATATTATCATGCCGTATAAACAACTCGCTTCCTACCGCACAATTTATATTAGTACTAAATTAATTAATCTATCATCTATCCTCTCCTACTCAGTACCACGTCGCAACACCACAAATTTTTATTTTATATATATATTCTTTTTTATATATATCTCATTTTCTTATAATCGTCTTGTCAAAAACCACGCTTAGGTTCTAGAAAACCCTAGAACCGGAAGCAACGCGGGACGGTAGAGGGGGTGAACGATAAAAGAAAGAAAGAGAAAGAAATTAGAAAAGAAATAAATGTACAGGCAGTCGAGGTCCGACGCCCGGGTTTATTAGTTATTAGAAATAAATAAAAATTAAAAAAAAAAATAAAATTTAGAATTAAAAAATTAAAATTAATTATATAAAATTTATTAATAATTTAAAAATTAAAAAATATAATTAAAAATATTAAAACTAAGTATAAAAAAAAAATTTAAGTTAAGAAAACATAATTTTTTTTTTGTTATATATACAAGTTTAATAATTTAATAATTGTGAATTCAAAATTAAATTTATAAAAAAAAAAAAAAAAAAAAAAAATAAAATATAAATTAAAAGAGATATAAAATTATTGTAACCACGCCACCCTAGACGGCGTGAGGTTACATTTGGGGGCTCAACCGGGATCGGTGTTAAAACACCGATCAACATCATCACCACCAGCATCAGCAATCAACATCTTCATTATCGCCACATCATCACCACCTTTTACCATCAACATCATCACCACCAGCATCAGCAATTTAAACATCTTCATTATCGCCACATCATCACCACCTTTTACCATCATCATCATCACCATCAGCATCAGCACCAGCATCAGCAACATTAACATCATCATCATCGCCACATCATCACCAACTTTTTTTCTTATCATCATCATCACCCGAATTTTTGTCATCACCACCACGCCATCATCGGACAACACCACTACCACTACAACCAAAAGGGGCAAGTGTTACATTTGTTTTTTTTCTATTTTTTTTTTTTCTTTTATATTCCTTTACTCGTTCACCTTTTTTTTGCCGTCCCCGGCACATTGCATTTTTATTTTTTTTTTTTTACGGTTGTAAATTTTTTTGGTGTTGCGACGTGGCTGCGGGGTCACTTTCTTGTTTTTTCCTATATAAATTTTTTTTTTTTTTTATTTATCGGTTATCTGGGAAGTTTTTCCTTTTCTTTTTTTTTTATAAAGAAAAAAAAGAGGTGAAAATTTTTTTTTGTTGTGGCAAAGTCTTTTTTTATAAATAAAAATTTTTTTTTGTAAAAAAAAAAAAAAAAAAAAAAAAAAAAACAAAAAAAAAAAAATAAATACGGTAATTCTATATAAAAAAAAAAAATTTTTTTGTTATATGTGTGAAGAAAAATTGGATTCCTATCCTACATATTTTTTTTTTTTACATATATGTTATATAAAATATAATATCTATTATATATAAATTATATAATTATAGCTAGCTATATATAATATTTTTTTTTATATATATATTCTGAAATTTTTTTTTATTTTATAACATTTTACATTATATGGTATTCGCCTTTGCGGTCCTGCTTTTCCCACGCTCAATATTTTTTTTTAGTGCCGATAAAATTTTTTTTTTTATACGGTTTTGTTATTCATTCTCATTTTTTTTTGACCACGTTTACAAAGTGCAACGATTTAATCTATACATGTGTCGAAGTTTTGCTTTACGCAACCTCACCTGGTATAATCAAGAAACTTGGTGTAAATAAATTTTTTTTTTTAGTAAATTATTTTTGAATTTTTTTTTTTTTGCGATCCATACTCCATCAACCATTTGCGTTTTTGTTTCGAAATTTTTTTTTTGGTGTCATGAATTTTACAATGGAAAACGCGATGTTTCCCGCAACCATTGGCGAACTAAGGGATCGTGTTATCCATTTACCACTGGAATTCCTCGATTATGAAATTAGCGGTTGGGGTCATGAACCTATCGGCAATCTTACCAAGAAAAGAAATCAGTTGGCTAAGATTATGGCCGCGACCAGTGATCGCGAAATTTTCGGTCCAAAAATACCTTTCGATCAAGATTTGGCCATGTAACACCTTGTAAGAACACCTTGAACTTTCCAATTTCTTATTGGTACGTTTGGATCGCTTAATGGAAAGAAATTCACATGATGTTGACCGGGGTCAAATTGTTCAGATTAAAAACCGGATTGAAAAATTTGTGCACGCCCTGAGACGAACAACCTTCGTCGATCGGGCGCGAACGACCCGTTCTTTAACACATGCAGAGGCTGATCAGCATTTCGAACCGGCTCCATCACCCTCACGGGTCCCCATTACAATCGTCGATGGTCAAACTATCACTGCAATGGCTGCCGACTTACATCATCACCAGGGCACGTCATTACAACAGACTTCGGCAATTCCTACGTCGATCTTCGACTATCATAATTCAATAGTTACTCCGACGATTTCTCCTTTCAATCAAGCAAACCAAATCAACCAATCGACAACACAACGAGTCAACACCAATAGGGTATCTTTCAGTACGGTGCCGACAACCGATCCGGGGGTACTCACAAATGTTGTTGTTTCATCATGTTGTTGCACACGGGCAAACGCAACTTCAAACGATGCGTCAGCGCCCGGAAATTTTACTCCTACCAGAAACTTTTCCACATTCAGTAACATGCATAACCATTCCCACAAAAACCATTTGCTGCACAACCATCCTGCGGGTAGTTTTCATGCTCGTAACGACGCATCCATTTACGCTGGCACTTCCACGGTTAATACCACATTTCGTAACGAGGCGTCTAATATATGGCGCTGGGGTTTAAAATTTTCCGGCGAACCTAGAACAGCGCCGGTGTTCGAATTTTTACGTCGCGTGGATGAATTATCAGCATCCCGAGGTACCTCCGAGGAGGAACTCTTTCGTTCAGCTGCCGAATTTTTTGAAGGCACCGCGTTACAATGGTTTAGATCAATGTTGGATAACGGTTTAGTACGGTCATGGGAGGATTTAAGACAACACCTAATTTCCGATTATGAGACGTATGAATATGGGGAAAATCTACTGGAATTTATAAAATCGAGAACCCAAAAACCGGGGGAGCGAATCGTCACCTATTTCGCAATCATGGAGGATCTATTCGTCAAGTTAGAGACCCGGCTGCTGGAATCCGCCAAAATCAGAATCGTCAGACGCAACTTGTTGCCAGAATATATCAGGACACTAACGCTTTACGAGCCTAGAACGGTTTACGACCTGAAACAGTCATGTAAGCGTTTGGAAGCAGAATTCTTTTTGGCAGGCGGCACACGTAACAAAAATACCGAACCCGAACAACTTCCACCACCACGTACTTATCGACCAATAAACCAATACGCGCGGTCAACGCCAACTGTTTATGATAACAGACAACCCATTTCGTTCCAACGTCGTGGCTTTCCCCCACGAAATAACCAACCCTATGTAAACCAACCATATAACAACCAACTGTATAACAACCAATCGTATAACACCCAACAATACAATCGGCAACCATACTCGAACACGGCGCAAACTAATCAGCCACACAACCACCAACCATACGCGGGGCTGCAATACCGTAACCCGCAATGGAAAAGTCCTTCAATACCCACCCAGGACGCACGGGCATCCAACATGCCGTACCGTCCATCAAACCAATACCATAATGGTCCTAACGTTAGTAATAATGCTAACACCGTCGGCTATCCACTTCGTATTAACACCATCGACTACCCTGCCCATAACGATAACGTTTATCACAACATTAATGCCAACAGCGACGTTTGCGCATTTCAAACCCAGGCCTGCGACGTATTCGGGCTTCCGCCACACAACAACTCCGACAACCGGGCGATATATGCGAGGAATGATGATTTTCATATCACGGAAGTGGAACCAACAGTGACCGAACCCATTACAGACGTAATTCCCGCACTGTCAAACGCAATGTGGTCAATTAAAATCGAAGACACGCCATTCCCCGATCCAGGCACGACTTCGGAAAACTCCAGCCGAACCATCACGTAGGGGCGTGCGATGGTTCAGTAGTTTCAGCTCCAAATGCCATCAATATGATCAACGGGGTCCCCACGGTTTTTTTTGTTCCTTCCCATCTGCACGAAGACGTATGCCACAAGATCGGCGACAATCGTCTGTACGTTAAACTACAGGTTAATTTCAATACGGACGCTTTTATCTACTGTTTGTTGGACACTGGCGCTAGTATATCGTTATGCAATATCGCGGACGCCGAGGCTTTGCACAGATTTGGATTTGCGCCAACGGCCGTGGACTCCTTAAATATTACAACCGCCGATGGCACTGGACATAAGTCCCGGGGTCGCTTCATAATTCCTGCAATTTTCAACAGAACAAATGTCGTTACACAATTCATAATGGTCCCCGCATTGAAACATGAGTTTATCTGCGGAATGGACATGTGGTCAAAATTGAATTTTTCCTTGGTGCTGCCAAAACCTCCTACGACGCCAACATCGCCGCCGGCCATGGAGTCGCGGGTTTTTGCTTCTTCTTCTACTACATCTCCGCATTCCCCAACGGCGGAATCAAATTTTACACTGACTACGCGGCACGAGGGCCCACACACTGCCACACATTTGCCCAACTTATTCACCAACCTTCCCCAAGCACCTGCGACTTTCGTCGCAACAACTATGGCACACCCTTCCGGTGAGGTCATAAAAACGTTCCCTATTCAAACGGCAAGTCCTTCGCCTGTCCTGGAGAAGCCAATCCCCCAACTTCACGCAATGGATACGCTTCCTCCTTTCCAAAGAGACAGGGTTACCTCGATCATAGAGCGGTTCAAAGAACTGTCACGTGAGGCGTTGGGTCGAACCAACGTTATAACACACCAAATCGATACTGGTAATGCCGAACCCATCTTCCAACGCGGTTATCCCGTATCTCCGAGGGTCGCCGAACGTATGAAGGCCGAAATCCAACGAATGTTGGCTCTGGACGTTATTGAAGAAGCATATTCGCCGTGGTCCTCCCCGGTTGTATTGGTTAAAAGAAAAAACGGTAGGGATCGCTTATGCGTCGACAGTAGAAAATTAAACGAGGTTACGAAAAGAAGCCGATACGCGTTGCCCCGAATAGATTCCATTTTACAGCGCCTCGGAAGGGCCAAATATTTATCTTCAATAGACCTGAATGACGCCTTCTGGCAAATCCCTCTAACCGAGGATTCCAGGGAGAAAACTGCATTTAACATCCCGGGAATGGGGATGTACCAATTCAAAGTTCTGCCTTTTGGTTTGCACAACAGCGCGCAAACAATGCAAAAGTTGCCGAACGAGGACACCTTCTGGTATATTGACGACATCCTGATAGCAAATGAAAATTTCGATGACCATATTAACACCCTACAAACCGTTTTCAACGTCCTTAAATCCGCCGGTTTGACCATCAATCTGGACAAGTCCAAATTTTGCCGAGAAAGCTTACAGTACTTGGGCTATCTACTGGATGGCCAGGGATTGCGAACAGACCCGGCTAAAATCGAAACTATATCAGAATACAATAAACCAACAAGTACAACCGAGGTCAAACGTTTTTTGGGTCTTTGTAGCTGGTACAGTAGATTCGTGGCCGGTTATGCGGAACTTGCTGCTCCATTGCACGACTTAACCAGGCGTGACGGCTCCACGAAAAGCAGGGGTACCAGGGGCACCGAAAAAAACATGAAAATATCTTGGACGGAAGGCGCCGAGTCCGCTTTCAATAAATTGAAATCCGCCTTAACATCCTCTCCTGTCTTGCACTCACCTGACTTCACAAAACGGTTTATTATACAATGCGACGCATCGAACTTGGCAATTGGTGCGGTTTTGGTACAGCGGTTTGAAAACGATGGCGACGAACACCCAATCGCGTTCACTTCTAGGAAACTAAGAGGTGCGGAACTTAACTATACCACGACCGAAAAGGAATGTTTGGCCGTGGTTTTCGCTGTGGAAAAATTCAGACATTACGTGGAAGGGTACAATTTTAAAATACAGACGGATCATTCTGCTTTGATTTGGCTTTTCCGTCAACAAAACCTTTCCGGACGGCTATCTCGGTGGTTGTTGAAACTGCAACAATTTGACTTCGAACTGGTACATGTTAAGGGTAAATGTAATGTGGTTCCGGACGCGCTAAGTAGAATGGACAATGACGTTGATTTAATTGATTTTATCGCTGACCCCGCTGATGAGTGGTACTCAAATCTGCGTGCAAAAATAACACAATATCCAATTAGGTACGCTCAGTATATTTTGAGGGACGACAAAATCTTAATAAAAAACCCCAAACACCGTAATAATGGTCCTTTCCCATGGCAAATGGTGGTTCCTTCCGGCGCACGAAGCGCGGTCTTGGGCGAATGCCACGATTCACCTTTGGCTGCTCATTTGGGCACCCGAAAAACCTTGTGCCGCATCCTCCAAAAATATTATTGGCCGGGCGTCGCTCGCGATGTGGAAAAATATATCAAAAACTGCACCATCTGCAAAACGTGTAGGCCGCACGGCAGAGCACATGGCTTGGTGGGTGAATACAAACGTTGTTCCAGACCATTCCAGTTAATTTCATTGGACCTTATGGGCCCACTCTGTAAATCAACCCCCGGGGGAAATTCATACCTCCTCGTTATCGTGGATTTCTTTACAAAATTTGCTTCCCTCTTCCCATTAAGAACCGCAACCGCTAAGCAGGTCGTCGAAAGGCTCGAAAACTCCTTCTTTCTCCAATACGGCATCCCGGAGATGGTCATAACCGATAACGGCCCACAATTTATTTCAAAAGAATTCCGTCAGCTCCTCACTAAGTATGGCGTGCCAAAGCTTTGGTACAACTGCCTTTATCACCCGCAAAATAATTTTACCGAGCGATGGAACCGCACCATTGGAATCACTGTAATTGCACCATAACCCTTTCATCACGGTTGTCCACTATAAATGTTTGTCATAACGTCTAAATGTCTGTCCGCGATCGTAGAATGAAATGGGGTAAAATAATTTTTACTCTTTGCTTTTTACGCCTCATTATATGTTATATATACACGATAACATAGTAATAAAAAGTTATATTGACATTATTAAAATCTAAAATTATTGTACGTCTGAAGTCCCATTTAAATTTATAAGGCAACGCCGGTCATACTACCAACAAATCCGTAATTATTCTTCACGATCCTTTTTTTTTTTTTTGTATATTGACACCGCAAATTGAGGATATTTTTATCAGTACCAACATATGGGTTCAACAGTTCTCCTGTTCACCATATGGGATACATTATATCAGGTTTTTTTTTCGAATATCAATATTTGACATCCATAAATGACTAACGGTTCGACGGGAACCTGTCCACGTTAGCCGGATTAAATTAATTGTTTCGCTCCAGTATTGGTGCATTTTACATACTTTCAATTTGTTGTACGGGTGTTATTATTATATAAATTTTAGTTTTGTTGAGTTATTCCGCTTCTGCCTTTGGTTCAACGGGACTCCGTTCACAATGGCATTTAGGAAGCGATAATAGTTACAGATGAAGTTGGGAAGGAACCAAGTTGTTAATAAAATTGAGGTGCGACATTATCCGGCGATAATTTAAAGCAATTTAATAATAATAAAAAAAAAAAAAAAAAAAAATAAAACGGATTTACGCGACTGAAAAGAATTTGCCACACAAAAAGGAATTGAATTTTAAAAAAAAAAAAAAAAAAAAAAAAAAACAAAATAAAAAAAATTTTATTTTTTAATATAGTTTATTTTTTTTTTTTTTTACCACGCAGAGAGAAGGAACTTGTTTACTTTATACAAGGGAAGAAATTAAATCTATAATGTACTAGAAATTAAATTAAAATTAAATTAAATCTATAATTAAATCTATAATTTTATTATAAAAAAAAAAAAAAAAAAAAAATGTTCCTAAGTGAACAATTTTTTTTTTTTTTCCTTTCTTTTTTTAGTAGTTGTGGGTGAATGTAACGACACGACACGACACGCTGTTGTCGTCGTAGTATCGTCACATTGCCGCCACACAAATATTATCATGCCGTATAAACAACTCGCTTCCTACCGCACAACTTATATTAGTAATAAATTAATTAATCTATCATCTATCCTCTCCTACTCAGTACCACGTCGCAACACCACAAATTTTTATTTTATATATATATTCTTTTTTATATATATCTCATTTTCTTATAATCGTCTTGTCAAAAACCACGCTTAGGTTCTAGAAAACCCTAGAACCGGAAGCGACGCGGGACGGTAGAGGGGGTGAACGATAAAAGAAAGAAAGAGACAGAAATTAGAAAAGAAATAAATGTACAGGCAGTCGAGGTCCGACGCCCGGGTTTATTAGTTATAAGAAATAAATAAAAATTAAAAAAAAAAATAAAATTTAGAATTAAAAAATTAAAATTAATTATATAAAATTTATTAATAATTTAAAAATTAAAAAATATAATTAAAAATATTAAAACTAAGTATAAAAAAAAAAATTTAAGTTAAGAAAACATAATTTTTTTTTTGTTATATATACAAGTTTAATAATTTAATAATTGTGAATTCAAAATTAAATTTATAAAAAAAAAAAAAAAAAAAAAATAAAATAAAATATAAATTAAAAGAGATATAAAATTATTGTAACCACGCCACCCTAGACGGCGTGAGGTTACAGTCTGCTAAATTTTATAGTGGAATTAAATTTAAAATTTAAAGTGTAGTGGTCAGTGACATGAACTTTATTTTTTATTTTATTATTATATTTTCAGGGAGTACAATAGATCCAATGGGTCGCAGTACACGGAGCGGTTTACGTAACTACTCCAACCCACAGGGAGGGGTTTTAGTCGGTAGGACGTCAACTTAGTTGGCGGGAGTCCGACACTCCGTCCATAAATGGATTTCCCCTCCCACCAAAAAAAAAAAAGCTGAGACCAAAGTATAGATCCAAAGTCCGTATCAGATCAGTAAGATAAATAGGAATGATCGATATGAAGTCAATAAGGTTGGCTGCAATGACGGACCACTGAACACATCTACTTCCGTAGACAAAATGAAACTGTGGGTAACAACTTACAGCGACCAGTCATCCGAGGCGGATGACTAAGCAGGATGGCCGAATGTGGGGACGGCGCTAATGCAAAATGCATAAAGCTTAAACCTCATATGAAATATATATATTTGGAGAACTGTTATGATGTGGGTTATGAGTGTGATATTGATTGAAAGGAATGTGTGATAAAGAATGAATGGTGTGTGATATGTTAAGCGATCGAGTGAAGTTGAAACGTTAATTAATTAAATTAAAAAAAATTAAAATTGAATTAATAAAAATTAAATTGAATTAATAAAAAGGAAATGAAATAAAATAAAGTAATAGTTTAAATACAAAATAGAAAAGTTTTTTTTGGTATCGATCCCACATTTATATATGCTGAATTTAATGAGTAAGCTAATGAGTAATTAATGTATGTGGTTTAATGTTTTTAATGATTAATGATTATTTTAATAATGACTATTATGACTATTGTATATTTTTATATTTTTATAACTATGGGCAATTTCGTTTATTCCTCTTGTGTCATGCACTTGTGCGCTCTCAAACATGCGAGCGCGATATAACATTTACGTGTGCTAGCTCTGTGTTCGAATATTATAAAATAGTCTTGTGTTTGATTTTGTTTACAAATGACGCTTTATATGTGAAAATGTTATAGTGACGATAAAGCAACAACAATCTCACACAGGGCGATGGTGCTCCTACAAAATAGATAGGGCCATTTGTGTCAACACAAGTGCTAAGTGGAGGTATTTTCGAACATGTGTCATATAACCCAAGTAACACAAGTGCAATAAAAAAACGTATTTGTGTCACTTGTGCGTTTGTGTTAACACAAGTGGAATAAACGAAAGAGATTTAATAATGCTCTATAGAATTAACGAAACGAAACATATATGTAAGGTTATATATAATTAGATTACAAAGGAAAACACACGTTATTAATGAAATATGAATTATTATAAGTATAGGGAAAAAGTCAAACTCAGCGGTTTGCTAAATATCGGCTTTTAGCCTTACAGTTCACACTAGTTATAAGTATAAATAAGAATATAAGTGAATATAAGTTATATACAGGGTGTCCCAGTACAGGGTGCCAACCCGAAACAGGCAGGTTCTACACCTCATTTCCAATCAAAAAATGTATGGCGACCCCATGTCTATCTGCCTTGGTTTTCGAGCTAGCCCGAAAAAACGATTTCGTTGAAGTTCAAGGTAGTACGTAGATGTTATTTACCATATCTCAGCAACCACTTATCGGAATCCAATAATTATAACCTTATTGGAAAGGTATTTTAACTATCTATAACTGTTTCTGATAACACAAACATCGGCGATAACCCGTTTTCATGCTATAGCTGGTCAAACACAAGAAATTTCAACGGCCTCAAAAATTTTTGTTATTTTGCAAGCCGAGAACTATAGAACTTTTATGTTTATCAACTGTCGGTTTTTAGAAAAACTTCTTTGATGTTTTAGCTTTAATTTGATGTACAAACTTTTAAAATATGTCAACTCGTCTTAGAGATATGACGAAAATAATATTGAAATATGACGAAAATAATACAAATTTTTCAAAATTTTGAAACATATTTATTAAATTAAATTTAAATCTTTACTGTTCAAAATGGTGTCCATTATGTGATCGACATATTCGACACCGTTTTAATACTGCCCTAGTAGCCGATCGAATTTGATTCGGATTATTTTTTAAAACTTCAAACGCATTATTAATGCCATTCATTAAATCTTCCCTGGTATGAACTGGTATTTTATCAACCATGTCTTTACAAACCCCCATAGATAAAAATCTAATGGTGTGAGGTCTGGCGACCGTGGTGGCAATTTAATGGGCCTTTTCTTCCAATCCATCTTTGACCGAATGTGTCATTTAAGTGTTCTCTTACACTTCGTGCAAAATGTGGGGGCGCACCGTCATGTTGAAAATGAATGAATCGCAAATCAGCTAAATTAACATCATCGAGTAAATCGAATAACCTATTTTGCAAAAAAACTAAATATGAATCTGAATCCAGCCGCCCAGGTAGAAAGTATGGACCAATTAATTGATTTGCAATCATTCCTGCCCATACATTGACTGCTATTCGTTCCTGAAATGCGTGTTGCCGAACTGAATGCCGGTTTTCCTTTAACCAATGATGATTATTTTAAGTATTAAATATCCCTTCACGTGTGATCTTGTTCATAACAACGAATCACCCAATCACAAAAAGTTATTCGGGGGACGTAGTTTATTTCTTTAAGTGCTTGAATTTTTTGCAAATGATAAGGATGTAAACCAGCAGCCTTCATTGCACGCCAAGCATAGTTTTTACTTACACCAATTTGGATGGCTGCTTTTGAAATTTATTTTTTACTGTTTTTTACCGTTTCAAACTTCCGAATTATTCTTTATAAAACAAACTTAATTTTCTAATGAATATTAAACGTAAAACAATGTAACGTACAAATGCCGAAGAGATGTAGCACAAAAAACAAAAGAATTGAATGAATTTATGACGGTAATAGATTTAACTGTTTTTATTTCTAAGTAACCATTAAATTAATTGCAATCCCTGGAAGTTATGTTACCTAGATAACGCGATAACAACAGAACATTGAACTTTGCAATGTAATAAATGTGTGTTAAATTTTTGAAAAATTTGTATTATTTTCGTCATATTTCAATATTATTTTCGTCATATCTCTAAGACGAGTTGACATATTTTAAAAGTTTGTACATCAAATTAAAGCTAAAACATCAAAGAAGTTTTTCTAAAAACCGACAGCTGATAAACATAAAAGTTCTATAGTTCTCGGTTGCAAAATAACAAAAATTTTTGAGGCCGTTGAAATTTCTTGTGTTTGACCAGCTATAGCATGAAAACGGGTTATCGCCAATGTTTGTGTTATCAGAAACAGTTATAGATAGTTAAAATACCTTTCCAATAAGGTTATAATTATTGGATTCCGATAAGTGGTTGCTGAGATATGGTAAATAACATCTACGTACTACCTTGAACTTCAACGAAATCGTTTTTTCGGGCTAGCTCGAAAACCAAGGCAGATAGACATGGGGTCGCCATACATTTTTTGATTGGAAATGAGGTGCAGAACCTGCCTGTTTCGGGTTGGCACCCTGTTGTCGTGGTCCGAAATGTAAATTTATTTTCAGATTTCTCAACATAATAAATTTATTAACTCAAGGTAAATGTAGTATGGATAAAAAATATAAAACTTACCTTTTAATAATAAAAATGCAAAATAAAAATTTTTCTTTAAGTTATTTTATTTAAAAATTTATTTATTGTTAATTTTAATGATATTATAGATTATATAAAAAATAAATTATATTACTTATGTTATATCTATATATATTAATCTAGATGCTCGGTATAACAGTTAAGCGGTTTCGCTTTACTTTCCTTTTAACCAGAATATTAAATTTATTTCTAAATTACTAACAGCTCAATGCTATGTTTTAATAATTTAGATTTTAATATTCTGGTGATCCAGATTAATAATGTTCATTATTTTGGTGGTGCTGGGGTTTATATAACCTTTCTCCCTCCATACGGGTTCCTTGTAGTTTTACAATTTTGTAATGGGTGTTTTCCAATTTCCATATATTTGGGTTGATTATCTCTTTTATTTGTATGTTGAATTTTTTAATTGATATTCTTATTCTTTTTTAACTGCCTAATATATATATATATAACAAATATATAACAAATAATTTTCATTATATGCATATGATGTACAGTTGTAATTGGTTATTGGATGATTCTTTTACTGTAGTTTGTATAGTCGTTGTATAGGTTAGTTAATTATATAGATATATATGTAATAATTAATTATCTATGTATTCATCATTTCCAAATTATATATTTCTTATATTTATTAAATTGTCATTGACATCATTAATCGAATTCTTCATTAATTTCCCATTGATTTTTTATGAATATAAGCATTTCCGTCCAAATATTATCAGCGATAATTGTGTATATGTTCGATATGTATGTGGTGTCAAATTACATTTTGGGTTCACACATTAATTGTTGATTTATAGATTTGTTATTTAAAATTCTTAATATTAAAATGCATAATTTATTGTATGTATATGATTGATATATATATATATATATATATACATATATATATTTATTTTTCGTAATGAATGAATTTTCCTTATCATTTGAATATTATCATATTTCATATAATATATTTTTATAATTTTGTTTACTATAAATGTATTTTTTATTTGATAATTATGCAATATACGTAATTTTTTATAATGTATATATCGGTCTATTAACTGTTGTTCATATTTTAAGTATCTTCATATTTCATATAATATACGTAATGATCTTGAAAATTTTACTAGCATATTGTTGTTGGACAATTATATAATATTATTATTATTTAAATTAATACGGTAGTAGTAAATGTATGTTTGATCATATGTTATGATATATAAGTACATTGGTGATAACGTATGTGTGACGTAGATGGTATGTTTTGGAATTTATGATTTCATGTATGGTGTTATTGTATTTATATACGATTTATTTTGAATATTATATAAATAGGGGAAATGTGATTGTTGTTAAACATTTGTACGGTTATATGATGTATATTTGTTCATTTTTTTATTGAAACAAGGCATGTCATTTTGGTGTCATGACATCCCTCCATCCCTTAAAAAAAAATTTTTTATTACGAGTAAAAAATTTGTATGTACGATTCGTCGTATTGTAAGTCGTTCCTTGTTGATCTTTTATTAGCTGTTATCTTTACCTTTGTTTTTACTAAAATTGGATGATCTTGGACTATTAGAATATATGGAAATGGAAATTGTGATTTCGCTAAAAATATATTGTTCATAAACGTTGTTAAATTGTTGCTTGTTGTTAAGTAAATATGTTACTTATTACTTAATTTTTTATGCTTATTATTGAATGTGGTAATATATATAGATATATTTTTTTTTTTTTATTTTTATTTTTGTATATATATATTTTTATTTCTTTTTCTTTTTCTTTTAATTGTAATTATATAAATCAAAATTTTGTAATGATATAAACTTATAAAATATACTATAAACCTATGTCAAGTTATCAAAAACAAATTATATTACTCGGTTAATATTGTATTTATTAATTCCTATTTGTAATTATTATCAAATGTTTAAAACAAAAAAATAATGTTAATTGATTAATTTTCATTAATATAAGACTAAAAAAATGTGAATTAATTAATTTTCCTTAATATAATAATATAAAAAAAAATGTTTACTTATTAATTTTTGTTTAATACAAAAATGTAAAAATATATTTCTTTATTTATGATATTCGATATTATTAATTTTGCAATGATTTATAAAGGATAATTTGTTTCATTTTTTTTTTGTATTTATTCGTGTAATATATTACCTTTGTAAAATTAAAATTGTTATGTTTATTTATATTTTATTGTTGTATAAATATTTTAATTTATTTTTATAATTTTAATATTAATTCTAATGATTATTTTTTGATTGCTATAAGGATTTTTTTTTTTTTTTTTTTTTTTTTTTAACTTATTCTACCCATTTATAAACTTAATCTATCTTTACATACATCATTAAATTTATTTAATTATGTATTTTATAATTTATGACCGAATTTTTTTTTTTTTTTTTTTTTTTTAAGGTAACACTTGTCGAATAGTGTTGCACTTTTTTTTTATTTTTTTTTTTTATTATTATTTCTATATTGTAATTATACCAATTAAAATGTTATAATAATATAAACTTATAAAATATATTATAAACTTATAAAAAGAATAATCTAAAAGTAAATTATATTATGTAAAATAAAACAAATGTATCTATTTATTAATTTCTTCTCATTTGTAAAATATGTAAATATTAAAATATTTAAAAATTTTAAATTATTTAGTTTAAAAAATTTTGTTTGTTTTTTTTAAAATAATTCACTTATTCCTTTTTAATAACGTGTTTATTGAATATAAAAAATTCATATATATAACAAACAATATTTGTTTATTTTCAAAATTAATTTCGTTATGAATGTTGTTTATTATTTCATTTTAACATATTTTTATTTTCTATTTCATATATGAATCATAAAAATAAAACGAACTACAAATTTTTCTTAATTTTTCTCTTTTTTTTTTTTTTTAATAATATTTTTTTCTTTTTTGTTCATATTTCTCTCCCATTTTTTACCCTTATTTATTTTTCCTTGAGTTAATTTATTTTCACGGATTCGTCGATGGTGCAAAATTTAACGGTATTTTGTAGGGAAACTTAATTAAAACTAGTGTAAAATAATTTTCTGTACTTTTTGTTTTAGTTTAATTATTCATGATATAGTTTCAGTTTATTATTATGTATGCGCTTTTTCCGTTTACCGATAGAAACTGTTGTATTTACCGCGTTATTTACGCCAATGACTCTATATGGTCCTAACCAAATATTTGATAATTTATTTTGTTTTGCTTCGTTTTTAATCATTACTAAGTCTCCAATATTAAAAATTATGTCTTTTGTATTATTGTCATAATATTGTTTAGATTTCGTTTTCGCAACTGAACTATTTTTTCTAGCGATTTCGTATGTTTTCTGAAGTTTATATTTGAGTGCTAAGTAATAATTTTCGTGATCATAAATTGGTTCAGGTATTTTTTGTAAATTTGTAGGTATTTCTGCTGTAAAGCCAAATAAACAGTCAGATGGTGTGAGCTTCGTAGAACTATGTAACGTATTATTGTGTACATGGGATGCTTGTCTTAACCAATTATCCCAGTTTTGTGGACTTTCATCAACAAAACATCTTAGGTAATCGGCTAATGGTCCATGTGTTCGTTCTAACATACCATTAGATTGTGGGTGATATGCCGTGGTTTGGATTTTTTTGATTTTCAATAATTTACAAATGTCTTTAAATAGTTTACTAACGAAATTTGTTCCCTGATCTGTTACTAATATTTTTGGTATTCTGTACCGTGAAATGATTTCATTGTAAAATGTTTGTGCTACCGTTTCTGCTGTAGCATCAGGAATTGCATAGCAATCCATAAAACGGGTTAAATTGTCTTGGAATGTTAGTATGTACTTATTTCCGGAATATGTTACAGGTAATGGCCCAACTATATCGAGATAAACTTTATCGAATGGTAATTTTGGTGAATCGGTTATAATCATCGGCATTTTTATATTTTTAGAATTTTTATGTTGCTGACATTTTTTGCATTTTCTTATGTAATTTTTAATATCCTTTCCCATGCCTTTCCACTTGAATTGTTTTCTAATTCTGTTCATGGTTTTATATACGCCTTGATGACCACCTAATGGTGTGTCATGAAAATCTCTTAATATTGTTTGGATATCTTCCTTATTTGATATATTCTCTATATTTAAATCATCTATTTTTATTTTATTTAAATAATTTTTTTCATTATCATCATTGTTTTCTTCATTTTCAGATTTGTCATTATTTTTATTTGTGTCTTTTAGTTTTATTTCATCTTGTAATATTTTTTCTTTTTTGCTTTTTGATCTAGTTTGTATGTTTTGTATTGCGGGGATATCATCGAATTTTATTCTACTTAATGCATCAGCATTTGTGTTTAATTTACCGGGTTTGTATTCGGTTTTATAATTGTATTCAGATAATTTGTGGTGAAATCTTAATAACCGTGATGTGGGATCTTTTATGTTGAATACTCCCAATAATGGTCTGTGATCCGTATATATGGTAAAATTACGTCCTAACAAGTAGCTCCGGAAATTTTTTGTGGCCCAGACCATTGCCAAAAGTTCTCGCTCTATGGTTGAATAACGTTGTTCTGCATCATTAAGTGATCTACTGACATATGCGATAGGTCTGTCTTTACCGGGTTTTCCTTGCGATAGTACTGCTCCCAGTGCATTTCCACTTGCGTCAGTAGTTAATATAAAAGGTTCTTTAAAATCGGGATAAATAAGAATTGGTGGCGAAATAAGTGCCCGTTTTAATTCGTTGAATGATTCCTCACATTCATTAGACCAAGTATAGGTTGAAGATTTTTTGATTAAGTTATTTAATGGTTGAGCTATTTTTGAGAAATGTGGGATGAATTTGCGATAATAATTTGCAAATCCCAACCATGCTTGTAGTTGCTTAATATTTTTGGGTGTGGGATAATCTCTTACGCATGAAGTTTTCGATGGATCTGGTCTTGCTCCTTCTTCGTTGCATTTATGTCCCAAATATATAATTTCCCTTTTTAAAAATTGACATTTTTTTATTTTCAGTTTCAAATTAAATCCACGAAGTCTTTCAAATATTGTTGATAGTTTTTCATTGTGTTCCACCAAATTTTTTCCGTAAATTACTATATCATCTATATATACAAAACATTCTATGCCATGAAGTCCCATTAATACATAATTCATTATTCGTTGGAATGTAGCCGGGGCACCCGTCAAACCAAAAGGCATTCTTTTAAACTCATAATGTCCATATGGTGTGCTGAATGCAGTTTTAGGCGCGTCCTTGGGATCCATCAATACTTGATGGTATCCGCTGGCTAAATCCAAAGTACTAAAGTAACGGGAATGTCCAAATTGATCTAGAATGTCTTCGATTCTAGGTAAAGGAAACGCATCTTTAATTGTTATTTGATTTAGTTTCCTAAAATCAAAAACAAGTCTCCAGTGTTTTGTGCCATCCTGATCACTTTTCTTGGGTACGACCAATAAAGGTGTATTCCAGGGGCTTTTACTGGGACATATGATATCGTCCTTCAACATATTCTGGATTTCCTCGTTAATAAATTCTTTATGTACTTCAGGTAATCGGTAATTTTTTTGGTTAATGGGTGGATGATCTTGCAATGTTTGGATATTATGACCAACTACATCTGTATGGGTTAATTTATCGCCTTCCAGATAAAATATATCATTATATCTAATGCATAGGTCAAATAACGATTGTTTTTCTTCTTCATTTATGTTTTCATCAGTATTTAATTGATTTAATAATTGTTTAACTCTTTCTTCATATTCCTTATTTTCCTTAATTTTGTTTGTATTGATTAGTTTAATATTTGTTCTTTTTTCTATATCATAATGTTTTAATGATTTAAAATTTATTTTAATGTCTTTTAATATTTTTTCCGTTGCATGCATATTAATTATTGCTATGGGTGCTTCATAATTTGTAACTTTAGTAATAGTATTTCCTATAAATATCCCTTCTTCAATTTCTTTAGATTCGACTACAATAAATCCTGTACGTATATTCATTTTAATATTTAATATCATTTTACATCTCGGTGGTATCTTATAAATCTCTTCGTGTTTTATATTGATTGATTCGTTTTTATTATTTTTTATATTTTTAGTATTTTGCTTATTTTCTTCATTTACTTCATGCTTTTTTGTATCATCTTGTTTTTCTTTTTGTTGCATATTTTTTATATTTATATTTGAATTAATTACTTGTGTAACTGTATATATAGCTTCGTTATTCATATAGTTTTTATTTGTTTTAATATTGGTGGTTGTGTCTACACCTTTTAAATTATGTTTACATTTATCATCTTTATTATAATCTTCATTAATATTTTGTTTATATATATCTCTTTCCTTTACCATACGATTGATTTGGGATTTATTTGGAAATGTTTTGGATGATTCGTGCGAAGAATCTGTTTCAGTACTTACCTGTAATTTGTTAAAGAATTGATTTCCGTAATTACTTGGAAGCGCTTCGAGCGTCTTAGTAAATAAATCAATCAACAAATTATTCATTGGATTTCTTGATTCCTTTATTTCCATATTTGTTTCCCATTCAATATTCTTCAATAATAATTCTTTTTCTTTAATATTATTATAATTATTTTTTTTAATTTCTAATTTCTTATTTTTATTTTTTGTATTTTCTTTTGTAAATATATTATCTTCTTTAATATTTTCTTTAATATCTTCATTAATTATTGTGCATTCTTCAGCCGAATTGTTCAAATATTCAATATTTTTTGGAAAATTATCATATAACGATGCATAGTTATTGGACATTTCATGCGAGAAATGGTTTAGAGTTTTCATTGGTAACTTCAAAAATAATTTACCATCATGGCTAAACATGGACAATGTATTAGCAATGGCATTGATTACAGAGGTTCCGTTTAGAAAGTCTCTTCCAATTAAACCACATGCAGGTATGCTTTCAGTGTTGTCTATAACACCAAAAGTAATTGATAACTTATTTTTCCGGTTTGGCACACTAATGTTGCCTACTATTGAACCTTGAGTATTATCGGATCCTCCGAATGCTCCTCCTATCTGTACTTTATTTAACGAATCTATGCAATTAATATTTTTTAATGTTTTTATTTTAATTAAACTAATCTCTGCACCCGTATCAATTAAAAATATGTTTTCACCGTGTTTACATATATCTATGGGTAACCGTACAAAAATTTTTTCTGTATTATTATTAATTATATATTGATTTATTTTGTTTTTTGTTTGTGATATATTTTCTTTTGTGCTTTGTTTTTCTTCTAATAATTTAATTCTATTTTCTAATAAGTTTAGGTTACCCATTGTTTTATCGAGACCCGAACTACGGTTTTCTAGTTCGGTCGTTATTGGTTTTTTTGTTGTGAATTATGTATATTTTCGTTTTCCCCAACTTGTGTAATCATTGGTTTAGAGGGATTATTGTTTTGGAAACTCATGTTTCGTCTATTATTACATCTTGAGAATGTATGTCCAAGACGGTTGCAATAACTACATTTCATTATAGTATTATTATTATTTGATTGATTTTTATAATTAATATTACCTTCATTATTATTATTATAATTATTATTATTATTATATCTATTATCATTATTATTATTATTGTAACGTTGATTATTGTAATTGTTGTCGTTATTATTATTGTTATTATTATACCTGTTATTACTGTTATTATATTGTCTAGGATAATCGCGTATTTGGTTATCATAATTCTTATTAAAATTAAAATTTCTGTTATTATTTATTGGTGTTCTAGTATTATTATAGGTACCAGAATTTACTTGATTATTTCTCCTGTTATTAAAATTATTAGATATTGGAGTATGTAGAATAAAATTTTTATTTGTGGGACAAGTTTGGTAATTATGGCCGTATACTCTACAATTAGTACAAAAAGGTGTATTTTGTCTTAAACGACAATCAGTATACGTATGATATAATTTATTGCAAAAACCACATTTTGTAATATTTTGTTCATTCATTCTATTTTCATTTTCAGTATTGGTATTTATAATAAAATTATTTTGCTTTGTAATGGGTTTTTGGTATGGGTGATTTACTTTTAATATTTCCTCTACATTTAAAATCATTTCTATTGCTTTCTCAAAGTTCATTTCTTCAAGGGTTAAAGCGTACTGTTTTAAAGAATTATCTAATAATCCAGATTTTAGGACTCGTAATTTGTTGTTTTCCGTTTCTAAAGCCAAAACTTGTGCTATGTCTTTGGAATAATTTTCACGAATAATTTCGTTAACTACTTCTGCCATTTTATCTATTTTTCTTCCGAAAGATGTAATTGATTCATTTGGTAATTGATATGTGTTACGTAGTTCATTAGTGGCTATATCCAATGATTTTTTAGATATATATCGATCTTTTAATAATTCAATAAAATCTTTTAGTGTGTTTATGGTTTTATTTCGGATTAATTCGAATGCATCACCTGTTAATCGTGTGCATAAGGCAGTTAAAAAAATTCCTTCGTTGTCTTTTTCTATGCATCTACCAACATATGTACATGCGGCGATGAATTCATGGAGTTGGTTAACCAAACTAGGATTTGGTTCACCCGAAAAACGAGGTATCAAAGAAGATACCAATTTACCAATTTTTTGATGGTCCATTTTGTGAGATTTTATATTGTGTTCTGTGTCGGAAATGTTTATTATTAAAGTTTCTTGAGGAGGTTCTTCAATTTCCTCTAAACTGTTATTTATTTGATCTCTTATATTTTGTAAATCGTTATGGGTGGTTGTTATGAATTTTAAATTTTCTGATGTAGAGTTTTGACTAATTTCTATTTGTGTTAATTCTTCTTGCAATGTGTGTATTATAATTTGTCCCTCTGTTAAGCTTTTATTTAATGTTGTGTATTCCTCTGAATTTATATTAATTGAGAGTGTTCCTATTTTTAATAATTTTTCTTCTAATTCATTATTTTGAGCCTGTAGTACCTCAATTTTTGTTTTTAATGTGTTTTCTGTACGTGATAAAATCACCAATTGTCTATTCAAATGTCCTATATGTTTTTCCGTTTCCTTCGCTATATTTTCATTATCTTTTCTAATGATTGTATTTGTTTTTTCAATTTCCTTTAAATGTTTAATTTCAGATTTTAAAGATTGTATTATTTTATTTTTTTCCGATTCTGGTTGTATCACCAATTTATCGATTATAAACTCGGTAGTTTCTAATTCCTTAATAGAATCATATTTTAAATTAATATATCGGTTTATTTCCCTTAAATCCCTTTCAGATAATTGATTCTTGCAGGTAATAATTAGATTCTCATTGAAATGTTTAATACTTTGTTTGATTTGTTGTTCAAATCGAGGTTGTGGATGTCTCTCCATACCATATTGTCAATGACATTTTAATAAGAATGATAAAAGATCATGAGTTCAATAATAACAATAATAACAGAATTTTAAAGAATTAAATATTAATATTTATTTTCAATTTGTATATATTTAATTATTAAGACTAATGTTATTTTATTTAAATGAAAATGAAAATGTATTATAAAAAATGAAATCAAATTTTCTAAATCATTTTTTGAGACTGTTCTAATATCAGCTGTACCAATTATGTCGTTGGTGCAGTTCAAAAGCAAGTTATTAAAAAAAAATGTTTGTGAATTAAATTAGATTAAACCCATATGGTAGTTTTCCCGAAATACGGAAAATATAATAAATACTATATGAATTAAACGAAAACCGATTTAATAATGTAATTAAATAATTTAAATTAAATTCCTGAAAATGCAAAGGGGTGCAAATTCCAAGTATTGGCTGTGTCAATTATGTCGTTACATAAATTGGTGCCTTAACAAAATATAAATAAGCTATTTAATTAACTTTATTTATGCATTGGTGCAGTAACAAAAAATTATATGAATAAATTAACTAAAATAATTGAATGAAAAATATAATGAAATCGACATGTTGGTATGTTGGTGCAGCAAAAAAAAATAAAAAATATATGGTACTAATAAAATAAAAATGTATACATTTTCGTCAGAATTCCCTAAAAATTACCGGGAGTTGCACGAAATACCGGCTGCGCCAATTAGGTTGGTGCAGCTGTAATTAATAAAAACATATTAATTTTTGTATTATTTCATTTTGGGGCTTGTTTGAGTTACCGGCTGCGCCAATTATGTTGGTGCAGCAAAAAAAAAATAAAATATATAGTACTAATCAAATAAAAATGAAGTATATTTTCGTTAAAATTCCCTAAATATTATCGGGAGCTGCTCGAAATGCCGGCTGCGCCAATTATGTCGTGGTCCGAAATGTAAATTTATTTTCAGATTTCTCAACATAATAAATTTATTAACTCAAGATAAATGTAGTATGGATAAAAAATATAAAACTTACCTTTTAATAATAAAAATGCAAAATAAAAATTTTTCTTTAAGTTATTTTATTTAAAAATTTATTTATTGTTAATTTTAATGATATTATAGATTATATAAAAAATAAATTATATTACTTATGTTATATCTATATATATTAATCTAGATGCTCGGTATAACAGTTAAGCGGTTTCGCTTTACTTTCCTTTTAACCAGAATATTAAATTTATTTCTAAATTACTAACAGCTCAATGCTATGTTTTAATAATTTAGATTTTAATATTCTGGTGATCCAGATTAATAATGTTCATTATTTTGGTGGTGCTGGGGTTTATATAACCTTTCTCCCTCCATACGGGTTCCTTGTAGTTTTACAATTTTGTAATGGGTGTTTTCCAATTTCCATATATTTGGGTTGATTATCTCTTTTATTTGTATGTTGAATTTTTTAATTGATATTCTTATTCTTTTTTAACTGCCTAATATATATATATATAACAAATATATAACAAATAATTTTCATTATATGCATATGATGTACAGTTGTAATTGGTTATTGGATGATTCTTTTACTGTAGTTTGTATAGTCGTTGTATAGGTTAGTTAATTATATAGATATATATATATATATAAATGTAATAATTAATTATCTATGTATTCATCATTTCCAAATTATATATTTCTTATATTTATTAAATTGTCATTGACATCATTAATCGAATTCTTTATTAATTTCCCATTGATTTTTTATGAATATAAGCATTTCCGTCCAAATATTATCAGCGATAATTGTGTATATGTTCGATATGTATGTGGTGTCAAATTACATTTTGGGTTCACACATTAATTGTTGATTTATAGATTTGTTATTTAAAATTCTTAATATTAAAATGCATAATTTATTGTATGTATATGATTGATATATATATATATATATATATATATATATATATACATATATATATTTATTTTTCGTAATGAATGAATTTTCCTTATCATTTGAATATTATCATATTTCATATAATATATTTTTATAATTTTGTTTACTATAAATGTATTTTTTATTTGATAATTATGCAATATACGTAATTTTTTATAATGTATATATCGGTCTATTAACTGTTGTTCATATTTTAAGTATCTTCATATTTCATATAATATACGTAATGATCTTGAAAATTTTACTAGCATATTGTTGTTGGACAATTATATAATATTATTATTATTTAAATTAATACGGTAGTAGTAAATGTATGTTTGATCATATGTTATGATATATAAGTACATTGGTGATAACGTATGGGTGACGTAGATGGTATGTTTTGGAATTTATGATTTCATGTATGGTGTTATTGTATTTCTTATGGTGTTATTGTATTTATATACGATTTATTTTGAATATTATATAAATAGGGGAAATGTGATTGTTGTTAAACATTTGTACGGTTATATGATGTATATTTGTTCATTTTTTTATTGAAACAAGGCATGTCATTTTGGTGTCATGACACTGTACTGGGACACCCTGTATATATAAATTAGTAAAAAGTAAAAGTAAATTGTAAAGTATGAGTAAATTGTAAAGTGGTTGAAATAAAGTAAGTTTTAATTATATTCTAATGGATTAATGTTATATTATTTTTATTCCTTAACCTTTCCCATAAAATATCGGCTTTTAGCCACATGAAATCAGCTTTTAGCTGAACCCAAGGTACTCTGGTCTGGAGGTTCCTTGTAGATAGCGTGGTGCGGAAGCGCCACGTTACAGTGGTCTTTAATCATTGAGCATATATATATATGTAGGAATGGGATAACCAAAAAACTATTTCTCAACATATGTTAATTCAGCATATATCAAAAATCGATATATTTTATTAAATCATATATGACTAAAAAAAACACAAACAAAATAACCATTCGTTGCAATCAACTTTCAAAAACTGTTCTCTCATTCTTCAATTCAAAAATCAACATATCAAATATAATTTAAATACATAATTCATAATAAATACATAATTCATAATTCAGTTAGTATAATTCTAAAGGTCGCAGTGGCGTTCCCACAATCGGCCATCCTGTACTACTCATCCGTCTCGGATGACAGATATTCCTCCTCAGATAGGACCCAGGGCTTCATTAAGTCCGCAGCCGACGAAGTACGTATTGGTCCTTCACCGGTGCCCAGTTTGCTAACATCGTACCGGTCATTGCGCTTCACCTTGACTACTTCGTATGGACCGAGATATTTAGGAACAACCTTAATACCCTGTCCGAACTGCGTTTTTTTTATCGCCACCCTGTCGCCAACGTTGTATTTTTTGGCTGGTTTCCTTTTCCTATTGTACGTTTTCGTATTTTCTTGTTGTATTTTTAAAATGTTCTGTCTCGCGTCATCCCGCAGATCCCTTCTATAATTTTCAAATTCGGTCAGTATTTCTTCTCCGATGACTTTCATAACGTTATGGATCTCAGGGTTTAACATTTTTACCCCAAACATTAGTTCGAATGGACTCCTGTTTGTACTTCTAGATGTGATTCCATTTAATGACCGTTGTACTAATGGAACATTTCTATACCATCTTAACGAATCCTCAATCGACAACTTCGTCAACATCGAAATCACAATCGAATTCAACCTTTCCACCTGCCCGTTGCCGCGTGGTACGCCCGTCGTTGTTTTGAGGTGCAAGATTCCCTCTTGCTCGCAGTATTGTTCGAAATTATTCGACGTGAATGCAGCCCCCTTGTCTGTTATTATCCGATTGGGGTTGCCGAATATGTTCTTTTGCATTTCCAACTTACCGATTACTTCTTCGCATGTTGCTGACTTAACCGGGTATATCCAGCAAAATTTGGTAAAAGCATCGATGACCGTGAATAAATACTTATAGCTTTTAGCGGTGGATGGAAGAGGACCCACGTGGTCAACGTGGTAAGTGTGCAAAGGGCGATCTGACTTGTCAATACAATTTAAGAGTCCTTCCTGCTTCCCCATTTTCCTCGTGGATAATATGCACGGAATACAATTCGCTATCACCCGTTCCACCTTTTTGTCTAAATTTTTAATATCATATTCTTCCATAATTATTTTTGCTGTTTTCCGTTTATTGATGTGTCCCATTTCATGTACGTTTCTTATAATTTGATGCTGTAGTGATTTGGGCAGTTTTAACAAATACTTACCGTCGACAAATTTGTATAATAAATCGTTTTTCATTACGTAATTTTTATAATTGTTAGTTTTCATTATTTCCCTGGTCAACATACACTCTTCATCCTTTTCTTGCTCTTGCCTTATTTGCTGTAACACCGTTGCACCAATTATCATAACCGTGGGGTACCTGCTTAATGCGTCCACGTGTCTTAATTGCGTAGCCGGGCGATGTATCACTTCACAATTAAACTCCTCGAGCGCTAATGCCCAGCGAGCCACCTTCGTACATAAATTTTTTTTGTTCATTGTCTGATGGAACGCTTGACAATCAGTGTGTATTTTAAAAGGTATTCCTAAAACGTATATCCTTAACTTCTCCAAGCAACGTATGATTGCCAATACTTCCAGTTCGTAACTGCATAACCGGGATTCAGCCTCAGTTGTTTTATAGCTGACATAATATACGGGGTGAAGTTGTTGGTCAGAAGGGTGCTTCTGCAGCAAACAACCACCGTACCCGTCTTTGCTGGCGTCTGTATGAAGTTGGGTTTCATAATGCACATTGTAGAGCTTCAACACTGGTTCACAACACAATTTCTGCTTTAAAATTTCGAATGCTTCGTATTGCCTCGGACCAAATTCAAATAAAACATTTTTACGCGTTAGGTCAGATAATGGTTTGGCGATCACTGCAAAGTTCGCAATAAATTTACGGAAAAATCCCGCCAACCCGAGAAAACTCTGAATATCTTTTACGTTTTTCGGCGTGCTGAAATGTTTAATTGCTTTTGTTTTATCCAACGATGGTTTAATGGTACCATTTGAAATTATGTGACCTAAGAAATCAATTTCCCGCCGAATAAATTGGCACTTTTTAAAATTAAACCTTAAGCCATTTCGTTGTGCTGTTTCAAAACAAACCTGTAGCTTTTCAATGCCGTCCTCTTCGTCCTTCGCGGGAATAATTATGTCATCCAAGTAGAGAAATAAAATGCGGCGTTGAACGAGGTCGTGAAATATTGTGTTGATGTATCTTTGGAAAATAGAGGGCGAATTACATAAACCGAAGGGAGCCTTTAAAAATTCGTACTGCCCATCCAGTGTAACAAATGCGGTATACTTAATACTATTTTCCTCGATATCCACATGGAAAAAACCATTTTTCAAATCTAATTTTGAAAAAAACCTTGCTTCCGACAAATTCTCTATGGTGTCTTCTAATAATGGCAGCGGATACCTATCTTTTATTACCTTTTTATTCAACCTACGATAGTCAATGCATAGCCTGATTGAACCATCCTTTTTCTTAGTCAATACCACCGGGCTTGCATAATTAGAGTTGCTGTGGCGTATAATACCTTCCGCTAACCACTGATCGATTTGTTCATTGACACGTTGCTTCTCAATATGTGCTAACCTCCGTGGGTGTTGGCGCACCGGTATTTCATCTTCTAACATAATTTCCATTTTAAGGCCTGAGTCACGTACCTTTTCGGGAACATAACCACTTACCAAATTCTTGATTCGATTCCTAATTTCTTTACTACATGTTTCTCCTATATAGCTTTCTTCAATGCCCTCTTGAAATATGTCTGCCGCGATAACATTGATATCATTTTCTGTTAAGCTAATTGACTCCTTATCCTTTGTAATAACAATCTGCCCCTTCTTGACTGTCAGGTCTATTGTATTTAAAAAATTCTTTCCCAATATCATACTCTGATTGATTGCTGTATCTTCGATAACGTGACAATGAATATTGTAGTTTTCATTGTTTATGTTCATATCAGTCGTTATAGCGCCATCCGTGTATGCTAATTTCTGTGCCAAACCTCGTAGACGTATACGTGATTTCGTTAAAATTGGTGGATTAACAAAATTCGAATACACCGATCTTTGTAACAAGGTCACATCGCTGCCAGTGTCAATAAGTGCTGTAACATCTATTGCATGCATCTGTACCGAAACATGCATATTCGGTAAGGTTATGACGTTAACTGTCTTTTGATGATTTCCTGGATTGCTATTACTCGCCTCAGTGCATGTCTTAGCAATATGACCAAACTTATTGCACCGAAAGCACCTACTGCCCCTGTTCTTATCCGGGCATACCTCGGTTGCGTGCTTCATGGCACCGCAATTTTTGCATCTACTTTGTGTTTGAGTGTTGTTATTACCCTTATCGGATCTTAATGTGGTGCCGTTGTAGTGACTTGGATTGTGCGCGTTCATGGATCTAAATGTATTACGCCTTACGTTTAGGTTTTTCGTTTCAACCCCTTGTTTTGACTTAAATTCCTGATACACCTTTAGTTTCTGCCTTAATTCGTTCATATCCTTTGCATCATATAGCATGATCTTGTTTACGCTGTCATCGGGGATGCCATCGATGATATATGTTAACACCGATTTGTCATCGATCTTGGCCATATTGGCGATTTTCTTCATGCTGTACACATATTCTAAAAACGTTTCACCATTTAGCTTTTTACGGTCGCTTAATAACTTATGCACCTCTTTGCTGGATTTCTTTGTAGCAAATTCCTCGAAGAGGGTGTCTTTTAATAACTGATAATTATTAATACCTGTCTGAGCTTCAATCGCCAATTTCGCTGCACCCCGTAGAAGCTTTCTTATGTAAACAAACTTCTGCAAATCATTCCATTGATACATTTCTGCACTTTCCTCAAAATCCCGTACCCAATCCTCTACCTCTGGTCCCAATTCGCCATCAAAATTTTGTAGATTCTTCAACGTCTTTTAAAGAAATGATACTGGTATTCATGATGCTCGGATTATAATTTATTTGATGCTGTATGCTTTGCTTGCTGGTTGACGGTTGTATGTTATCCTGAAGTCTTTGCTGACGTTTAACTTTATTTTCGGTGATGGTTATATTGGCGCCTTCGTCTAATTCAGATTCGGACGACATTAAACTTGACGATTCCCGTTGCGTTACTGTTGCGGTATATAAACGTTGAACTAATTCACTTTTCTGATTGTAATATGTTGATAAACCCCTTTCCTTCAATAATTTCCTTAATTCTACTATGGTTAATGTTTGCAAATTATCCATTCATCTATATTCACCATACATTTAATATACGTGTTGTATGATTATTAATGTATGAACTTACTGATTAATGTACTATTAATATTATACTGTATTAAGTTATATATAATATGTAATATGTGTTATACTATTATATTCGTAATTGTATTTATTCAAACGTTATTCATTATAATCGAATTATTCACTGTTGCATTTGATGACATATATATTTTATATTAACAACCGTTTATTACATATGCATTGTGTATAAACTTAACATTGAAAAGTCTTTCCATATAGGATTTTTAACCTTTATTTGACTTATTAACATACAACTTTTTTAACTTATCTTATTTTCTTTACTGGTAATGTCTTGACTTTGGACTTATTTTTTGTTTAAACTAATTTTACTTTTCATTAACCTTTTCGTTTGCCTTTACTTTCAATTTTGTTTTTAACTATTTTTCACTTTTATTTATCTTTACTTTTAATTTGGTTCTTAACTACTTTTCACTTTTCCTTTATCTTAACTTTTAACTTTGTTCTTAACTGCTTTTCACTTTTCATTCATATTAATTTTTAATTTTGTTCTTAACTACTTTTCACTTTCCCTTTATCTTAACTTTTAACTTTGTTCTTAACTACTTTTCACTTTACATTAAACTTTTATATTAAAATTATGGTTTTATTGTATTTCATAATTGTAATAATTTTTGTTAATCACTCAATAGGATTCCTGCGGTTGAGCCCCCAAAGTTGTAGGAATGGGATAACCAAAAAACTATTTCTCAACATATGTTAATTCAGCATATATCAAAAATCGATATATTTTATTAAATCATATATGACTAAAAAAAACACAAACAAAATAACCATTCGTTGCAATCAACTTTCAAAAACTGTTCTCTCATTCTTCAATTCAAAAATCAACATATCAAATATAATTTAAATACATAATTCATAATAAATACATAATTCATAATTCAGTTAGTATAATTCTAAAGGTCGCAGTGGCGTTCCCACAATCGGCCATCCTGTACTACTCATCCGTCTCGGATGACAGATATTCCTCCTCAGATAGGACCCAGGGCTTCATTAAGTCCGCAGCCGACGAAGTACGTATTGGTCCTTCACCGGTGCCCAGTTTGCTAACATCGTACCGGTCATTGCGCTTCACCTTGACTACTTCGTATGGACCGAGATATTTAGGAACAACCTTAATACCCTGTCCGAACTGCGTTTTTTTTATCGCCACCCTGTCGCCAACGTTGTATTTTTTGGCTGGTTTCCTTTTCCTATTGTACGTTTTCGTATTTTCTTGTTGTATTTTTAAAATGTTCTGTCTCGCGTCATCCCGCAGATCCCTTCTATAATTTTCAAATTCGGTCAGTATTTCTTCTCCGATGACTTTCATAACGTTATGGATCTCAGGGTTTAACATTTTTACCCCAAACATTAGTTCGAATGGACTCCTGTTTGTACTTCTAGATGTGATTCCATTTAATGACCGTTGTACTAATGGAACATTTCTATACTCAATCGACAACTTCGTCAACATCGAAATCACAATCGAATTCAACCTTTCCACCTGCCCGTTGCCGCGTGGTACGCCCGTCGTTGTTTTGAGGTGCAAGATTCCCTCTTGCTCGCAGTATTGTTCGAAATTATTCGACGTGAATGCAGCCCCCTTGTCTGTTATTATCCGATTGGGGTTGCCGAATATGTTCTTTTGCATTTCCAACTTACCGATTACTTCTTCGCATGTTGCTGACTTAACCGGGTATATCCAGCAAAATTTGGTAAAAGCATCGATGACCGTGAATAAATACTTATAGCTTTTAGCGGTGGATGGAAGAGGACCCACGTGGTCAACGTGGTAAGTGTGCAAAGGGCGATCTGACTTGTCAATACAATTTAAGAGTCCTTCCTGCTTCCCCATTTTCCTCGTGGATAATATGCACGGAATACAATTCGCTATCACCCGTTCCACCTTTTTGTCTAAATTTTTAATATCATATTCTTCCATAATTATTTTTGCTGTTTTCCGTTTATTGATGTGTCCCATTTCATGTACGTTTCTTATAATTTGATGCTGTAGTGATTTGGGCAGTTTTAACAAATACTTACCGTCGACAAATTTGTATAATAAATCGTTTTTCATTACGTAATTTTTATAATTGTTAGTTTTCATTATTTCCCTGGTCAACATACACTCTTCATCCTTTTCTTGCTCTTGCCTTATTTGCTGTAACACCGTTGCACCAATTATCATAACCGTGGGGTACCTGCTTAATGCGTCCACGTGTCTTAATTGCGTAGCCGGGCGATGTATCACTTCACAATTAAACTCCTCGAGCGCTAATGCCCAGCGAGCCACCTTCGTACATAAATTTTTTTTGTTCATTGTCTGATGGAACGCTTGACAATCAGTGTGTATTTTAAAAGGTATTCCTAAAACGTATATCCTTAACTTCTCCAAGCAACGTATGATTGCCAATACTTCCAGTTCGTAACTGCATAACCGGGATTCAGCCTCAGTTGTTTTATAGCTGACATAATATACGGGGTGAAGTTGTTGGTCAGAAGGGTGCTTCTGCAGCAAACAACCACCGTACCCGTCTTTGCTGGCGTCTGTATGAAGTTGGGTTTCATAATGCACATTGTAGAGCTTCAACACTGGTTCACAACACAATTTCTGCTTTAAAATTTCGAATGCTTCGTATTGCCTCGGACCAAATTCAAATAAAACATTTTTACGCGTTAGGTCAGATAATGGTTTGGCGATCACTGCAAAGTTCGCAATAAATTTACGGAAAAATCCCGCCAACCCGAGAAAACTCTGAATATCTTTTACGTTTTTCGGCGTGCTGAAATGTTTAATTGCTTTTGTTTTATCCAACGATGGTTTAATGGTACCATTTGAAATTATGTGACCTAAGAAATCAATTTCCCGCCGAATAAATTGGCACTTTTTAAAATTAAACCTTAAGCCATTTCGTTGTGCTGTTTCAAAACAAACCTGTAGCTTTTCAATGCCGTCCTCTTCGTCCTTCGCGGGAATAATTATGTCATCCAAGTAGAGAAATAAAATGCGGCGTTGAACGAGGTCGTGAAATATTGTGTTGATGTATCTTTGGAAAATAGAGGGCGAATTACATAAACCGAAGGGAGCCTTTAAAAATTCGTACTGCCCATCCAGTGTAACAAATGCGGTATACTTAATACTATTTTCCTCGATATCCACATGGAAAAAACCATTTTTCAAATCTAATTTTGAAAAAAACCTTGCTTCCGACAAATTCTCTATGGTGTCTTCTAATAATGGCAGCGGATACCTATCTTTTATTACCTTTTTATTCAACCTACGATAGTCAATGCATAGCCTGATTGAACCATCCTTTTTCTTAGTCAATACCACCGGGCTTGCATAATTAGAGTTGCTGTGGCGTATAATACCTTCCGCTAACCACTGATCGATTTGTTCATTGACACGTTGCTTCTCAATATGTGCTAACCTCCGTGGGTGTTGGCGCACCGGTATTTCATCTTCTAACATAATTTCCATTTTAAGGCCTGAGTCACGTACCTTTTCGGGAACATAACCACTTACCAAATTCTTGATTCGATTCCTAATTTCTTTACTACATGTTTCTCCTATATAGCTTTCTTCAATGCCCTCTTGAAATATGTCTGCCGCGATAACATTGATATCATTTTCTGTTAAGCTAATTGACTCCTTATCCTTTGTAATAACAATCTGCCCCTTCTTGACTGTCAGGTCTATTGTATTTAAAAAATTCTTTCCCAATATCATACTCTGATTGATTGCTGTATCTTCGATAACGTGACAATGAATATTGTAGTTTTCATTGTTTATGTTCATATCAGTCGTTATAGCGCCATCCGTGTATGCTAATTTCTGTGCCAAACCTCGTAGGGGTATACGTGATTTCGTTAAAATTGGTGGATTAACAAAATTCGAATACACCGATCTTTGTAACAAGGTCACATCGCTGCCAGTGTCAATAAGTGCTGTAACATCTATTGCATGCATCTGTACCGAAACATGCATATTCGGTAAGGTTATGACGTTAACTGTCTTTTGATGATTTCCTGGATTGCTATTACTCGCCTCAGTGCATGTCTTAGCAATATGACCAAACTTATTGCACCGAAAGCACCTACTGCCCCTGTTCTTATCCGGGCATACCTCGGTTGCGTGCTTCATGGCACCGCAATTTTTGCATCTACTTTGTGTTTGAGTGTTGTTATTACCCTTATCGGATCTTAATGTGGTGCCGTTGTAGTGACTTGGATTGTGCGCGTTCATGGATCTAAATGTATTACGCCTTACGTTTAGGTTTTTCGTTTCAACCCCTTGTTTTGACTTAAATTCCTGATACACCTTTAGTTTCTGCCTTAATTCGTTCATATCCTTTGCATCATATAGCATGATCTTGTTTACGCTGTCATCGGGGATGCCATCGATGATATATGTTAACACCGATTTGTCATCGATCTTGGCCATATTGGCGATTTTCTTCATGCTGTACACATATTCTAAAAACGTTTCACCATTTAGCTTTTTACGGTCGCTTAATAACTTATGCACCTCTTTGCTGGATTTCTTTGTAGCAAATTCCTCGAAGAGGGTGTCTTTTAATAACTGATAATTATTAATACCTGTCTGAGCTTCAATCGCCAATTTCGCTGCACCCCGTAGAAGCTTTCTTATGTAAACAAACTTCTGCAAATCATTCCATTGATACATTTCTGCACTTTCCTCAAAATCCCGTACCCAATCCTCTACCTCTGGTCCCAATTCGCCATCAAAATTTTGTAGATTCTTCAACGTCTTTTAAAGAAATGATACTGGTATTCATGATGCTCGGATTATAATTTATTTGATGCTGTATGCTTTGCTTGCTGGTTGACGGTTGTATGTTATCCTGAAGTCTTTGCTGACGTTTAACTTTATTTTCGGTGATGGTTATATTGGCGCCTTCGTCTAATTCAGATTCGGACGACATTAAACTTGACGATTCCCGTTGCGTTACTGTTGCGGTATATAAACGTTGAACTAATTCACTTTTCTGATTGTAATATGTTGATAAACCCCTTTCCTTCAATAATTTCCTTAATTCTACTATGGTTAATGTTTGCAAATTATCCATTCATCTATATTCACCATACATTTAATATACGTGTTGTATGATTATTAATGTATGAACTTACTGATTAATGTACTATTAATATTATACTGTATTAAGTTATATATAATATGTAATATGTGTTATACTATTATATTCGTAATTGTATTTATTCAAACGTTATTCATTATAATCGAATTATTCACTGTTGCATTTGATGACATATATATTTTATATTAACAACCGTTTATTACATATGCATTGTGTATAAACTTAACATTGAAAAGTCTTTCCATATAGGATTTTTAACCTTTATTTGACTTATTAACATACAACTTTTTTAACTTATCTTATTTTCTTTACTGGTAATGTCTTGACTTTGGACTTATTTTTTGTTTAAACTAATTTTACTTTTCATTAACCTTTTCGTTTGCCTTTACTTTCAATTTTGTTTTTAACTATTTTTCACTTTTATTTATCTTTACTTTTAATTTGGTTCTTAACTACTTTTCACTTTTCCTTTATCTTAACTTTTAACTTTGTTCTTAACTGCTTTTCACTTTTCATTCATATTAATTTTTAATTTTGTTCTTAACTACTTTTCACTTTCCCTTTATCTTAACTTTTAACTTTGTTCTTAACTACTTTTCACTTTACATTAAACTTTTATATTAAAATTATGGTTTTATTGTATTTCATAATTGTAATAATTTTTGTTAATCACTCAATAGGATTCCTGCGGTTGAGCCCCCAAAGTTGTAGGAATGGGATAACCAAAAAACTATTTCTCAACATATGTTAATTCAGCATATATCAAAAATCGATATATTTTATTAAATCATATATGACTAAAAAAAACACAAACAAAATAACCATTCGTTGCAATCAACTTTCAAAAACTGTTCTCTCATTCTTCAATTCAAAAATCAACATATCAAATATAATTTAAATACATAATTCATAATAAATACATAATTCATAATTCAGTTAGTATAATTCTAAAGGTCGCAGTGGCGTTCCCACATATATATATATATAAAGGTTCCAAACACATGAAACATCTTCAGACAAAAAATTAAATTAAATTAAAAAATCGCATTTCATACCTTATGAATGCCCAATTTATTTATAAAATTTTTAAAATTATAAAATTTGAAATATTTAAAACTTTATTAACCGTGAATCTTTCGTGTTCTTTCGTGTATTTGTTATCATATTTAAATATTTATAATATATATCTCGTATATATAACATTGGTATAAGGAATGTATAACAAAAAATGGGGTGGCATTATGGGAGTCGATACCATCGTCTATCGCCTATCGTCTAAAATTACGATACTCAATTATTTTGATATTATGGTAGTCGATTTTGTGGGTATCGATATTATTTGTATATCGTCTCCGTAGATATTGTTGTGGCAAATGATTTTCATATAGAAAAACTATATATTCATATATTCAGACCCTTGATAATGGTGGTATATCCACCGAAACGTTGGACTGAACATATTGAATATTTAAATAAATGTTAATGTTTGTTTTATTAAATGTTTACATTGTTTTAAATTTTCAATTGTTTCTAATCAAACATCCTGTGACCGGAACGCTGTTTATTAAAAACCTACAATCAAAAAGTTTATTATTTCTATGAGAATGAGATTGAAAGTATTATTTTTATGAGAATTGCTTTTGTGCTTTTTATGAATATTAAAATTGAATAAATGAACAAAAACAAAAGAAAGCAATACAAACGACAATCGTAACGATAGCTACTACCCTATCGTCAAAAATTATCGTCTTAAACCAACGATATCGTCTGGGATAATTGCAAAAATGAAAAAATCGTATGCTTGACGACAATCGTCTATCGTAATCGAATCGATAATTCCACCTCTGTTTGTATATACAGATTCGATATTTATAAAAAAAAATTATATTATCAGTGTATGATGATTTTGATTTTTTGTGTTTTGAGATTTCCACTACAATATATAAAAATATATTTTTTTACAAAAAAATATAACACGAAAGGATATTTCACCAAATGAATTATCATAATTCAAATAATATATAATTAAAATAATATATAATTCTTAAGTTCGTTTTTATTGGTGTATTTGTTGATACTTTTTTTTCAGATTCATTTGCGCTTCACCGCCGGTATGAATTTTGTTTATGAATTTATTATGATTCAGAAATTTTTTAACAGATTAAATTTGAGATTTTTCTTTTGATAGTTTTGAGTTTTAATAATCAAAATAATTCGATAATCATAATTAAATATTTGCATAAATTGTACAAAATATGAATCGAAGGAAACAACAAGTAAAATTGCTTTCAATTTAATAAATAAAATTTAAAAATTTGTTTTTCAGATTTTTTTTTATTTTTTATATATATATATATAAATATTTTTGGTGATTTTCTATATTTGGATATAAGGCATCGCCGATATTCAATAAATATAGAAAATGCCCATAAATATATATAGCAAGTTATCGCGAACCGGGTTTACCTTCGATTTTTGTAATATATGTGGATTAAATTTAAATTTAAATGCAGTACAAATTTAAAAGCACATATGCAATTGTCCAAGATTTAGTGAAACAAAAATTTTTAATGAAACCACCTGCGACTTGGACAATTGTATGAAAACATATGAGTTATTTTTTCTTACTGCTTTTCAGTTTAAGTTTTTTTTCTCTCATATGTTTGCTTTTATTTTAAAAATTTCATAAATTAATCCACATATTATAATAGATTTACCACCCAAAATCACTTAAATGCATTCAACGCATCATAGGTTCATCACCTGTTTAAGTGATTTCGTTACGGGCTCACAGCAATAGAATTCCGAGGTTTTACGGGCGCTAAACCGATTCTGCTGTAGTAACGAACAAAAAAAAAAAAAAAAAAAAAAAACATGCTTTTAAAGAATAATAATAACGTTTTCATTTAATCTCAAAATCAAAAGTAAAGAACCCGCGCAATATTCGTTCCATTTTTCTAAACTTAACACAAAAATTTGATATATGTGTTGTTCTGAAGAAAAAAACAACAACAACAAAAAATATAAAAATAATATATTTTTTTATTTGATATTTCAACATTGTTAAAATAGGGTAAAGTATATATGTATATAACATAAATTAAAAAGCGGTTTATACACAAATTTTAAATATAAGGTGAATCTTTCTTTATGTGTTGTTTTGAATAAAACCTTTTTTATTTTCTTTTCTTTTACTTGGCGTTTGTGCAATATATGCGAATGAATGATTACAACACAACAATAACCTTTTGAATAAATAGAATGATAGTATTAAGAATTTATATATAGGGCGTTTTCGTTTATTCCTCTTGTGCGAACACAAACGCATAAGTGACACAAATACGTTTTTTTATTGCACATGTGTTACTTGGGTTATATGACACATATTCGAAAATTCCTCCACTTAGCACTTGTGTTGACACAAATTGCCCTATCTATTTTGCAGGTGCACCATCGCCCTGTGCGAGATTGTTTATTATTAATTTTCCTCACTTTGTTTATCGCGTTTATCGTTACTATGACATTTTCACATATAAAGCGCCATTTGTAAACAAAATTAACACAAGACTATTTTATAATATTCGAACACAGAGCTAGCACATGTAAATGTTATATCGCTCTCGCATTTTTGAGACCGCACTAGTGCATGACACAAGAGGAATAAACGAAAATGCCCATATATGCATTTATAGGCGAATTATTTTTGTTTTATTTATGTTTGATGAATGATAGTTTTTTATAAACAAATACACATTACACATATTCAAAAAGTAAGAGTTTGTGTATTTTTATATATTGTTGTGAAAATCTCAAAACACAAAAAATTAAAATCAGCATACACTGATAATATAATTTTTTTTATAAATATCGAATCTGTATATACAAATTGGTTTTTTTGTTATACATTCCTTATACCAAAGTTATCTATACGACATATCCCAGGTAACATTCAATGTGTCTAGAACGTTCCAATCACCTTATATTTACATATATAAGGTACCGGGAACTAGGTATTCTGAGTGGCTGGGTAGTGAAAGGGTAGTGAAAGGGTAGTGCCATACACCAAAATGGCGAATGATTTTCAAGTGGCCAGAACGTCCCCGGTTCGTGAATGGAATGTTCACTTTAAGTGGCAGGTTTAGTTCCAAGCACGTATTTGGGACGTTCCCATCCCTATTTTATTATTCAAAGATTATCTTTACAAATGCAGATAAACCTTGAAAAAGCATAGAAAAAGGGGTTGTGCTTGCAATAATTTTACTCCAAAAAAATGTTTTTATTATATTTTTTATATTTAATATTAATTTTTTTTATATTTTATTATATATACTTTTTTTTTATTATTATTTTTTTTTAATTTACATTTTTTTATATTAGATTATTTTATTATATACTTTATTTATCTTTTTTTTATTTTTTTTGAAATCACTACTTTTTTTTTAATTAATTTTTTTATTAATACTAAATTATTCTATGTTAATTCTTAATTATATTATATATATCAAATTTTCACTAAATGGTACTTACTTTTATTCTGGGTCCACCTCGAGCATCGAACCAGCACCCTCAGCTTATTGTTAGTTTTAGTCGTCAACTTAACCATGCAGCCACACTTCGCGTATATATTTTTCTTCTAAAAATTATTATAATGTTTTACCAAAGGAATGTGTATGCGTGTGATATTATAAATAAATTAAATGCCAAACTGAAAGTGGTGTAGCCGGTCATCTGGCACTTTAGCGTGCCTATCACCAAGCTAAATTGCCTGGAAAACGAAAAATTCTACATTCACGTTCCGTTCACCACAACCAGGTGTATGACACGTATAAGTTCCAGTAATGTATTCACTTACAAGTGGCAATGTGGTGGCTGCCACGTAATAAATGTTCCAATCACCAACTATTGTGGTATAGATTTACTAATACTATTATTGCTTAATAAAAACATGTTCATCTCTCAGTCGTTTCGCAAAATTCACGTGTTTTGAAAATACATTTATTATTAAATTATTGCTAGTACGTATTTAATTAAAATATTGTTTACGTAAATTAAAATTTAGAGAATAGTTTTCTTTAATATCGAGACACACATAATAATATATAGGGTTAAACGGCTAAGTAAATAAAAAAATTGGTTTATTTATGAATACGTGCATGCATGTGAATGTATAAACATTGTTTTTTCGTTAACTATATATTCCTTAGTGGTAGTAGTAATTTTTTTCTTTATATGGTATTTATATTTTAATAAATGTAATGTAGTATGGTACCAGTTGCGTTGTATATAACAAATATTTGGAACTCACACATACCCAATCAATTTATGGTGAGATTCTCTAGTGTTCGCCACTTATGAGTGAAAACATTTATTTTCATAAATGCCATTCACTTATAAGTGCCATGGATAATACCATTCACGTTGCTGCTACTTATGAAAAACTCTCTAAAGAGTTTCTAGTTTTTGTAACTTTACAGTGCTTTCATGAGTACCTGGTACGTTTCAGGGTTACCCAAATATCAATGTAAAGTGGTTATCACATTTAAGTGTCAATGAATGATACCGATCACCGCCCGGCACTAATAAATGTTACCCTTAAAAATATTTTATTTAATGTTCCAATAAAGGTTTCTGCTACGTGTGAGTTACTCTTATAAGATCATTTAAAAGGATAAACACATTTACTGTTAAAATGTTAGTGGATAGTACGTTCCATACACCTGAATAAAGTTCTCATCACTATAATCAAGTTCCAATCACATAGAATGTTATATGGGATATATTATAAATATTTAAATATGATAACAAATACACGAAAGAACACGAAAGATTCACTGTTAAAAAAGTTTTAAATATTTCAAATTTTATAATTTTAAAAATTTTATAAATAAATTGGGCATTAAAGTTCGTTTCGTTAAAGTTCAAGGTAGTACGTAGATGTTATTTACCATATCTCAGCAACCACTTATCGGAATCCAATAATTATAACCTTGTTGGAAAGGTATTTTAACTATCTTTAACTCTTTCTAATAACACAAACATGGGCGACAACCCGTTTTCATGCTATAGCTAGTCAAACACAAGAAATTTCAACGGCCTCAAATATTTTTGTTATTTTGCAAGCCGAGAACTATAGAACTTTTATGTTTATCAGCTGTCGGTTTTTAGAAAAACTTCAACTTCAACGCTTCACCTTGAACTTCAACGAAATCGTTTTTTCGGGCTAGCTCGAAAACCAAGGCAGATAGACATGGGGTCGCCATACATTTTTTGATTAGAAATGAGGTGTAGAACCTGCCTGTTTCGGGTTGGCACCCTGTACTGGGACACCCTGTATATATAACACATGAGTGAATTAACTTGAGACAGTGGAATAACTGGAAAACGAAGTGTTTTTATGAAAAATGATTTAGACAAAATTTGTTCATTAGCTTGGCGGACAAGAGATGGTTGTATGTTTTGACCTCGAGTCAGTCATTTTTCATTAATACGCTTCGTTTTCGAGTTATTCCACTGTCTCAAGTTCATTGACTCACATGGTACAAAAACTCAATGCTTTAATCTTTTTAAATGAATCTACTTACACTATTTTCGTATATCATATGTATAACGAAAAGTTGATACATATTTCCAATACGCGGTACCACCTTAAATGTTGCATCCATCTGTAGATCCAATGAAGTTTTATCTGCCATAAAATCCAGGATTGTGGGGGATATAAAATAACAGAAATCTTCATCCTGCGCTGTGTATCTTATTCACGCTCAGATCAATCAGATTGATCCGTTTGCTGTATCTTATTACAATTTTAGATTGCTCAGATCGATTTTTTTAATCTGTGAATAAGCATTTTTTCAGATCCAAAGGTTCGTTAACAATCGTGTTTAACCGAATTATTTTCGTTTTTGTCATTTGTATTTGTTTATTTAATTTTAATTCAATAGTAGGGTTATATTACTATCTAATAGTATGGAAACTACGCTTTGATCCATTTTTTAACGTGTTTTGTAGATCTTTCAATAAATTTATTTGGTAAGTAATCATTTATTAAATCCTTAAAATATAAAAAATCTACAGATTGAAAAAAATACCCAATTTCACACCCAATTTAATTTTCAAAGTAGAATACCTATCTAATACATCACAACACATGTTTTTATAGAGATTTATCGAGTTTTCGCACATTTTCCAGCAGATGGAAAATCCCCATTTGTGGAAAAATTGTCCCATGGGCCCACATATTATTATATTTTTTTTAACTACTCGTCAGCTCTTCAAGATAGGCGAAAAAAAATATAGGTTACATTTGTTTTTCCAAAGTTGATATCCATTAAGCACATAATGGTTAGTGTAGGGAGGAAGGGGTTAACATAAAAATGTAGCGAAATTGAATCCACTGGTGATCCTCTAAACTTCATATTAGTGATACCTCCATTGGTAGGGTGTAATTTTTTTTAAATTATACTTACTTTTCATTCATGATATAACCATGTAGCTGTGCCAGGCTACATGGTATCGGTGGAGTGCCTTTTGCCCGAGCTCTTTGCCTGAATGACCTTACGTTATTAAATGAAATATGTTCATAGGCCTCTGGATGGATTGCACCTTCTTCTATAAAAATGTTCATAATCGCATCTTCAGAGGTTTCCGAGCGTCTTCTCAATGCGGTTTTAAACCTTAAAATAGCATATTCCCGGGAATCCGCTTCATGCACTTATGGTTTCCGAAACCGAAAATTTTAAATTGTCTTTTAATGCTATCGAACTGTTACAATACGGGGTATGACACTTGAAATAAGTGGTACCATTTTGCCGGATTTGCCAATCTGGCTTTTTTCACTATATTCATAAATTTGTTTGAGTCGACATACACTTTACTACCGTAACGTAGGCCATGGATTTGCTCCATGTTTATTATTTAAATATTTTCACTTGACAATTTATTGTATTTGGCACTATTAATTTGATCACTTTTTGTTTATTTAATTTTTTTATTATGGCAATTGGCGTTAAATGTATTTATTATATTTTTGGTTTTTAATTTTCTATTACTATCCAATTATTATAATTATTACTATTAGTTCACTGTAATACACTTTTCCACGGCACTTTTCCTCGGCACTTGTCCACTTTTACACGGCACTTTACAGGATACCCGGTGTTTTTTTTAAATTTATTTTTGTAGTTTTTTTTTATTGTAACTTAGTTTGTTTATTTTTGGAATTTTTATTACCGAAAATTCATTATTTTCCAAATCACTTTTCACTCTTTTTTTGTGTTTATCGTCGCTTCAACCACTAAAAGTCACGTTATATATGAAAAAAGGTGTTGAGTTTCATTTTATTGAGACTGGCAATCTTCTGCTGTTTATATCTATTATTGGACCAAAATATGTGCGCCTAATTATTATATATTAACATTTGTTGGCAATATTAAAGGGCTATTAAATTTTATGTGCATAAATGAAATATTTGTCGACAAATAAATGTCTTTTCTTTTACATTTAATAAAAATTTGGTTTCAAATAATAAAATGAATATTAATTATAATCGTATTATAATAATAACAAAAATATAAATTAAGTACAAATTTGGTCACAAAAATATGTTGTGAGCATAAATAACACACAATAATTTGTCCGCACATAAATTTAACTATTTATGTGCTATTAAAAAAAATTATTAATGATTAATGGGGAATTTTTTTGTAGACTACGGCGTTATACGTTCTATTGAAATTATTATTGTAACAACCACAATTACTAATGTACTACAACGGAGTAGTATACAAAGAATTTCAACATAAATCATAGTGATGTGAGTTTCTACTACTTTGCAGTAGTAGTAAGTAATCGTTATTTTTTCTTGAGTGGCAATTATAAAAGAACTACTACTTTAATTGTTAGTTTTGAGTATTTTATGAAAAACCATTTTAAATTTTATGTTTTACGGTTAACCAGTGACTGCCTATCCTGTCTACACGTACCGCAAATACTACCCTGTAAATACGAAACATACGCTCATACTGTGGTAGTATATGGATTACGTATATACGCAAAAACCATCGTTATATGAGTAGATGTATAAATATGTAGATAGACGATGAAATAAATAAGTCAAGCGCATTATCTCCTCCACACATTCATAGAACTCTAAACATTAAGAACCGCGAAGGACGGTCAACAAATTTGGAGTAAAAAAAAAAGTAAAAAGTTGTTGTTGCTTTTTACTCATATTTCATAATTATTGATCAATTTCGCTGCTTTTACAAAAACAAAATAAAGAACTATTTGTCATTTCTTTTCAAAACATTAAAAAAAAAAAGTAATAATAAATAATAATAATATATGAAAATTTTTTATATTGAAATATTTTTGATTGTTTATGTTTCTATTGTTTATTTATAACGTGAATTGTGAATAAATAATAATAATAATAATAATAATAATAATAATAATAATAATAATAATAATAATATAAAAATATTATATATTTTATCAACATAACTGTGGTGGTTTTGTGTGATTTGAAATTTTCATAATTAGTAAACCGTGTTTTTTGATAAAAATTATTGGTATACATTTGTATTGTGAATTTGTGATAATTTCAATTTTGGATATTATATAAAAGAAAAAAAAAATAATTGAATTTCAAATTGAAAAATATTAAAAATATGGGAAAGCATTGCCAAGTAATAGGTTGCGACACATCAGCCCAGAAAATAAAAGCAACCGGAATTAAGGTTTCCATGTACCAGTAAGTAAAACTATTTCGTATCTTTGTTTCAGATTAAGTGGTTATAAATGTAAGCGTTATTCTCCCTAGATTTCCAACAGATGAAGCATTAAGAGAATGTTGGACAGACAATATTTTTGCATTTAATCGAACTGCAGCCAATACAAATTCGTTTGTATGTGAAAAACATTTTGAACGAATGTGGTTTCCTGCGGGTAGAAAATTAATACGTGGAGCAATACCAACAATATTTCCGTGGAGTATAAGGTAAGTTATATCCATTTTATACATTCAATATATTTATATATATTTCAATATATTTTTATAAACTATAATGTCTCAGGGCGCGAAGTTGTTTATAAAATTATAGACTTGTCTATATTAATATTATATAAAATTATGGTCTTGTCTAAATTTTTACCCCAAGTCTAAAAAAGCATTTATTTTTGCTATTTGGTCAATAAAGTATATTTTTTTGTTCACCTAAAATTCCGTTTGTATGTAAAATTATATGCAATTATATTCACGATCTAGAGGTAGTGAAAAATTTATAATTCACTTAACACTTTTCGTTACAGTAATGCAGCTAATGTTGATGAAGATGAACCTTCAACAAAAAAAAATAAATTTGTACACAATGACCTAGAACTAATTAATGTAGAAACCAGCGCCACAGATGTACAAGGTAAAGGTAAGTGCCTGCATTATTTTTCAGTTTAAGTTTAGTGGTATTATTATTCATAATACCAACAATTTTAGAATTCTAACATTAATCATTTTTTTACGACACAGCCTATCACCGATTAAATACGAAGACGTCGAATATTTAGAGGATATTGAAAAGGATAATGAAGACAATGATCCGGGTGAATCCACAGATAAAAAAAGTATTGATGACAATGATTCCGTTGTTAAAAATCCCGAAATTATCAATTTGGAAACCTGGGACCCAGATGTAAGAGAAAGGCAAGTACATGCATTTGTATTCCGTTTAAGTTTAATGGTATTACGAGGGTGGATTGATAAAGATCCGGTCTAACAAAGAAAAAACCATTTTTTCATTTTAATGTTGTTTTATTTCTCAACATACTCACCTTTCTCTAAACATTTATTACAACGATCTTCCAACTTTTGGATGCCATTGAAATAATACGATTTCGGGAACTCCTCAAAATACGCGTTTGTTTCGTTGATTGCTTCTTCATTTGGTGTGAATTTCTTTCCTGCGAGCCATTTTTTCCAAGTTTGGAAATAGGAAAAAGTCACTCGGTGCTAAATCTGGACTGTGGGGTGGATGCGGTAACAATTCGTAACGTAATTCATGGAATTTATCCATTGAAATTGTTGAAGTGTGCGCCGATACGTTGTCTTGAAGAAAGATCACTTTTTTCTTTTTTAAATGTGGTCGTTTTTCATTGATTACATCGTTCAATCGATCCAATAATGTAGCATAATAATTTTCTGTTATGGTTTTTCCTTTTTTAGGATAGTCGATGTGCAATATACCGTTCGCATCCCAAAATACAGTCGCCATTACCTTATCCGCTGATTTAACCGTCTTTGCCTTCTTTGGAGCACTTCGACCTGCTTCTATCCATTGTTTCGATTGATTTTTTGTTTCAGGTGTATAGTGATGAATCCATGTTTCATCAACCGTTATTAATCGACGCCAAAATTCATCTGGATTACGCTTTATTTTGTCCAAACATTGTTTTGAAATGATCACACGACTTCGTTTTTGTTCGATTGTGAGTAAACGCGGCACCCATCTTGCTGATAGCTCTCTCATATGCAAATGTTCGTGTAAGATGTTGAATACACGTTCATATGAGATGTTTACGATGTCAACAATCTCTCTCAACTTCACTCGACGATCATTCAAAACAATATCATGGATTTTGTCGACCATTTCTTTAGTTGTCACCTCTTTAGGTCTTCCCGGTGATGGGATTGTTTCGGTGCATGTACGACCACGTTTAAATTCAGCAAACCAATAAATTACGGTTGAATTCACTGGAGCAGATGTGCCATGATACTTATCAGGCTTTTCTTTTGTTTCTTTTGCGGTTTTTCCACGCAAAAAGTAATGTTTTATCAATGCACGATATTCACTTTTTTCCATTTTTAAGAAAAATCAAAAGTTGTCTGCTGTTTATGGCTACCAAACAAAAACTAAATGTCGGATTGCTCTAAAAATTTACAGGGAGCCTACTAACAGATTATATTTGATAGAAAAAATATGCATTTGATTACCAGTAGCGCTATCTCTTAGAAACCGGATCAATATCAATCCGCCCTCGTATTCGCGTATTCATAATACCAACAATTTTAGTATTCTAACATTAATCATTTTTGTACGACACAGCTTATCACCCGTTCCAACATCAACACACGCCATATTATATCGGTATCCCGGTGACCTTAAAAATGTCAAATTTGAGACACCTAGAAGCGGCAACAAATACATCGGCGTTTTAAAAAAACATTTAGAGAAAAAAAAAAAGGTTGTACGAAGTCTTCAACAAAAACTCGTTAGGCGGGACACCAAAATTACTAATTTTAAATCTTTAATTAACAATTTACGTGAAAGACATTTGTTATCTTCCAATGTGGAAAGTTACTTGCAGGTATAAATGCTTGCTTTTAATTGTAAAGATTGACGATTGAAAGATGGCCGCAAATTCAATCATTTTTAATTATTTTATATTGATCAATCGATCCAAAATTTCAGAAAATTATTCGTGATGTAATTATGATTTTATCATACGACAGATTGATAATATTTTAAACATGTAAAATTTTAAATAAATAAAATATAGATATATAGAGCTAAAGGTAATATTAGAAATTTAATGTGGTTAGTATTGTATGCTAGAATTGTAGTGCATGTCATTTTAATCAAATGCTTTTGCTGCTTTATTATGTTATTTTGCTTAATAGCTTAAAATATTAGCCTAAGGCATATTTTTAACAAAAAAAATGGGTACATGATTTTAAATAAGAACGTATCGGAAAAAGTTTTTAATTATTTTAAAATTAATTTTTAATTGCTGTTGTTCCGCTTACACCAAATTTAGTGTTGTGTTAGAAAGATGGTAGACATTTCAGATATGTACATAGCACATATGGTGATATCGTATAAATTATATGTTAGCAGCAATGCTTCTATCTCCGAAATACTTCGGGATATTTTAAATGCTTCAATGAAATGCTTTTATTATACCACCATGGTATCTATATAATTGATTTGTAATATTGGTTAGTTAAAATATGTTCCTTTCCAATATTAGTCAACTTCAAAAGATATTTTGAAGTTAATAAGTAAAGGTAACCGTACGTACCCAGTGGAAGTTAGAGCTTTTGCTTTAACTTTGCACTTTTATTCGCCGAGAGCGTATGAGTACGTAAGAAAATCATTTAAAAACGCTTTACCGGCTGTAACTACCATACGACAATGGTACCGAAGTGTTAATGGTGCTCCAGGGTATTCAACCGAAGCATTAGAAGCAATTAAAATCAAAGTTGCTCAAAGCAACAAACCGATGTTTTGCAATCTTGTAATGGATGAAATGGCGATTCGGCAACAAGTTAAATATTGCAAAAATAGGAGGGCGTTTATCGGATATGTTGATTTTGGGGGTACTATTGCTGAATGTGATGATGAAATGAGACCAGTTGCCAGAGACGCGTTGGTGTTCTTAATAAACGCCGTTAATGACCACTGGAAAATTCCTGTGGCTTATTTTTTGATAAATGGGTTAAGTGCACCTGAGAAAGCCGGCATTTTAAAAGAAGTTTTAATATTTTTGAATGACACTGGTGTGACAATTACATCTGTTACTTGTGATGGTACCGCAACAAATTTGGCAATGTATACCTTGTTAGGAGCAAATTTAAAAGTTAATACGATTAAGCCATATTTTGAGCATCCAGTAACACACAAAAAAGTTTTTGTGTTGCTAGATGTATGTCACATGATCAAATTGGTTCGTAATGTTTTCCAAAGCAAACAAATCATTGTCAATGGTAAAAATGAAAAAATTAAATGGAATTTTATTGAGGCCTTGCATACAATGCAAAATGAAGCTGGTATCACCTTGGCAAATAAATTAACAAATGCGCACATTAATTTCCATCAACAAAAAATGAAGACCAAAATAGCCGTGCAAACTTTGAGTATGAGTGTGAGCAATGCATTAAATTATATGCAATCCACTAATGACAAATTTCAAGCGTGTCTTCCAACAGTGGAATTCATAGCTACATTTGATAAACTATTCGACATCATGAACTCAAAAAACAAGTTTGCAAAGGGATACAAAAGGCCAATAAATGCCATTACGGCGGATGCATTTTTTGCTTTTTTTGACACCGCATTGGCATACATATCCGATTTAAAAGTGTACAACAAGGGCATGTTAATAAAATTAACCGATACACAAGCACGAACAGGATTTATTGGTTTGATTTTAGCCATGTATAGTTTTCGTCAAATGTACGAAGAATATTGTGTTAATGGTGATCTTCAGTATTTATTAACATACAAATTCTCACAAGATCATATAGAACACTTATTTTCGGCTATTCGTAGCAAAGGTGGTTGGAATAATAATCCCAGTGTTGACAATTTTGAATCCACCTTTAAAAGATTACTGGTTCATAATGAAATTAAATCCTCATCAAATGCCAATTGCTTAACATTGGACGCAACCAATATTTTATACGTCTCTAGCAGAAATTTAAGTGCTAATATAAAAACCAGTGCATTTGATGATACGGGAATACCAGATAGTAATTCGAATATTGTTGATGATGAGGAAATTGATATTGAACATATTAACCCGATAGTAGCAGAAGCATGTACATACATATCGGGATTTGTAGAAAGAAAAATAAGAAAAAAGATAACGTGTCAAGAGTGCATTACAGCAATTAATGAACGTCCAAAATGCCACAATAGTCCTCTTATTAATTTAAAAGATTACGGTGGTCTTATTAAGCCCGCCTATGATATAGTGAGCATATGCAAGCATGCGGAAAAAGTTTTAAGTATATGGAAATTAGAAAACAAGATGGGTTCCAAAAACTTTTTCAATCATATTGTTATAAAAACAATAAGAAATATTGATGATTCCGTGTTTAATAATATGAGTCAACACACAGAAGACAACAATGATATGTTACAAAATCATAGGTATGCTTTAATTAAGACCATCATAGAAGAATATTTAAAAATCAAGTTATTTCACATCGGTAAAGCAAAAACACAAGATTTACAGAGTAAAAGAATAAGGTCAAAATTCAATAAACTGATATTATTTAGCGGTCAATAAATTAAATCTAAAATATCTTATATTTATAAATCATAAATATGCCCGATATATTAAAATTTTCATATTAAATCAATCATCCTGTAATGCATTCGTCAACATTTTCATCAATGCTAATTGCTAACCGCAAGGCTTAACTGTAAGTATAATATTATGTATTGAATGTTTTAATAATATAATGCCTGTATTATATTAATAATATTTTTATTTTATTCGATTGTAGATTATCATTCACAAATTAAAACATTTATTGTTTTATATACATCATCGTCAACACATTCATCCTGTAATGCATCCTGTATTGCTTCCGGGATTATCATCCATAAAATATATCGTCGTCAACATATTCATCAATGCTAATTGCTAACCGCAAGGCTTAACTGTAAGTATAATATTATGTATTGAATGTTTTAATAATATAATGCCTGTATTATATTAATAATATTTTTATTTTATTCGATTGTAGATTATCATTCACAAATTAAAACATTTATTGTTTTATATACATCGACTCGATGGCAAAGTTGTTATAAAGTACGTATGACCACTGATGAGGATCCGAAACGTACTTGTTTCGTTTCCACCTACGAACCATCAAATCATTTTCCCAATCCCAATCAAAATCCAAATAATCATAGAATTTTTTTAACTCACTAACATAACCGATCTGATTTTTTGATTATATAATGTTTATGGTTTTTTACATTTGCATTTCATTCTTTGGTCTTCATTCATGTGTACTTATTCCAGGTATATTCCTTTTATATAGTCCAGCAAACACTACAATACCAGCAATGCGAACTAAATATTGATTTTTTAATATTCGAAATGTTATTATTTGTACTTATAATTTTTTTGTCAATATGTAAAGTTGGTAAAGTATAGTTTTTTGTATTATTTTTTTACATATATAATTTCTAATCAATATATTATTATCCCGTTTTTAGTACTAGTAATTACCCAGGTAAACCTACATTGAGGATTGGAAAATGCTTGCGGTGATAAATTGTACCGTTGTTCAACTGCCATTGTATTTTTTAATTTTTATTAAAAATAAATAAAATGTTATCAATATTTGTAATTTTGTATATTTTTTTTTTGTATTAATATTATATAAGGAATTGTATTAAAAAACGATATTATTAAAAAAATGAAAATTTTGCAATAATATTAGAAATTGTGTTCATTTTATTTTTACATATTCAAAAAATTGATTTTTTACTGTTTTTTTGTTGGTTTTTGGTGTTAAAAAATGTCTCTACACATTTAATACATTCTAAATATTTAGTATATTTAAATGTGTGATAGAAGGGTACAAGTAATCAAAAAAATGAATTCACTAGAAATATAATGCAATCAGCAATTAATCAATTTCATTGAATTAATGATGATTTATCTATAATATTATTTAATATATTTTAATCATTTTTATTTATGTGTTTTTTATTTTCTTCCTTTAAATATTTAATATAAAAATTGGACATCAAAACTAATTATATTAAACAAGTTATAATTACAAAATAATAAAATTATATGATTATTTAAAATAATAGCATAAAATTGTTATTGTTTTTAAATTAATGGATAACACACTGATATAGATTAAGAAAATATATATCAATATTAAAGAATAATTTTTGTACATTTAATTAATTTTTTAATAAAATCCTGCAATAAAATAAAACGTTTTAATTTAACGTTTTAATAACATAAAATGTTTACATGTTATATCACAATTAATTTATTTTCAAATTCAAAAATGTTCGCTAAAAAATATTTCGCCCAAATATTCGCTGAAATATAAATAAACATAAAAAATGAAAAGGAAAATTGAATTAAAAAAAAAAAAACAAATTTGTATATATACACAAAATTTACTAACACATGCTTAACTATTGCTTATCGATAATGCGCTTACTGAATTATATGGAAAACTCTCTTTGAAGTTGTTCTATATCTTTATAGTTCTACTGTTATATGTGATAAATAAATTTATATACATGTATGGATTATTTTTGTGTGTACATTACTCATACGCTATGCGTATTATCAATGTATTATTATGATCAAATATATATAATATATTTATATTTAATATATATATAATAGAGAATCATATCAATATATAAATTCTTAGAATGACACTACAAAGTCCGGCCCAGGTGAGATGCCAAACGGAACATTATATAAACATTATATCATATGTGATATAATAAAATGAAAAAAATCAAATTTCAGTCGCACACGATCAGTCACACACGATCAGTCACACACGAGCAACAATACGATTAACATAAATTAGTATATTATTAAATAGATACGTGGTGCACTTTGTATATATATATATATTAATCAGTTATTATAATTAATAAAAATAAATGTGGAATAAATAATTAATTAATAAAACATAAATTAGTTTTATAACTTTGGAGACTACCTCATATATGTGGTTGCCTAAATGAATAGAACCCCTGCATACCACTTGTATGAGGTAGTCTCCAAAGTTATAAAACTAATTTATGTTTTATTAATTAATTATTTATTCCACATTTATTTTTATTAATTATAATAACTGATTAATATATATATATACAAAGTGCACCACGTATCTAATTTAATAATATACTAATTTATGTTAATCGTATTGTGGCTCGTGTGTGACTGATCGTGTGCGACTGAAACTTGATTTTTTTCATTTTATTATATCATATATTCTACATATGATATAATGTTTATATAATGTTCCGTTTGGCATCTCACCTGGGCCGGACTTTGTAGTGTCATTCTAAGAATTTATATATTGATATGATTCTCATAATGAGTCACTACATTACCCACCCCCAAGTGAAGTGCCTTAACAAATGAAGAAATAAAATGAATTATGATCGCATAAACATTTTCAATGTATACCCATATGTTAATGCACTGGTATATATATAAAAATAAAAATTTTATACTAGTTGGCATTTTGAATTTCATTTCCAAATAATAGTATATCATAAAAAAAATATAATAATAATTGACATAATAACTTCATTCCCAAATACCGATATTTCAAAACAAAACAAATAAAATAATAATAATAAGAATAATAATGAAAAATAATCGTAATAATAGTGTTGATACTGGATAGAAGAATGTGTGAGAGAATGTGAACTATGTGAGTCTTACCAAAAGTAACCCGTTTATCGTTTATGGGTGCTGTTGTTTTAATTGATTGTACGCCGAAAGCCGGTTTTAATCTGTCCATGGAAATTGAGACATTTTTGTTCTTGATTATCACTACAAAATATCTTCTACATCGCCGAACAACCCTATATGGGCCCTCGTATGGAGATGTAAGGCTCGGTCTTATTTTGTCCGCCCGCACATAAACAAACTCGCAATTATCAAGGTTGGGTGGTTTGAAAATGCTGGGTTTATTTGCTTTTCTCGAATCCAATGGTATGATGTTTTGCATAGTGCCTCGCATTTTGTTGATAAATTGATCGCAGTCTGCATGTTGGTTAGTTGTAGGTGAAATGAAAAAATCACCGGGTAACCTTAGAGTTTTCCCATAAACCATTTCTGCGGGGGAACACTTTAAATTCTCCTTGACGCACGAACGAATTTCCAATAACACAAATGCTATTTCATTACTCCAATTCATTGTGTTACCGCGAGCACGTAACGATTCCTTCATGTTTCTGTGGAATCGTTCCACCATGCCATTGGATTGGGGGTGATAGGCAGTAGTGCGGATGTGATGTGAACCGATCATTTTTGTTAACTCCGCACATAGAGCAGACTCAAATTGACCACCACGGTCGGTGGTGATTCTTAGGGGCACACCAAATCTACTTACGTAATTTTGCAGAAAAACACTTGCAACAGTTTTCATTGACATGTCCTTGATCGGATAGGCCTCGGGCCAAGTAAAACGGTCGACAATTGTTAAGATGTATTGATATCCGTCGGAGGGTGGCAATGGTCCGACCAGATCCATATGTATATGCTCAAATCTACCCGAAGGTATATCAAATTTTCCGTGTTCCAGCTTGGTGTGTTTGTTATTTTGGAGGATTGACAATTTTTGCACAGTTTACACCAGTGCGTTATATCCTTGTTTAAATTGGGCCAAAAATAACGTGTATTTATCAATTTTTTTGTTGCCCTAGATCCGGGATGTGATACTCCGTGTAATCGTGTGAAAATCGTTCGCCTGATTGATTCGGGCACATATGGTCTTTGTATTTTTGTTGACGTCTCACAATATAATTCAATATCCGGTAACCTTAACAATGTAAGTCGGTATCTCGAATTTTCGCGTTCTATGGAATTCGCAAGCAATACCTTTAATTCATCGTCGATAATCTGAGATTATAATCGCTCAGCATACAAAAGTGCAGCATTTGTAGAGTTCTTATGACATTCTCCATAGATAATCATCATATCGTACGCTTCTTGATTTGAATACAACATCGTTATTAAAAAAAAATATTTTACTACCGAACTTTAATAATATCAGAAAAAAACTAAATAAAGGTACACATAAAATAAGATTATTATGCTTGATATTAGTTTTAAATAGAACAAATTAAACCAAATATTAATTAATAAAAACTGTTCATCCCATTATTAAAAAAAGGAATGAAGCAATTTAATTACCATACAATTGAATTACTATACAATATTTTTAAATTTCAAATTCAATAAATGTAACGATTTCAATAAATTTGAATTACCGGAAAATGTTTTATTTTCATCTACATAAAAATATAATACAAAAAAAACATCATTTTTATATCGTATATGATAAAAATGTTGGAATATTGAAATGGTCATATCTCGAAATCTATGAGGTTTATCAAAAAATTTTTGGATGTAAAAACTGCTTAAAATTTGTCGTATTATTCACCTAATGTCTCAAAAGTACCCCTCTCTATTCCAAAACATGTACCTCTCTCAATATCTAAAGAAACGTTATACTTTATGGTCCACCAATATTATATTCCGATGTCCCCCTTGATTACCTAAAATTTTTGTCTCTAGCTATTTTGCTCTAAAATGCAATCCTGAATTTTTAAAATTACCGGTTATTTTATCAGACTCACCTTGTATGTATATATGAATATATATAACAAAAAAAAAATGTTTATCGATGTGGATTTCTTTACCTCTGTCCCTCGTATTTCTCCATTTAAGTTCATATGTATATTAAAGATGATTTAAAAAAATATATTTATGTGTTCATGCATATGCATACTAAAAATATTACCTACGTTTTCTTGTAACTTATTCTAATTAATTTTGCAATGGTATTTGTTTCTATGTTACATTATTTTCGTTCTGTTAGTTATTTTTTCTGGGTTAGTTATTTTCTTTTCATTATTTATTATTTGATGTGTTATATATCTTCTATATGTACTATTTATCTCAGCTGTTATTCTTATTCATAATATATTGTATTGTATATATTAAAAAAAAACATTACATTGTATTTAAATTATGTATTTATATTTATAATGTATAATATAAAAAATAAGAAAACATTCAGTATAATTATATATTTAAATAAATTAAAAATTTAATTTTATTATTCATTAAATAAATTAAATATTATTATTCGTTAGATTTAGATAATTCACCAAATTAATAAAATTAATTGACTTTTTTTTAATTTTCTCTAAAGCATTGTTTTTTAACAAAATCGGCGACGGAAAATACCACCGGAACGGAATTTATTTTGGGGCGAAAAATTGTCCGGTGCCGAAAAAGTGTTTTTTAATAAATATTTTCTTAAAATTTTCAGTGACTTTTTTTTTATTAAAATATAAAAAATCAATATCAAATATTTGTTATTGTTTTTGTAAGTATCCAAACAATTTATTTTGAATAAATATTTTCTTTTTAATATATGCAAAGCTCACTTTTGCAATTTTCCGTCACCGAAATCGATCGACGGAACGTAAAATAATGAAAAATTTCAATAAATTTTCTGTTGTTTTTTCCGTCGGACGAAAATAATTTCGGTGGCGAATTAAATTTTTCTTAAATAACATGTGTATTAAAATATATGCGTTCATTTTTGACAGCGACGGAAATTTTTCCGTTCCGGTGGTATTTTCCGTCGCCGATTTTGATAAAAAACAATGCTTAACGGTCTATGTATATGCTTAATAATTTTAATAAAGAAAATCAATAAATCATAATGTATATTTTTTTTTAAATAAAGGCAACTTATTTTAATATTATATATTATAACATTATCACGATTCTTTCAATAATAATTACTTTATTATATTATTAAATAAATTACATTATCAATTTATTTATTTATTAAACATATGTAAAGAATTATAAAATTAGAAATAATTCTTTACGTAAACAATAAATTTTAATTATTATAATTTAAAAGCAATATTTTTTAAATATTTATTCTCGTACTGTATTCGAATTTAGTGCATCCTTAATCCCAATAAGATCAGTGATATGTAATAAAACACCCTATAATATTTTTAAAAAACAATATAACATATGACAGTTTTTAATGAATGTATTAGATTTCTTAAGACAAATAGAATATTCGCAAATACATATAAACTTAAATTAGTACATAATGCATATATAGGTAAATTCGTAATATATAGATTTGTACACAGGCATACATATATAAAAATATGTGTGTAGGTGAATATCTATGATTTATGGGTTAAAAGTTCAAATTTCGTCTAATATTAGAAAAGAATCATTTACAATTTTTTTTGGTTTAAAATTTTGAAAAATAATCCTTCTGATATTTTAATCAAAATGTAAAAAAATAATTAATTAACAAACATTGTTTATAGAAATTTTATAATTTCATATAAGTGCATTAGTGGTGTATTTATTACAATAAATTTTTATTATAGAGCTCTGAAAAACAATTTGTTCAGTGAAATAAAATATATAATGTAATTTAAATTTAATGAATCTTGTGTTTTTTTTATTGGGTTAAAAAATTAAATAAATAAATTAATCTAATTAAAATTCATTAAACTTTTATAAAATCAGTGGGTCATTATGGGTACACCTAAGGGATCACAATTGAAAATACAACCAGCAGTTTCTAATTATTTGACGAAACCGACGAATATTCATCGTCAAAAACAATTTCATAACTCATTATTAAATATGGTAGTAAATAATTTGCAACCGTTTTCAATTGTCGAAGACAAAGGTTTCATCAAATTCGTGAGTGATCTAAATCCGTCGTATGTGTTGCCAAGTCGGTTTACTTTAACCAATCAGTTACTTCCAGCGGCGTACAATGAGCTAGAGCAAGTAAGATCCGAAATATCAGAGGCTGATTATGTTGCTTTGACGACAGACACATGGACTTCCAGAAACACTGAAGCATACATGGATGTCACAGCCCATTTTATTAATAAAGACAAGACATTAAAAACGCGTATGTTACAGTGCTTAAAACTATTTGGAAAACACGATGCCTTTAATTTAAAAAATCCAATAGTACAAGTCGCAAAAGATTTTAATATTGAAAAAAAAAATCAGCGCTGTGATAACAGATAACGCTGCCAATATCAAAGCGCCAATATCATAGAGCACTTTCATCGAAGTAGTAGCTCTACCGAAAAGCTCATACAAATGCAAACACAAATGAACACTGATACTTTAAAATTAAAAATGGACGTAATAACCCGGTGGAATTCAGAGGAATGCAGAATACGCTAAGAACCATTCAATCAAAATTAATCAGCAGTGATGCAAGCACAACGCGTTTTATTGAAACTATTATTTATATTTTCAACTCGCGTTTTCCAAATATTGAAAGTAATGAGCTGTTATCAAATGCTACATATCTAGACCCTCGATTTAAATCGAAAGCTTTAGACGATAAAGACGCAATAAGATCTTGCAAAGAACGAATTAATAATGAAATGAAGCATTTAAAAAGTTTAACACAAAAAGTCGAAGTGCCACAAGAAATTATTGCGCCATGTCATTCTGAGGACCTAATTTTTGGGTATTTCGATAACAAGGCCTCAAAAAGTATTATTAACAACACGTCATCAGCAATAATAGAATTAAAACAATAAAATGAAGAATCTTTAATTCCTAGAAGTCAAGATGCGCTTAAGTGGTGGAAGTCTAGGCAGGACATATATCCAATGCTGGTGCCATTGGTCAAAAAAAATTTGTGCATACCTGCAACATCCGTTCCAAGTGAACGGGTGTTTTCAAGGGCAGGTTTATTAATATCGGAAAAACGGAACCGTTTAAAGGATAAAAACAGAGAAAAAATTTTGTTTTTGCATTGTAACATTGCATAATTTCATAATTATTGAAAGACTCACAAAAGTCATGAGATAAATATAACATTCACATTCACAAATTTACATTCAAAGAAAAATTAAATAATGCATTTCAAATAAAAAAAATAAAATGTATTCATTAAAATTAATACAAAACTTCAAATCATAACTCAATTCAACTTGGATTTTTTGAATTTTTAAAAAAATACTATTATTTTAGTCGTCTTTGCATCGATTTCACAAATTTCGACATAGCCGCCTCATGAATTTTGCGCGTATCTGCATATATTACTTTGTTCCACTTCTCAGTTTTCCAAAAATAAATAAATAATATTGTTTTTTAAATGGAAGGGATTATATTTTAATTATAAATATAAATAAATAATATTGTTTTTTAAATGGAAGGGATTATATTTTGTATGAAAAAATAATTTATTTTTATATCTAATTAATTTCATTCTATGTTATATGAAAATGTTGAGAAAAATGTATGTATATATTTAATACATTAAAAACGGAAAAGAAATTATTTTATTATATATGGAATCATGTATGTAATATTTGAATTAATTTAATATAAAATGAGACATAATACATTGTTAATCAGATCACAATTAGTTATTAATTCATATTTATATATAAACATTTAATTATTAAAGGATTAAAATTGAAAATAAATATGCTATTATTTTGAAAAAATGAATTAAATTTTTTTTTGTTTTAAGCGTATACTAAGTATATGTATATTAACATGTTAGAGAAAATTAAAAAAATAATATTAAAAAAAAGTCAATTAATTTTATTAATTATTTATTTATTTATTATTTATATTATTTATTTTATTTTTATATTATTTATTTTATTTTATTTTTATTATTATTTAATTTATTTAATGAATAATAAAATTTAATTTTTAATTTATATATTTAATTATTCTGAATGCTTTCTTATTTTTTATATTATACATTTAGCATAATAAAAATATAAATATAAATACATAATATATGTAAAATATAATGGTACAATATATTATGAATAAGAATACAGCTGAGATAAATAGTACATATAGAAGATATATAACCGGTAACGAATGCTCCGGCTGTTCTTAGTGTTCGCCGAACGACTTCAAATTAAGCACTTATATTTTGTATTTTATTTGAAATTTATTTCTAAATTAACTATAAATAAAATTCTTTTCGGTGTAAATAAAATGCGAAATTGTTACATATCTAAAAACGATAGTCAAACATTCTGATTTTTGGATGAACTCACTCATTCACTGTGTTCTGTATGTTAAACGAACATACGAACAAAATATATACGAATCTAAATCCATAGGTGCGATTCTATTGAAAAGTGACTATTTTTAGTGAGTGAGTTCGAAGGAGTGAAAATTATTGTGAGTTCATTCGAATAAGTCACTGATATTCTGTATGAAAAAGTGACCTTTTTTTTTTAATTATATTAATTATTATTATTATCAATAAACAAAAAATAATGACTGTTTTTGGAAAATTATAGAAAAAAAATCAATATTATAATTTATTAGTATTTAAAATTTATGCGTATATGATGATTTTATTAAAAAAAAATATATATGGAGTCACTGACGACTCACACATTTTGATTTCAGTGACTATTTTTTTACTCAATTTGTTCCCCTTTCTTGAATTCGAAATTAAAAATTCTCAAAATATGACGAAATAGTCATGTCACTATCGAGTCACTTTTCAATAGAATCGCACCTCATGTATACTTAAAAATAAATCATATATGTGTATATTTCATATATTCATATATTCATATATTCATATAAAAAAACAGCAGCAAACTTAACTCACACTGTTCGCTTTGGGTTGGGTAAATAAATTATTTATGTATACGGCAAGCGTATAAAGTATTACAACAATAAACTATTATATAAAAAATAAAATTAATTTTTCGCTATACAACCAACAATCTGGTTTTAGCGTCCAACAACAGCCTTCTGTTATTAGTTACTTAATTTGTGGGTTTTACGGTGTCGGTAATTAGCCGTACGACCAACCGCAAGCGGAATATACAACTCTGTGTTAAAATTCAGATTCGAAAAATAACCGAAAACACAAAACATATTTTATGCATTCAGTAGGATTCGAACCCACGACCCCAAAATTTCGTTAGAATTTTAGGTTTGCATTTTTAACATTTACACCACAGAAACTATTATATACCACCATAAAATTTAAAGGGAAATTTTGTTTCCATATACGAAATTTTAACTCAACTAGGTTCTGTTTTATCACAGAACACCGTTGAGTCAAATTTCATACCTACTCATCAAATCAAGTATGAATGCTTGTGTATATATGAGATGATTTTGTTTTAATTTAAATGATCATATTGTTCATTTGATTGAAATTCGTCTCAAATATTCATTTATCTTTTTCTTTGCATTCATTATTTTATTATAAATTGATTTAATTTCGCTTTTATATTAACAATTTTATTATTAATAATTGTTGTACTGATTTTTAAATATTCCAAGTGTTTTTTTCAAAACAATTTGATTTTCAATTTTATTTTCATTTGTTTATTATTATTATTATTCCACCATACAATCCACTGATTTTCAAATATTCCAAGTGTTTTTTTCAAAACAATTTGATTTTCAATTTTATTTTCATTTGTTTATTATTATTCCACCATATAATCCACTGATTTTCAAATATTCCAAGTGTTTTTTTCAAAACAATTTGATTTTCAATTTTATTTTCATTTGTTTATTATTATTATTATTCCACCATACAATCCATTGATTTTCAAATATTCCAAGTGTTTTTTTCAAAACAATTTGATTTTCAATTTTATTTTCATTTGATTATTATTATTATTATTCCACCATACAATCCACTGATTTTCAAATATTCCAAGTGTTTTTTTCAAAACAATTTGATTTTCAATTTTATTTTCATTTGTTTATTATTATTATTATTCCACCATATAATCCACTGATTTTCAAATATTCCAAGTGTTTTTTTCAAAACAATTTGATTTTCAATTTAATTATCATTTTTTATTATTATTATTATTCCACCATACAATCCACTGATTTTCAAATATTCCAAGTGTTTTTTTCAAAACAATTTGATTTTCAATTTTATTTTCATTTGTTTATTATTATTATTATTCCACCATACAATCCACTGATTTTCAAATATTCCAAGTGTTTTTTTCAAAACAATTTGATTTTCAATTTTATTTTCATTTGTTTATTATTATTATTATTCCATTATTTTCAATTCTGCCCTAAAATCAAAGGCATTATTTATAAATAAAAGAATATCATAAATAGGGAGGAAACACTTCTAGACAATTGCGTGATAAGTAGCTTGACGAAGCAATCTTTTTGTTCACGCAGCATTGAGGACAAGAATGCAATTTTGCGTGAAGGAAGGCCAATGCCAGAACTTCCTGATTTAAAGACGTTGTGCTCTTCCAAACGACAAACGTTTACTCGAAGTTTTAATACCAGCAATTACAAAACAACTGAATGGCTTACTGGCAGTTCCGTGAAAAATAAGCTATTTTGCTGGCCATGTATTTTATTTTTTAAACATGCAGACCGTTGCGGTTGGAACTTTGAAGGATTCGATGATCTTAATCATTTAAGTTCAGGTATATCCAAACACGAGAAGTCAAAAAATCACATTGCAAATGCTTTGGCATTTAAAACATTTGGCTTTAATGTTGGATCAACACGCTCATATCTCGATGATCAGACACAATGAAATTGTTAAAAAAATGCAAAGCCAAAGTTTCAATATAAGCGTTTGTATTCGTGAGGTGCAAAGAACGAAAGAAAATATTTTGGAACTAAGAAGCAAATTTGAGAAAATTTATTCGGAGGTTGTATCTGAATGCGGACCGCCAAAAAAGAAGCGGAATATTGGCGATTTCCAATTATATTATAAGCAAATCTATAATGAAATTATTGACACTATAGTTACGCCAATCGATGTGCGATTTGAAAGCTTATCGGAGTTATTATTTGTAGAATTATTAAATTGTTTTAATTTCATTACATATAGTAAATCATTTCCAACTAATGTAATAAATTCTTTATATACTTCATATGGGATGATGAAATTTGATCAATGTAAATTGCAAAATGAATTAACCGTGTTGTACAATTCCGAAATTTTCGTTGCGTTGTTGAAATAAATAAAATTTTTATAAACCACAAAATGCAACAAGAATTTTCAGAAGTACATAAATTAGCAGAACTCATTCTTACTCTTCCATCAACTACAGTGCAAGTCGAACGCACATTTTCCGTATTAAAAAGGATTAAGAGTTATAGCAGAAATTCCATGTTACAAGATCGATTGCATGGTTTATCATTAATGGCAATAGAAAAACGTTTAATGAAACAACTTCAATCGAAAGCGACGTTTCATGATGAGGTAACGCAGCAATTTATAACAAAATGTAGAAGAGCCGATTTCATATATAAGGAATAATATAGTATATTATATAGTATCATTCCTGATATATTCAATACATATGGTCAATTTATTTTAATTTTTTTACATTTCGGGAAATAAATTTTGTTGATTTTGCTATTATTGCTATTACTATTTTTAATTATGATTATGATAATAAATAATTTTATTAATTTGTACTGAAAATTTGCCATATATGGTATCATAAATCATTCTACACCCCTTGATATATAGATTGATGTGTTAATTAAAACTGATTAAACAGAACGACTCAATCTAACTACTAGGATTCGCCACTGTATATAACACATCAAATAATAAATAATGGAAAGAAAATAACTAACCGAAAAAAAATAACTAACAGAACGAAAATAATGTAACATAGAAAGAAATACCATTGCAAAAATAATTAGTAGAAGTTACAAGTTAACGTAGGTAATATTTTTCAATTTAGTATATGTGAATATTTTTAGTATATATATATGGTATAGACTATGAACTCTATATGAAAAGCGTAACTGAAAAACCATATATGGATGCGACAAAACTTTTGAAAATATGTATTAAAAATAATTGATATCATTGTAACGCAATCAAAAAACGCACATGCGTTTCAGATTTTCAAATTTGAATTTTTTTTTTAGTTTTTTTTTTTAAATGTTTAATTTTTGATGGTATTAATTTAATATTAAAATAAAAATCATATTAACATAATTATATTTAATTTTTTTTAATAAAAATCAAACAAATTTAGTGATTTTTTAAAAAATGTTTTGTAATGTTGTGGATAAATATGTATAGATGGAGTTCACATTGCGTTATTTTTTTATGAAAAGAGAGTGGTATCAAAATATTGTCAAAATATACAAACAAGATGGATTATATAATAATTTTGTGAAAATGTGATAAATAAAAAATTAAAGTAAGCAATAAAACATATTTCTGTAATTTAATTAATTACATTTTTTATATAATTAAATTAAATTAAATTAAATTAGTTTGTTTCAAATTTTTTTAGAATACTTTTTAGAATATATTACAATGTAAGACAATACATGGAATGTGTGGAATCAATTAAAAATCTATCATAAAATGATGCAATGAATATGTATGTACAAAATATTGCCGAATTATTTCTAAATTGGAATGAACAATTAATTAATAGCATTAGTAGTGGGGGTAGCGGAAGTCACAAAAAACGTGAACCACAATGGACATCCGTGTCACCAAATCATGAAAAAATGTTAAAAAAGATAAAAAAGACATTTTTTGTTTTGTTTAATAACTATCGTTATCTTTATTTAAAATGTTGTTATTATAATCAAATAATTTTTTAAACTAACAAAAATATTATACCATAGAAATGATCTGCTCAGCAACCCCTTATTTGTTATGAATAGATCATTTGAAGCACATATTTTACTGGCTTATTCATAGAAGTACGTTGTTGACAATTGCATTAGTCTCAAATTTCTAAAAGGTAACTCCTTGGAATATAAACATTATGAATTAGTGATTTAAAAACATTTTTATATATGTCGATGGTAAAATTTGCAGCTGTCGTTAGTTTACATATCCAGAAAGCACCGCGAGGAGGTAGCAGTCTGACTTTGCTTTCCATATTCGATACTCTACCATATTAAAAAGACGCAATTATTGTGATGTTAGAATATATATATACATTTATAAGTATTTTTACATTTATAATTAAAAAAAATAAAATTTCTAAAAAAGCACGATGATAGAGTATTGAATATATATATGCAATATATATATTCTATATATTAGGTTGTGTAAAAAGTATTGATAATTTTTTTTACAAAATTCAAACGATTTTTTTATATATTTCAAATGAACTTTATTAAACCAAATATGCTCCGTTTTGATCGATGACCCTTTGCCATTTTTCTGGTAAAGACATTATCCCTTCACAGCAGAACTTCTGTGTTTTCTGGGCAAAAAACTGATCCAAGTGCATTTTGCAGTCCTCTGCGGAATTTAATTTTAAACCATTAAGGGAGTTCTGCAGAGACCGGAACAAATGATAATCTGAAGGTGCAAGGTCCGGGCTATATGGTGGATGCATTAAAACTTCCCAGCCAAACTCTCTCAGTTTCTGCCGATTCATCAAAGATGTGTGTGGTCTGGCGTTGTCATGATGGAACACAACACCCTTTCGATTGATTAATTCTGGACTTTTTTTTTAATCTCGTGCTTCAATCTTGTTAATTGTTGACAATAGAGATCGGAATCAATGGTTTGACCGGGTGCTAGTAATTCATAATGAACGATTCCTTTCCAATCCCACCAAACAGACAGCATTACCTTTCTGGGTGTTAATCTAGGTTTTGCTACTGTTTTAGGAGCTTCACCCTTCTTGGACCACCATCTTTTTCGTACATTATTATCGTATGTGATCCATTTTTCATCACCTGCAATCATTCGCTTTAAAAATGACTCGATTTCGCTCCTTTTAAACAGCGTTTCGCAAATGGAAATTCGGTTCATTAAATTGTTTTGTGTTAATTCATGTGGTACCCAAACATCGAGCTTTTTCTTGTATCCAGCCTTTGTCAAATGGTTTAAAACTGTTTGGTGATGGATGTTTAGTTCTTTAGCGATATCATGACTGCTTACGTGTCGATTTTCTTCAATTTTTGATATGATTTCATCGACTTTTTCAGTGATTGGTCGACCAGAACGAGGTGCATCTTTGACATCAAAATTACCGGAACGAAATCGAGCAAACCATCTATAGGCTGTTAATTTTGATAAAGTTCCTTCACCGTAAACTGCACAAATTTGTTCATGTGCCTGTGTTGCATTTTCACCTTTTTCATAATAAAATTGTAAAATGTATCGAATTTTTTCACTAATTTCGCTCATCTTTAATGCACTACAACTTTTAAATGACTAAACAAATTTAATTTTTTTTTTTTTATCTACGAAATGTCATCTTTCGAACATATGTTAGTGTTACCTGATCAGATTAATACTACTTGAAATATTCAATTATAATGACATCTATTTATAAAAATTATCAATACTTTGTCGAAAACCTAATATATTGCATATATATATAATGTTGAATGAAATTTTGGATCATTTCATAAAACACTGTACATAAATTATAAATTAAAAAATAAAGTAAGCATTAAAAAGAAATGCTCTGTTCAAACTTTGAATATTGTTACAGCGATATCTCTATAAAAATGTGTCAACGGTTAAATTAATTATTAATTAATAATTCAAAATTAATAAATTTAAAAATATTTACTAAATAATTTTTAATATGATATGCTTATCAAAACTAATTTAAAAAAAAATTTAAAGCAACAATATGATATGCGCATAAAAATATTCATAGTGTGAACTGAGCATTTTATTGCTTTTTTTAAACCATTGAAGAGGTTGCCATAGTCAAGATATCGTGCACAATAGCTTGTTAAATCGGTTTTTCTTTATACCGTGAATTTTCAATCTAAATGAAACGAAACGCGATGTGATTTTGTGCCGGATATTGTGACAGTCTAAAAAGTCGGCATCGAATATTGCCATTTTCTGTATTAACTTATGCTTAAGATTTGAAATGTTTCTTTTATCTGCAATGAACATAGTAAATAGTTGTTCCATTTTGAAAAAGAAACTGAATGTGGCTTCGGAAACGAAAAATAGGGTTTCTTTATCGGAATTGCACAGCTTAAATTTAGTAAATTTTGCGTATAAAAATTCTGTATTTGGAGTTTGACAACCGGTAAAATCTACACAAGTCGTACATACTTTTTCATGTTTAAAAATACTGGTTATAATATACCCTGCAATATAATAAAGGCTGTTTCATTCTAAGTTGTCACAATCAGCATACTGAACTTAAATTAATTGAACTAAAATTAAAGTTTTCATAAAAGAAGTCATCAGGTTGCCTTCCGCTAATTGGATGATTGATGGATTCAAGAAACCCTACTAAATAGTTTGAATCATCAAGTTCATAAGATGAACCTCGAGTATCTTTAAAAAACTGTGAAACGGTAATAATTTTTAAGTTGTTTTTGAATTCAAGGGCTGTAGGTTGAGATTGCTTAGCTCGTATGGTAGTGAAAAGATTTTCAATTTTATCATTGGATAATCTACCAAGTAAAACAAATTTAAAATCTTTCACTGAAATAAGGTACGTATGTAAATCAATGGACGAAGTTGTAGCAATAACTAAACCTTTCTGCATTGGTTTCCATATATTACGAACTCCTACATTTAAATTATGAAAAATAAATACACATTCCCTGAGAAAGTTGATGGTTTCAATGTGCTTGGTTTCATTACTTATACCGAGTCCTAGAACACTGTGTCTGGCTTTCATTATATCAAACCACTTTCTGAGAATACCAACAAACCAAGCACTAGATTTCAAGGAATCGTCAGTATTGGTTTCCGATAGAAGCAATAATGCACTACTAACGCTTGAATTAATAATATTTGTGGAAGTATTAACTCGCATTGCTTGGTACTTTGTTGGCTTAAATACGTATTCTTGCAACCTTGGGACTAAAGTCATGTCTTTACCAATTTGTTGATTGTATAAGTCCCTAATATGTTTAATCAACAATTGATTTGACTGTAGGTTATATTTTGTTATCACTTCTGGATGGAGAGATATAACTTCATTATGTACAAGGGACATGGTAATATTTTTGAAAATATGGGGAACATCGGGAACGAACCATAATCTTCTTTGTGGATCACATGGATGTTGAATTGAGTTAATGGGCTCAGATGTACGACTACAAGTTATGCCCTTAATTTTCCAAATTCGCATATTAGATGGTCCCATATCAGTTGTGATGCAATTAATATTAAGACCAATAGCTTCAACTGCAATTATAACCTGCATCAAAAATGAATTTAGTGATTTGCCATTGGTAGCGTATCCAGTAAAACAATAGGCCACTGTTTGTTTCCAATGAGTGGATATACCCCCAAGCATGAATACTAATGCATGTGAAGCTATTTTGTTGACATCATCGATCGATATATTACCGAGGTATACATCGTTCGCAATATCATATTGACATCCAATTTGAATGGACATTTCATCCACAGCTAGCATGCATTCGAGTTCATACTTATTGAAGGTAGAAACTTTTAATTTTAAAAATTTAACACATCGTGTAGAATTCCAGGCAGAAATTTTAAATTTTCGAGACGTTCCCAATGATTTTGATTTTAATTGATTATTAGCCTTTGGGTCATTAAGTTCACAATCATTATCATTATAATCCACGCCGAAGATTTGTGGTTCCTGTTCTATAGCACTACTGTTTCCCACACCTTTACTATTATCATCAGAAATGACAATCATGCTAGAAGAATTATAAGCATTGTAACTAATTGCCGGTGTTATGTCCATTGTGGCATCTTCATTTTTCAAATTTCCGTTGTTATTGCTAGGCACAGCGTCCTTTTTAAGTCTAAGTAACTTTCGTTGACCTAGCCTATAATCAGCGCCTTGAAAGTGTTTCTATTGTGTCAACAAAATATTTAATAATTTAGAATGTTATAATTCTTTTAATTTATATAACTCAATTTAACAGTTAGAATAAAATATACTGCCTTCAAAAATATTATTAATATGCTGCAAATTAGCAATAATTACCATAATAGACAAACGAAAAAAAACCGAAAATTTGTTAAGTATATTTCAAATTTAATCATAAATATTAGAATATTTTGTTTGTTATTTTTTACCCAATTTTTAAGTTTTATTGCAAAATACCCCAAACTTTAAACTGACTAAACAACAAAAAATTAATTTCAATGCGGGTTCATCCATGATATTGTAATAATCCTTACATTGCTTTGTAGTAAATTAGTAAGGATTAGTACACACATCGAAAATTCACAGTTAAATATAAGGAAATATTGATATAATTATATATAAAACAATTATGCAAATATTACAACACATATAAAACACGTGTAAATAACTATTATTGTAAACTCTTAAAACTATTTATTATAGTTCTATCTTATGATTGTTATTTAAAAAAAATAAAGTAATAATTATATCTATCACACAACACACATTATAAAACATTTAAATTTACCTTACAAAAGACCGGACAATGAGTACTATAACACAAAAATTTAATTTTATTTAATAATATTTCTGTATGACCGTTTTATGGTTTATAAACTTTTATGTGTTGTTGAAAAATACGAAACTTCAAACACATAAACTTATAATGCCTTATAAATAAATCAAAATTGATAGTATAAAAGTAAATAAAAAGATACTTACTGCGCAAATTCTAGCATTACAAGTTGGTTCCCAATCAGGTTCCCGATTACAGAACTTAACCCACAGTAACCTGAGTGAAACATCCGTTGGAAATCTGAAAAAGCTTAATATTTGCAACGTCCTTTCGCATTTTTCGAAATAACTCCAACAAGTAGCTACACTACATCTACCAGGCATATCCTAAAATACATCACAGTGTAACAATATTATATTTTGTTCAACTTGCGAAATCAAAAATATCGGTAACAATAAATAATTTAAAACAGACATACAGAAGGAGCTGAGATAAATATAAAATATATAATTTTAGAAGAAAATAGTAATCATAGCAAAATTCTGCTGGATAATATTGAAAGTATATACGATATAATGTAATACGATTTTCTGATATACATAATATACGATGATAACATAGAATCCCCACGAAACTGATGGAGGATATTATCAGCAGTGGAGCACTAATGAATTAAAACAAACAGAAATTAAATACAGAGTAACTAAAGCCGTGATAATAGGATATAATGAAATAAATATAAAACATATTATGATCTATAAGACGGTTTAAAACGGACCTATGAGCATACACACCTGTGAGTTATAATGTACTGTGATAACATTTATAATGAACCAACAGTCGTAATTACCTTAGTTCAGCTGATACATTTTAACACGTAGTTGTTGTGACCCTGCATAAAATATAAAATATAAAAACGTCTTTATTTTGATGCAGTAGTCCAACGGATTCTCTCAAATGAAAGCGATTAATTTTAGAGTGAACATATATATGTGTACATAATAAAAACGAGATGTGATAACACGTACATAAAACATATTTTTTACATGTTGCGTTATTAAGATAAGTGTATGGAATTTAAAAGTGAAATAATAATTGTTTGCATTATATTTAATAATTGAATAAAGTTGAAGTTTTTTTATATTGGAATAAAAGTGATTTAAGTTATAATAATTATTCTACCATAAAGCGCCCAATTTCACATCAATTGGTGACCCCGACGACGTCGACCAAAGCCGACGTTTTTCTACCAAATTGCTAAACTTATCGTATATACACGTCACTTACGTATATATGCATCCTGAGTAAGTGAAAATTTTGCATTTGTCTGGAACATCACAAAGCAGTCATAATACCACAATTATTTCCACATCATCATTTTTATGCCATCGTCATCAAGAAACATCAAGAAACATCAAGAAACATCATACCATATCACATACCACATCATTGATTTGAATTTGGATGAACAACATAACAATTGAATACGGTGAATAATTCATAAAGAAGAACAACGAAAATATTTATCATTCAACAATTGTTTAAGTATTCAAAAATAAAATAACATTTTTTTTTTTTGCTATTATTTTATTATTTTACCTATTATTTCATGGTATAACGCTTTTAATTAATTGTAATTTTGTATATAGATATTAATGTTATTACGAATGCATTTACATACATCAACATAGAAACATATATAAATACCAACATTTTCAAATCATAATTGCACGGGTAAGACCTTAATAATATCATATCAAGAATCTATACCACTAACATATCACTACATATATTAATACAACATATATAATACAACTACAGTCATATCTGTAATATAATCCCATATAATACACAAAACAATTTATTTGGCGTAGTCACTGTACTTAGATGATATTGTTGAAAACGTCAAATAATATTTCCACATATCTATTATTAATCGAATTTGGTGGATCATTTTATAATTAAGTGAAATGTCGGATCATGATCCCGATGATTATGATCCAGATGATAATGACGCGGACGTAAAACCGGCGTCTATCGAGTCGGTACGGGTTAGGTTGCCACAATTCTGGCCACATAACCCGGATATATGGTTCATTCAGGCCGACGCACAATTTAAAATATATGGCGTCACGTCTGATTCGACCAAATATTTTTTGTTGGTAGCCGCATTACCCGCTGATGTGTGTAATACTGTGCTGGATATTCTTAATACTCCACCACAAAATAACAAATTCGATACTTTGAAAAATGCATTAACGTCACGACATTCCATGTCCGAGGAGAGAAGATTAGAACAATTGTTCGATAAAGCCGACCTTGGCGATAGAAGACCATCGGACGTATACAGGTCAATAAAAGGGTTGGCCGGTGAACGAATTAATGAAAAATTAATTAAAACATTATGGTTTCGAAGATTGCCAAAATTGGTTAATATATCGTTGATATCGTCAAAAGATAAACCGACCAGTGAACTAATTGAATTAGCTGATAAGATATATGAGGCATCTTTGGAAACACGGGTTTCCACAATATCGACTGAGTCATCAAGATCCTCTAGTAACACTATCGTATCCAATAACACAAACGGAACTTTTGAGGATAGGTTATCAAAGATCGAGTCAGCAATTATGTCATTGACTGCGCATAGCAGTCGCCCTAAATATCGGGAGAATAAATACCACTATAACAATCCATCAAAAAGTCCACATAGAAGTATATCACGCAATAGATATAATCGAAAACCGAAACACAATAGTAATCGGGGTGATACCAATTTATGTTGGTATCACAAGCGGTACGGTAATAAGGCCCTAAAGTACAATGTACCTTGCTCTTTTGTGCAAGTTGATCGCCATATCCCCGCTAATATCCCAAACTAGAGCCACCAGTTGGTATCGCGGCAACCAACTGGACGCAAAACAATCGCCGCCTGTTCATAAGGGACAAATCAAATAATCTGCTTTTCTTAATCGACACCGGGGCAGATATATCCGTTTTACCATTCACATACAATAAATCATCCACATGTCAACAAAGCACTACATTCAAACTATCCGCAGCAAATGGTAGTGACATAAACACTTATGGGACTAAGCTTATTGAGGTCGACCTGGGTTTAAGACGAAATTTTCGACACCTGTTTGTTTTGGCGTCCGTGGATAGACCTATCATAGGTGCCGATTTTCTGGCACAATTTAATTTATTGGTCGATCTGCGCCGTGGACGTCTAATAGATGCGGGCACACGGGTATCGGTCGATGCTGTCCGTGCAGAAGTTTTGACACCTACACCAAAACATTATTCTATTAAGTCGGAATACGGAAGTATACTGTCAAGGTTTCCTGCACTAACGTCCCCTCCAAATTATAACTCACCAATTAAACATTCAGTATGTCATCACATTTTGACAAGTGGGGCCCTGCCATACACTAGCCCGAGAAGATTGGATCCCGTCAAGCATAATATTGCAAAGGCGGAATTCGAGCATATGCATCAGTTGGGTATATGTAAACCATCTGCTTCGCAGGTCTCATCGCCATTGCATATGGTACAGAAAAAGACAACCGCTGATTAGCGGCCATGTGGCGATTATCGCAGGTTGAATGCTATTACCATCCCCGACCGATATCCAATCCCACATGTCCAAAATTTCACCATGAACCTATCGGGTTGCACAATTTTTTCAAAACTAGATCTCATTAGAGCTTATCACTTAATCCCCGTTGCTACTGAAGACGTTTACAAAACAGCGATAACCACTCCATTCGGGTTATACGAATTTACAAGGATGCCGTTCGGACTTAGAAATGCTGGACAAACTTTTCAACGTTTTATGAACCAGGTTACATCTGGACTCGAATTCGTTTACACATACATAGACGACATCTTGGTTGCAAGCAAAAATCACGAAGAACATAAACAACATATACACACTTTGTGTGAAAGATTAAATAGCTACGATATACGGCTAAACGTCTCAAAATGCACGTTCGGTGTCTCCGAAATCGAATTTTTAGGATACCACATCCGCAAGGATGGCATCAGTCCGACTCCAGGAAGAGTCGATGCAATCATCAACATGCCTCCACCCACATCGATTAAATTGGTACAAAGGTTCATCGGTATGGTGAATTATTACCACAGGAATATACCCCATTTAGCTGAATTAATAGCACCACTGCATACGTATTTGGCCAATGCAAACAAGATCAAATGTAAAACAGTTTACATGGCCCGAGGTATGTAATGAATCATTCGAGAAGGTCAAACGCGCACTAATCGACGCAACGTTATTGGCGTTTCCATCACATGATGCAGTCTTCAGCATTGCAACCGATGCATCAAATTTAGCAATTGGAGCGGTACTACAGCAGCGTCAGGGCGACCATTGGCAACCCATTTCATTTTTTTCGAGGAAATTGTCACAGACGGAAATCAAATATTCCACATATGATCGTGAACTGTTGGCGATATATTTGAGTATCAAGCATTTTCCATATTTCATCGAAGGACGTCCATTCACTATTTACACGGATCACAGGCCGTTAACCACCGCTATATCTGCTAAATCAGAAAAGAGCCCAAGACAAACGCGGCATCTTGATTATATAGCACAATTTTGCACCGACATTCGACACATAAAAGGCAAGGATAATGTGGTTGCTGATCTGTTATCAAGGTTATCGGCCACCGAAATTTCTTCATGCCACAAAAGCATCGATTTGACGTTAATAGCAAGTGCCCAAGCAGATGACGACGAATTAAAATCCATCATCAGTACTTCTGATAAGGCAACTTCTAAATATCAAATTCAGTTAATAAAATTACCTGAAGTTGATATATATTGCGAAATATCCAGAAGAAATCATAGGCCATACATTCCCGGGCCTATCAGACGCAACATTTTTAATGCGTTACATGACATATCGCATCCAGGATCTCGAGCCATGCGCAAGTTAATTGCGGAACGATACTTCTGGCCGAACATCCACAAGGATATTATACACTGGTGCAGGCTATGCAACAAATGCCAAGCATCAAAAGTAATCAGACACACCAAGGTTGCTCACGGAACGTTTGATCCGCCAAAATGTCGTTTCGAGCATATTCACATGGATGTCGTCGGTCCGCTATCTCCTTCAAACGGATTCCAGTACATACTGACCATAGTCGATCGATTCACCCGTTGGCCCGAGGCGTACCCGATTAGGGACATGACCACCAAAACCATAGCCAAGGCATTTATGGAAAATTATGTATGTAGATTTGGAGTACCCCTGCGAATAACCACCGATCGTGGAAGTCAATTCGAATCGGGATTGTTTTCCGAACTGACCAAACTCATCGGATCCCACCACATACGCACCACAGCATATCACCCTCAGGCAAACGGCTTGGTGGAACGATTTCATCGTTCCATGAAGCAATCTTTACGTGCACGCGGAAACACAATCCATTGGAGTGAGGAATTACCTTTTGTTTTGTTGGGCCTTCGTGTCTGCATCAAGGAAGATCTCAAATGCTCCCCCGCAGAGATGGTATATGGAGAAAGTTTGAAATTGCCCGGAGAAGTGTTCATATCACCCGGCGATTCATCATCACAAGATGCGGAGGATTTTATAAAAACTCTACGCACTAAAATGCAAAATTTAACCCCAATTGGCAGTCGTGAGACCTGTCAGACGAAACTTTACAAACCATCCGGATTAGATAACTGTGAATTTGTTTTCGTTCGCGTTGATAAAATTAAACAAGGTTTAACTGCTCCTTATGAGGGACCATATAAGGTTATACGACGCTTGCGAAAATACTTTATCGTTGACATAAAAGGTCGGATCGTGTCGGTTTCCATTGACAGACTCAAACCGGCGTTCGCGGTACAGGTTGTAAATTCTTGCAATGTTGGCAATGTTGTCGACGAACGTCGTGTGACTTTTGCTAAAAACCACATCGCAAATTCTTAATTATTATACTCCTTTTTCTCGTTCTGTTTCTATTATAATCGTTCGGTACACCGATTCTAGATTATAATCATTTCATGCATCTATATTTTTCCATTATTATTATTATTTTCATTTTTTTTTTTTTAAATTTTATTCGTGTATCCAGCAGAATGTACACATTCCAACTGATAATCCGCCAGCGGATTTTACTTGGCGGTGGGTAATGTTGTGACCCTGCATAAAATATAAAATATAAAAACGTGTTTAATTTGATGCAGTGGTCCAACGGATTCTCTCAAATGAAAGCGATTAATTTTAGAGTGAACATATATATGTGTACATAATAAAAACGAGATGTGATACGGCGACACAACAGATAACACATATATAAAACATATTTTTTACATGTTGCGTTATTAAGATAAGTGTATGGAATTTAAAAGTGAAATAATAATTGTTTGCATTATATTTAATAATTGAATACAGTTGAAGTTTTTTTATATTGGAATAAAAGTGATTTAAGTTATAATAATTATTCTACCATAAAGCGCCCAATTTCACATCATAGTCCATAAGATTTATGAAACGATGAGGAAAGGCCATAAAAGCATAATATACTATTGTATTCAACAAAAGTATTTTAGTATTTACCCAAAAACAAAATTCTTAATTTTAATTCATTGTAAAAACATATATACTTATGCTGTAGATTTAGAATTTAATTAAGATAATTAAACAAATTGAATTAAATTGAACTGAATTAAAAAAATGTAATTAAAAACACAATAAAACACTAAGAAATTACTAAAAAGCACATGCACTAAACCAAGCAAAATAAGCGCGAATGAATATTTTAATTTTTTCTTTACAATTTTACAAAACAAAACATTTTTATAAAAAAAACACCGCTGATCAACTCCTAGAACGGAAAGCATTTATATAGGGTCAATCCCTCACCCAATTACAAACCCCTATATCAAAAATTTGTACAGGAGAATAAGATCTGTAACTAGCGGATTTATACAACAACCCCTTCTTTGTAAGGATACCAGCGGTGAAATTTTGGCGGATGAAGAAAGAGCCATCGCGAGATGGGCTGAGTATTTTAAAGATCTACTTACAGCAAGCAACCCAATTGGTAGAAATGCAGAAAACGAACTTCCGTACCAAACAGCACAACCACTAATTTCGGAACCAACATATGAGGAAACCAGAGAAGCCATTCTGAAGCTCAAGAATGGAAAGGCGGCTGGATCTGACGGCGTACCTGGTGAACTCTTAAAATGTGGTGGGGATGTATTGTGGAATAGTATACACGAGCTAATTGTGCATGTTTGGAACTATGAGGTTATACCACAGGAGTGGAAGCTTGCTGTAATTGTGCCAATACACAAGAAGGGAGACAGGATGGAGTGTTCCAACTATCGGGGAATATCTTTGCTGAATGCAACATATAAGGTGCTCGCTTATGTGTTGCATAAGCGCCTATTACCATATGCGGAGGAAGTCATTGGTGAATACCAATGTGGATTCCGTAATGATCGCTCAACAACTGATCAACTGTTCGTCATACGACAGATAATGGAAAAGTGTAGGGAGTTCAACGTAGTAACACACCATCTATTTGTTGATTTTAAGGCCGCATACGACAGTGTTATTAGGGAAAAATTATGGCGCACGATGGAGGAATTTGGATTCCCACAAAAATTGATAGCCATGTCAAAACTAACACTGACGCAAGTTACATCTCAGGTACAAATAAGGGGTATCAAATCGGATGCATTTGAAACCATTGACGGAGTACGGCAAGGGAACCCTTTGGCTACATTGTTTTTCAATGTTATATTGGAAAAATGTATAAGGAGGACGACCATTTACATCAGCAGCACTATTTTTACGTCATCTGTTCAATTACTCGGCTATGCCGATGACATTGACGTGGTGGGTAAAAGTACGGGTGCAATGGGATTTAGGGTAAACGAGGAGAAAACCAAGTATATGATCGCACCAACGAACAGTAGATTTATGGCACAACATCAAAGCGTATCAATTGGTCAGAACAAATCGTAACAAAGCGTATCAATTGGTCAGAACACAACAAAGAGCTATATAAACTATATACCGAACCCGACATCGTTCGGTGCATTAAGATTGGTCGGCTGAGGTGGTTTGTTCATGTGGTACGAATGGATGGCGATCGTATACCGTCAAAAATGCTGGACAGGAAGCCGGGCGGATCTAGGAGTGTGGGAAGACCGCGGGGTAGGTGGAAAGATGAAGTAGAAGTGGACCTTCGGGCCCTCGGCGTTTCCGGCTGGCGGACGTTGGCGGTAAATAGGTCCGGTTGGAGGAGGCTGTTAATGGACGCCAAAACCAATTGTAGGTTGTAGGCGCGCAGAAGTAAGAAGTAAGTATATCAAAAATTTCTAATTTCTTCAAAACTCATTGACATTCACGAGGAAAAAAAGTTGGAATTTGGTAGAAGGGATGGTCTAACATACCCCAAATGCAACTAACTCTATCATAACAAAAGTTTTTGGTGAAAATTTCAGCCAAATCGATCGAACAGTTTCCGAAAATAGGGGAGACAACAGAGCGATAAGATTACAATTTTTTTTGCATTTAAAGGTATAAAAAAATGTATTACAATATAATATATATTGTATTTAATTAAGAGTAAAGCATTGACATAACAATTTTTTATTCACAAACTAAAATAATAAGATAGTTACTGAATGTAAATGCTTATATTTTTATATATATTTTTAATTGTCAGTGCTCTTCGACGCTCATATAAATTATAAACGAATGTCATTGTACTTGCGTTAAAAATATATTAAATTATATGACGTCATTTTGCCAATGCGTTTGTATGCTATCAATTTTAAATTTTCAAAAGTTTTGTCTCATCCATATAGTTTTTCAGTTACGCTTTTCATACAGAGTTCATATTATAGACTATTAATCATCTTTTATATATATATATATACAGGGTGTCCCAGTACAGGGTGCCAACCCGAAACAGGCAGGTTCTACACCTCATTTCCCCCCCATGTCTATCTGCCTTGGTTTTCGAGCTAGCCCGAAAAAACGATTTCGTTGAAGTTCATTGTAGTACGTAGATGTTATTTACCATATCTCAGCAACCACTTATCGGAATCCAATAACTATAACCTTGTTGGAAAGGTATTTTAACTATCTATAACTGTTTCTAATAACACAAACATCGGCGACCACCCGTTTTCATGCTATAGCTGGTCAAACACAAGAAATTTCAACGGCCTCAAATATTTTTGTTATTTTGCAAGCCGAGAGCTGTCGAACTTTTATGTATATCAGCTGTCGGTTTTTAGAAAAACTTCTTTGAAGTTTTAGCTTTAATTTGATGTACAAACTTTTAAAATATGTCAACTCGTCTTAGAGATATGACGAAAATAATATTGAAATATGACGAAAATAATGCAAATTTTTCAAAAATTTAAAACACATTTATTACATTGCAAAGTTCAATGTTCTGTTGTTATCGCGTTATCTAGGTAACAAAAGTTCAAGGGATTGCAATTAATTCAATGGTTACTTAGAAATAAAAACAATTAAATCTATTACCGTCATAAATTCATTCAATTCTTTTGTTTTTTGTGCTACATCTCTTCGGCATTTGTATGTTACATTGTTTTACGTTTAATATTCATTAGAAAATTAAGTTTGTTTTATAAAGAATAATTCGGAAATTTGAAACGGTAAAAAACAGTAAAACATAAATTTCAAAAGCAGCCATCCAAATTGGTGTAAGTAAAAACTATGCTTGGCGTGCAATGAAGGCTGCTGGTTTACATCCTTATCATTTGCAAAATTCAAGCACTTAAAGAAATAAACTACGTCGCCCCCGAATAACTTTTTGTGATTGGGTGATTCGTAGTTATGAACAAGATCCCAGGATATTAAATCAAATTTTATATACGGATGAAGCAATGTTCACACGTGAAGGGATATTTAATACTAAAAATAATCATCATTGGTTAAAGGAAAACCGGCATTCAGTTCGGCAACACGCATTTCAGGAACGAATAGCAGTCAATGTATGGGCAGGAAAGATTGGAAATCAATTAATTGGTCCATAGTTTCTACCTGGGCGGCTGGATTCAGATTCATATTTAGTTTTTTTGCAAAATAGGTTATTCGATTCACTCGATGATGTTAATTTAACTGATTTGCGATTCATTCATTTTCAACATGACGGTGCACCCCCACATTTTGCACGAAGTGTAAGAGAACACTTAAATGACACATTCGGTCAAAGATGGATTCGAAGAAATGGCCAATTAAATTGCAACCACGGTCGCCAGACCTCCACCATTAGATTTGTATCTATGGGGTGTTTGTAAAGACATGGTTTATAAAACACCAGTTCATACCAGGGAAGATTTAATGAATGGCATTAATAATGCGTTTGAAGTTTTAAAAATAATCCAAATCAAATTCGATCGGCTGCTAGGGTAGTATTAAAACGGTGTCGAATATGTCGATCACATAATGGACCCCACTTTGAACAATTTTTGTAGTAAAAATTTAAATTTAATTTAATAAATATGTTTTAAATTTTTGAAAAATTTACATTATTTTCGTCATATTTCAATATTATTTTCGTCATATCTCTAAGACGAGTTGACATATTTTAAAAGTTTGTACATCAAATTAAAGCTAAAACATCAAAGAAGTTTTTCTAAAAACCGACAGCTGATAAACATAAAAGTTCTATAGTTCTCGGCTTGCAAAATAACAAAAATATTTGAGGCCGTTGAAATTTCTTGTGTTTGACCAGCTATAGCATGAAAACGGGTGGTCGCCGATGTTTGTGTTATTAGAAACAGTTATAGATAGTTAAATTACCTTTCCAACTAGGTTATAATTATTGGATTCCGATAAGTGGTTGCTGAGATATGGTAAATAACATCTACGTACTACCTTGAACTTCAACGAAATCGTTTTTTCGGGCTAGCTCGAAAACCAAGGGAGATAGACATGGGGTCGCCATACATTTTTTGATTGGAAATGAGGTGTAGAACCTGCCTGTTTCGGGTTGGCACCCTGTACTGGGACACCCTGTATATATATATATATATGAATGCATGCATAGCATATGATAATATGTATGAAAAAAAAACCACGAGTGTATGAAATAAATGTACATCGATATGTATTTCTTTACCTCTGCCCCTCTTATATATCCATTTCAGTTCATTTCGTTATACATATTTTTATACACACATATACATAGCGTTCTTTTAAAAACTGAAAATTAACCCATTTCTTCCCAAGCAAAAAAAAAGTTGTCGTGTATTTCAATTAATAACATTTCTTAGTTATATTAATAGTGGAAAACTCAAATCCGTTGATATTGAGCTTTTCCGATTTTTCATTCTCCTGGAAAATGGCGTTCGATTTTTCGAATGTTGGGATGTATTTGGCATTTTAATTTTTATATGCAAAGTAAAAATTAACATAGATAAATAAATGAAAATGAGGGTTTTGTGGTATTGTTTTTTTATTATATTAATTATTTTATTATTTACAATGATAAAAATTACATAAGAACCGTAGTATTTTTATTTGTGATCATGATATTTCTCAAAACACTTTGTATGAACATGAACGTTACATTTTTTACACATGTAATAAGTTGGTTTTCCACAACCTATCAATTTGCAACGGCGTGCCTTTTTATGTTCTTGTTGAACAATAATATGATCACCGGAAACACGTGGTGGATCATCTTGTTTACTCCTAATATCATCATCATCTTCATTTGACGTTCTACCTGGGTCGCTTCCTTTATCGTCAATCAATAGAAGATGTTCAGTTATAGCGATTCGAAATTGTTTTTGTGACATCCGCTTATCCTTTTTAAAGTCTGCGATGAAACAGTGCAGTTTCCATGCATTTACAACGGATGAATTCAAAACCGATATCCACAATGGCCAATACCATTTTTTGGAGCGAATGTTGATGCGATAATTCTGTACAGCATTATCGTGTAAATCTACACCACCCATACCTTTATTGTAGTTATGTAGAAGTAATGGTTGTTTGTAATGCATAAATTTACGATCATCTTTCTTCCATCTTTTCACTTGATTCATTGGCTCCATTTGATCGTAATTTGTACATACTGTAACTTCACTATTGTCTTGCCATCGACAAAATAATAACTTATTGGTCATATCAAATGCATAATCATTATCGCCCCGAATCAATTCTTTGCCGGTTTTCAATGGTGCTCCTGCGGTTCTATGTTTTCTTATAGTTCCAGTAGCACAAAATTGCTTTTCAGAAAGCAAACACATCAAATAATACGATGTGAAAAAATTATCGAAGTAGATTTTATGACGACTAGGATATTCCACGTTTTCAAGTAAACGAAGAACAACATCAGCACCCAATCCAACTTGTTTGTTGTAATTATCACTGGCACCCGCATATGGAATGCAATTATATAAATAACCAGAAGAAGAACAAAGACACCACATTTTATATCCAAATCTAATGGGCTTATTTCTAATATACATCTTACACGAATGTCCACCGAAATAAGGTATCATCTGTTCATCTATTGAAAGTATTTCAGAAAAGACTCCAAATTGCATAAATTTACGATTTATTATGAGCTGCAAGGGACGCATCTAAAGCGGAAGAAATAATATAATGAAACAAATCGAATGATAACCGATTCTAATATAATCGCACACATATCTTGCTTATTTTATCATTTTTATCCAAGTTATTATTGTTGGAAAAATGAATATAACGTTTTGTATCGTAAAATTTGTTCCTTGGCATAGCTTGCTTCACAATATTGACTCCTAATGTTGGACTTTTGGACCAGTAATCCCGAATTTCTGGCAAAGTATGGTAGCCTGACAACAACAATATACCTAAGAACCTTTTCAAAAGCACTTCATCGAAGCGATGTATAGAATTGTGCTGCTGTGCATATATATTTGATTGATCAATTATGTATTGCAAAACCTCGTCATCAAAAAATTGTCTAAACAATTTGTATGGTGAATCGTTTTTCAATCCATCAAATAATCTTTTTTGCATATCTTTCAATGGTTCATGTTTTGGCGTAAGATCAAACCTAAATTGATTTAATTTGTTGATTTTTTTATTCCATTTTGCTATTCCAAATGAGCTCAAGGGTTTATATACAAGCGTTGCTGGAAATTTAGATTTTATTGTTTTCGTATATTTACGTCGTTTTATAGCAGTAGAACATGACGGTTGATCGTCATTGCAATCACTGTATTCATTTACATTATCCTTCTCATTTTCAAAAATAATTTTTGGCGATTCTATTTGAGCTGCAGCTGCAGTAACATTTTCATTTTCACTTGCAATATCACGACGTGTTTCATATTCTAACACACCCGTTATTTCATTAAGTGCACTTTGCTGTTATAATATATAAATAAGTAATATTAACAATCGACGGAAAATTAAGTGTTACAAACATTACCTCATCATTCATGACAATCATTTCATCATCTATCTGTTCTTCATCTGTCACATAATCAACGTTTTCTGGTGGCAAAACCGTAACAGTGTGAATATCGTCATCATCATCACTCCAATTGTCTAAAATGTTTTGTAATTCTTGAGTTGTAATAACTTTGCGATAATTCATAATGCTAAATAAAAAAGGTTACCATATTTTCTTTTAAAAAAGCGAATTTCAATAATACAAAAATCATCTACTTACTTATTATACAGGGTGTCCCAGTACAGGGTGCTAACCCGAAACAGGCAGGTTCTACACCTCATTTCCAATCAAAAAATGTATGGCGACCCCATGTCTATCTTGCTTGGATTTCGAGCTAGCCCGAACAAACGATTTTGTTGAAGTTCAAGGTAGTACGTGAATGTTATTTACCATATCTCAGTAACCACTTTTCGGAATCCAATAATTATAAGCATTTCGGAAAGGTATTTTAACTATCTTTAAATCTTTCTCATTACATAAACCTCGGCGACAACCCCCTTTCATGCTATAGCTGCTCAAACACAAGAAATTTTCACGGGCTCAAATATTTTTGTTATTTTGCAAGCCTAGAACTGTAGAACATTTATGTTTATCCGCTGTCGGTTTTTAGAAAAACTTCTTTGATGTTTTAGCTTTAATTTGATGTACCAACTTTTAAAATATGTCAACTCGTCTTAGAGATATAACGAAAATAATATTGAAATATGACGAAAATAATGCAATTTTTTCAAAAATTTAAAACACATTTATTAAAATAATTTTAAATCTTTACTACAAAAATTGTTCAAAATGGTGTCCATTATGTGATCGACGCATTCGACACCGTTTTAATACTGGCCTAGTAGCCGAACGAATTTGATTCGAATTATTTTTTTTAAATCGCAAATGCATTATTAATTCCATTCATTAAATCTTCCCTGGTATGAACTATAAATACTTTATTTAAATTTTCGTTTCACAAAAAAAGTGATTAGGGAAACGAAAATTTAAATAAAGTATTCATAGTTTTCACCGTTTCACATTTTCAAATTATTCTTTATAAATCAAACTTAATTTTCTAATGCATATTAAATAAAAATAAAGATTAAACAATGTAACATACAAATTCCGAAGAGATGCAGCATAAGAAACAAAAGAAGTGAATCAATTTATGACGGTAATAAATTTAGCAGTTTTTTATTTCTAAGTAACCATTGAATTAATTGCAAGTGCTTGAACTTATGTTATCTAGATAAGTCGACAACAACAGAACATTGAACTTTGCAATGTAATAAATATGTTTTAAATTATTGAAAAATTTGCATTATTTTCGTCATATTTCAATATTATTTTCGTTATATATCTAGAACGCATTGACATATTTTAAAAGTTTGTACATCAAATTAAAGGTAAAACATCAAAGAAGTTTTCCTAAAAACCGATAGCTGATAAACCTAAAAGTCCAACAGTTCTAGGCTTGCAAAATAACAGAAATATTTGAAGCCGTTGAAATTTCTTGTGTTTGACGAGCTATAGCACGAAAAGTGGTTGTCGCCGAGGTTTATGTAATGAAAAAGATTTAAAGATAGTTAAAATGCCTTTCCAACAAGCTTATAATTATTGGATTCCGATCAGTGGTTACTGAGATATGGTCAATAACATTCACGAACTGCCTTGAACTTCAACAAAATCGTTTTTTCGGGGTAGCTCGAAACCCAAGCGAGATAGACATGGGGTGGCAATACAATTTTTCAATGGAAATGAGGTGTAGAACCTGCCTGTTTCGGGTTGGCACCCGGTACTGGGACACCCTGTATATTTGTATGCACACTATTCGATTTTAATTTCTTATTCAGATAATTGTTTTTAAAATTATTACATTGTAAAATAAAAACAGTTTCGTTTTTATCTATATTTTCAAAACACATAAAATTTTTTTTTAAAATTGGATAATTACAATTACAGAATAGAATGAATTACAAATACCGTACATGTACATCACGAATACCATTTAGAATGAATACGAAGTATGTAAATTGATATGAAAGAAAAAATGCCAAATACATCCCAATGTTCGAAAAATCGAACACCCATGTTTACACGCTCGTAGGGTCATCATGAAATTAAGTATTTGTTCCTAATATTTTTTTCTGGGTAAATGGCATCTTTCACCTTAAAACCCCATCATTACTATTTCATTATTTTATTTTCCCTTACTTTATATAAATATTTGAAAAAAGGTACGAAATCAGCCCTTTTTTGGTGGCCACCTTCCAGAAATAAGAAAGCGGTAGGGGAAACAAAAATGTTCATTTTTGGAAACTAATAGAATGCTATTGTTTGCGACCAGAAATTTAAAAAATATACCTTTTGCTTTCCAAAAAAAAAGAGCTTTAAAAAACGTCTATTTTTTTGTTCGAAAAATCGGGAAGAACAACGGGAAGAAATGCGTTAACAGAACAAGTAGTAGACTCATATATTGCTTGGTAGCAATTACTTACATATTTTTTAAATAACTGTTAATTTGGTAATTGCTACCTACTTTTTCTACAACACTAATAAATCAATATTTTTTGTTTTGATAATTGCATTGAATGAGCGAAATAAAAAAAATTGTTTATATTCTTCTAAAAAAATGTTTGTTACTTAATTTTCTAATTAATGAGTGTCTTTTTTTGATTTGATTTCTTTTTTATATTTTATTACGGAAAATATAGCAACTTAAACAATATTGTATTACAGGTATAGTGTAATTTTTATAGTGGTGATATTGGTTAGTGATATTTGTTAGTGCAATATATTTAGGAAATAGGAATTACATCACCATTATCACGAATCAATCAAAATACGGTGTATAATGCTCATAGTACTACAAGTGGTCAAAAATTATCGGTACCAAATTATGCAGAAATTATTATATACCGTCGCTTTGTAGCAACCACCGAACCGCAATCATATATATATTCAATTGTGATGGTGATGATTCCATTATTTGAATTTTTGGAAAAAAATATTCAATTAAAAACAACTTTAACTTTTTTTATTTTATAAAAAATAAACTTTAATTATTTTTCCTATTACTTAATTCTACTTAATTAATCTATACTATATAATTTTTTTCTTCCCGTGTTACTTGTAACTATAAATATTTATTACTGTCCATTTCCTTAAAATTACCCTGCTATTTAAACAAAAATCGACTATGCGTCGTCATCAATATTGAATATTGTTGAAGATATGATAATCGCCAATATTCAATGATTTTAAAGAAAAATAAAAACAAAATAAGGCAAACCGTTACAAATCCGGGTCCTCTAGATGAAAACCCTTGGAACTTGTAAGGTCTGTTATGCTTAAAACTAAAGATTCATGAGTTTCCCGGTGACCGAAAAAGGTAACCGAGAACGCGTTTAATTATGGGGTGTAATTCCCGCTTTATAATATATAAAAAATTATAAGTAAAATCTTATATATAAAAAATTGTAGGTAAAATCTTATATATAAAAAATTGTAGGAAATATATATAAAAACTTATAGGTAAAATCATATATATAAAAAATTATAGGTGAGAACCTATATAAAAAAAACAATACAATATAATATATATATGTTATATTCGCCGAATTTGCGGAATGCGAATATTAATAACAAAAATGTTAAATGTAAATCGATTGGAATGCATATACGGATATCGTTATGTATATCGATATCCGTTCACATATATAAAAAAAAAATATTATAAATGAAATGTAATATGATAAACTAATTATACATAATAAAAATAATAATAATATTTTAAAATAATAATATATATAAAAAAAATGCACTTAAATATTGCACTTAAAAACTTATTAATGAACTTATGCATAAAATATCTTGTATATTATTATGATTTCCAGTATTGCAATTATAATCCATATAATATTTATTGAACATAAATAATATTATTGGTTTACTTAAAAACTACTATAATATTTTAATTACGTATTAATATATTTATTACTTAAAACTAGTATATTATAATATTTTAATACTACAGAATGTCACAACATGACATCCCTCCCCCCTGAAAAAATGAAAGTTTTCATTGAAGATGGAAACTTTCAGAATAAATGAAACGTATGTGTGTAGCAATGGGTTATATTTACCATTCCTATATTGCTGTCGTTGAATGTTTTCCCCTTTTCCGCTGGTATTTGATTAGATTAAAGTTGGTAATGTTGAATGATAATTTGAATGATGTAATAAAATCTACGCCGTACTCGATGTTTGCCTCACTGATGAATTCTAAAAGACGGAAATCCATCCTGTCAGCTGTGGTTTATTGATGCTGGATATGAACGATATCACCCTTGATGAAGGTGAACGGATGATCGTACTGTTGAGATGATATAAGATGAAATAATGATGGTTTGAACAATGTTGATTTTAAGTATTGATGCTTTTGGCCGTGATATATATATCGTTTTAGATGAAATTATTGCTTTATTTGAATTGATGCCCATAAATGAATTGATTGTTTAAATAATTTATGCGATGAAAATTACTTTGAGCACTGTAACGTGTCAGATGAATTTATTTATTGATTTATAAAATTGATGATAATAAATTATTTAATTGATGATTGGTTTATAAAATCAATTTTGATGAGATGATATATAAAAATTTTGGTATCTTGGATTTCATCTATTATGATATTTAAGCTTGGATGAATTGGCGTCAATTTCCTTGTTAATGGTATTGATGTTCTTTCGCTTTATAACTATTGTCTATAATATTTTGCTTTTGTGTTTCTGGCTATTATTGGTTTCATTCACTTGATCAATAAATAGTCTACAAACAATGACCCTATTATTGATTGTTGATGCTATTTTGGCTGAAAGTAGCACGGCAGCATCACACGTTATTTTACTTCGTTTTTATGGTCCATTACATTTCAAAAAATCATTCTTGTTGGAAATCATTCGTTATCATATTTATCCCGACACAACTCACACACAGTATAAAAAAATATATATAATTATTAGACTAAACCCTAAATTAAAGTAATGTAACTATAATTAACCTAAACATATAAATTTTACTAAAAACTATCCCGTTAATTCTAAATTGTATTAATTATTTCTTATTTCCTTATTGCTTATTATATATTGCTTATTATATATTATATTTCCTTATTGTTCATGTTTTTGTTTTGGAAATTTGTATTTTCTGGGATGAATGGATAAACATAATATAGTCCGAACATGGAAATGTACATTGGGAAAAAATATCCCACGTATAATCAGGACGTTATGTATGGTATACAATAACATTATATGTATATATTTGTTTGTATATAAATCAATTATACATAGTAACCCATATATATTATTATTATTATTAAATATATTATTCTATTAATAAATTGAATGTATGAAAAAAGAAAAAAAAATAATTTATTCCATGCATAATTTTAGCCTATTGTTATGCACGCGCTTCTGAGTTCTACCCAACGATATGGTAGTGTTAACGGCCCCGTTCAAATCCGTAACCAAATACGGTCCTAACCAAATTTTTGATAATTTATGCTGTCGATTTGGATTTTTTAAATATACCTTATCACCAATTTTAAAAATACACTCCCTAATATTTTTATCGTAATAGATTTTGGAAACCCCTTTGGAATGTAATAAATTTTTGCGCGCGATATCATATGTTTTTTGTAATTTATATCTTAATTGGTGATAATAACTTTCATGATTGTACAAAGGTTCAGGCTTACGTTGTAAATTTGTTGGAATGTCTGCCGAAAATCCGAATAAACAATCGGATGGCGTCAGTTTAGAAGATGCATGAGGAGTGTTGTTATGAACGTGAGCTGCTTGACGCAACCACTCGTCCCAAGTTCGTGGATTATCATCAACAAAACATCGAAGATATTCTGCCAACGGCCCATGACTTCTTTCTAAAATCCCATTTGTTTGTGGGTGATACGCGGTTGTTTGGATTTTCTTAATTTTAAGGAGTTTACACACGCGTTTGAATAAATCGCTCAAAAAATTTGTACCCTGATCGGTTAATAATACTTTTGGAATTCGGTATCTTGAAATTATTTCGTTAAAAAATGTTTCGGCCACCATTTCCGCTGTTGCTTCAGGCAAAGGATAACAATCCATAAATCTGGTTAAATCGTCCTGAAACGTTAAAATGTATTTGTTACCTGCGTTGGAAACCGGTAATGGCCCCACTATGTCCAAATAAACCTTATCGAATGGTAGATGTGGAATATCGGTCAATATCATTGGCATTTTAGTGGTGGGTGATCCCTTATTTTGTTGACATTTAAGACATTTTTGAACGTATTTCTGCACATCTCCGAACATACCCTTCCATCTATATTGCCGCCTAATACGATTGAATGTACCCAGAATACCGCGGTGACCACCCAAAGGTGAGTCATGGAAATCACGCAAAACCGTTTCGATTTCGTCCGGGTCAGTTAATACTTCAAAATGCGGCCCCGCATCTACTGCCACTGAGTCGTCATTTACTTTCTTCGCGGATCCCACTATACCATGATCCGTTATGTTACCAGGATCATTAATTGGTACATTTTTTACTGTACGCGACCGCGTTTGTACTATCCCCAGTAAAGGACTCGCCCCTGGTTCGATATTAGTCCGCGCTGGAATTCTACTTAACGCATCTGCGTTACTATTTAACCTACCTGGCTTGTACTCAATCTCATAATCATATTCCGATAATTTATGGTGGAATCTAATTAATCTAGATGTTGGATCCTTAACATTAAAAATACCCTTTAATGGCCTATGATCGGTAAAAATGGTGAATTTTCTGCCTAAAAGATAACTTCGGAAGTTTTTGGTACCCCATACCATAGCTAATAATTCCCGTTCTATTGTTGAATAATTCCTTTCGGCCGCGTTTAAAGACCGACTTGCATATGCTATTGGGCGATCACTTCCTGGAGTTCCCTGTGATAACACCGCACCCAATGCCTCATTACTGGCATCCGTTGTTAAAATAAATGGCTTGTTGAAATCCGGATAAATGAGTACCGAAGGTGAAATTAACGCCTCCTTTAACTTTTCAAAAGCCTTTTGACACTCATTCGTCCAGACGAACGGCGCACCTTTTTTCATTAATTTGTTTAAACTGACCGCCGTTTGTGAAAATCCCCTTATGAATTTCCTGTAATAATTCACGAATCCCAGAAAAGATTGTAATTGCTTCACATTTTTTGGTACTGGGTAACTGGTTACACATGATGATTTGGTTGGATCAGGCATCGCACCATCTTCCGTGCATTTATGCCCCAAATATATGACCTCCCTCCTTAAAAATTGACATTTTTCGGTCTTCACCTTCAAGTTATGTTCACGTAATCTTCCAAATACATTTCGCAATTTATTATTATGATCCGCTAAACTTCTTCCGTATACGACGATGTCATCTATATATACAAAACAATCGAATCCGTGCAAACCCATTAACGCGTAATTCATGATGCGCTGAAAAGTGGCAGGAGCACCAGTTAATCCGAATGGCATCCTGTTGAATTCGAAATGTCCATGTTGCGTGCTAAACGCGGTTTTCTGTGCATCAATGGGATCCATCAAAACTTGATGATACCCACTTGCCAAATCAAGCGTACTGAAATATCTGGAATGCCCCAATTGATCCACTATGTCTTCAATTCGTGGAAGAGGAAATGCATCCTTGATGGTGATTTGGTTTAATTTTCGAAAATCAAATACTAAACGCCAGCGTTTTTCTCCATCCGGTCCCGCCTTTTTGGGTACTACCAACAAGGGAGTGTTCCATGGACTTTTACTGGGTTTAATTATACCATCGTTTAACATGTTTTCAACTTCATCGTTGATGAAATACTTATGGACTTCAGGCAAGCGATAATTTTTTTGATTTATTGCCGGCTGGTTTGCCAGTGTCGGAATCGTATGTTGTAAAACCTCCGTGTGCGTTAATGTGTCTCCCTCCATAAAAAAAATATCGGCGTATTCCTTGCACAGTTCGGTAATGGATTCTCTTTCTTCCTGGTTTAAATTATCATCCATGTTTAAACCCGAAACCAATTTTGTCATTCTATCCGTTATTTCGTGTTTGTCTGTAATGTTGGGTCCTTCCCCACTTACGGTATTAAATATTTTATTAATCCCGTGACCGTAATTCTTCCCAACCTCGTTTAAAATATCATATTCGTTCAAACTTCTGTAATTAATATGCAAATTTGTTAATGTGACGTCGCACATTCTGGCATTTATAACGGCCACCTGTCCTACATGGTCGTTTATTTCGGTTATTGTATTCCCCAAAAACGTTCCCGGTGATATTTCCACCGATTCAATTACTATGTTTCCGTTACGTATCGGAAACTTTACATTTTTAATTACCTGCGTTCGTGCGGGTATTGTCAAATTAACCTCCAAGTTAATTCGTTTACTTTTGATTGTCCCTATATTAATCTTATTATTAACATCCTTTGTGGATGGTTTCGTTTTTGCGCAAATAATTTGCTTATTATTTGGTTGACAATTATTACTCACTTTTCTGTCTAAATATTTTTCTGCGGACAATTGAATCATGTTTAGCATATTAATTATTTTTAATTCCAATTTACAGATGTAATCCCCAAATCGGCATTGTATGGGTACGCCGCACTGCTTACACCACACCGGTTCCCCCGATGTTCCGGCAGTGTCCGACTTCATATCACGCATCACATCTGCCGATATGCGAGTAAATTCATTGGGAAACTCCGACGAAAAATAGAGTGGTACTTCCAAATGCTGTGCCATTCCAAGCGACAACGTTAATTTTTTGTTACCAAAATCTATGATAGAATTCTCCAACAAATCCCGTCCCAATAATCCATCGACTGGCAAAGTATTGGTATCATCGATCACGTTAAAGGTTATTGGAAACAACTGAGGTTTCAATAAATTTCCCTGGACGGTTCCGAGGGTAACACCACTACCACCGAAAATTCCTCCCAGTACTATTTTGTCAGCAGTTTCGATTTTAACCCGTGATTTTAATGACCCCCTCTTGATTATAGTGACATCCGCTCCCGTATCCACGAGCAACCTAATCTTGTTTTCGTTACAAATATCTACCGGTAGTTCAACGAACACCCCCTGGCAATTGTAACTGTTGAAAACGTTGGTTAGATTCGCGGCTCCCATTTTCGCGAAGGTTTTTATTTCTTGCCATGTAATCTCGATGATCTGCATCCACACCAGAATCAAACGCATGAAACATACAGCTATTGACTTTTCGTCTTCCTCCTTTTTCTTTATTTTGTTAATGTTGGCGATATGCCCTTTGTTTATTTTTTCTTTGTTTTTACTTTTGCAATTGTTTTTACTTTTGAAATTATCTACCGGCTTTGTCTCGGTTTGAGTTGTATTTTTTATGTTATCCTGCGTTTTGATTGTTTCACAAGACGTATTCCGTAAATTGTTTTCCGATATACCCAAATTAAAATTATCCTTAATACTACTCCTCGCATCCGCCATGTGACCGCAGTTGTGGTGTTCCAACTGGGTCGTAATTAGTTTCCCGGACGTGGGCCAGTATTCCCCACCACCGGAGTACTATTTCCCGGTGAGGCACGCGGTGCGGATGTGTGGCGTTGAATGTTACTGTTATGATAATCCGTCCGAGGATTTGGATTATGGTTATTCCCATTGGATTGATTATAGCTAGTATTACCATTGTTGTGATTAAAATTGCTGTGACCATTTGAGTTATAATTGTTATAATTGTTGAAATTTCTGTGTTGGGGATTATTGCTGAAAGTATTGAAACGTCCTCCATTGTTGTTGTTACCCCAATTATTGTAGCCCGCATTCATCGTGTTGTTATTGTCGTATCGTCTGCTGTTCACCGGAGCCCCGGAATTTCCCGAATTGTAATTGGAGTTAAATGAACCCCGATTAAAGTTACTTCGTACACCATTATTGTTCCAATTGGTCCCCGAGGAAAACCTAACACCGTTATAGGCAATAGCCCTATTTTTTGAACATGTGTGATTTGAATGTCCATAAACACCACACCACGTGCAGTAAGGGGTGTTCTTGCGAAGGCGGCAATCCCCGTAGGTGTGATTGGGTTTATTACAAAAACCGCATTTAATCTCCACCGGTGTATTCGACACGCGGCCCGGTTGACCCGACGGTCCCGCCGTGGGCGATGAGGTAGTGTTGTTTTTTAAATAGGCCAACTGAAATGGATTGACCGGCCGGATGATACCCTCAACATTTAATAACATATTGACCGCATCGTCAAAATTTTCTTCCCTGATTGTTAACGCAAATTGACGTAAAGACGGATCCAATAGACCGGATTTCAAAACCGACATTTGGGTTTTCTCGATTTCCTTCATGAGCGCAATGGACTCGTTGTCATCGTAGTTGGTTTTGATGACCTCGATTACTTGTTGCGCCAATTTGTTGACTCTCCTGGAATAATTTTCCACATCCTCGGTGGGTAATTGACAGGTGTTACGCAATTCTGCCAATGCGGCCTCCAGGGTTTTCTTACCGAGGTAACGACCCTTGAAAATCTCCTCAAATTGTTTGAATGTGCTTATATTGCGACCGCGTATAAGCTCGAACGCATCTCCCGTCAACCTGGTAGCCAATAATGCGACAAAAATATTTTCCTGGTCTTCTTCGGTGCATTTTAATGCCAATTCGCATGCGCACAGGAACTCATGGGTCTGACTTACCAAACATGGTCCGGGTTCTCCTCCGAAACGTGGTACCAAACGGGCCACAATTTTACTAATTTCGTCGTATGACATGGCAAGGGTAAATTCTCGGTTGATGGTTAAATCGGCGATGTGGTTGATGTCTTCCAATACTACCTCGAAAAAGGATATTTCCCTACTGGTTTCGAGTTGGCTGCACTTTTCTTGATCTATCTGATCCCGTAAGGCGTGTACTTCTTCCTCACGTTTGCAAATCTCGTTGCGTAATGTGGTGATCTCGTTTAAATGTTTTTTGTCACGGAGGTCACCATTGTTTTCTCGTAACTCGATATGTTGTTGTAACTCCTGCAGTTGATGGGTGTATCCCGAAAGGATCTTATTCAACTCAATTTCTTTTTTCCGACTGTCGGCAATTCGGGTTTTTAATTTTTCGATATATTGTTCGCTTTTGGTGGCCTCCAATTCGTGATCCCTCAATACGGTTTTGTTATGGCCGATGGTTTGCTCTAAATGTGTAACCTTGTGTTGCAACTCCTTAATGGTTTCACCAAATCGGAGCCTCTCAGTCCTGCTTCTCGTTTATAACTGGTCTAATATGTTCTCTGTTAGTTCCAACTGATCCACCTGGGTATTCGCCTGGGTGATTTGAGACCTTATGCTACGACACTCCTCAACACGTAATACTTCCTTACAGGTGACCAATAAATTTTCGTTTAAATGCCTGATGGCGGCATTTAACAATCGTTGATCATGTCGAGATTGACGTTGTTCGTCCATGGGATCACAACAGACATTTTAATCATATTCCGACGCCGCAGTTTAAGTATCCACCTAAAGCCCCGACCCGGCGAAAAACCCGAATATTATTTTTTATTTTAAACCGTCTTCAAGCAGAACGTGAGTAAGTTAGATATGTATGTTAGATTTTCAAAAAGGAAAAGGCACTTTTAATTTTGTGGCACGGTTCCTCCAGCATTAGAATAATCAACGGCTGAAAAGCAAAACACTAAAAAAAAAATAATGGAAACTCATACACCAAATATCGACATGGACTGCTTGTATATCAACATATACAATTAGCCATATAAATATTCCACACAAAAAAAAAAAAAAAAAATAAAGGGGAGAAAAGAACAGAAGAAAAAAAAAAAAAATTTTCCACATTTACGAAGTGTATTCCCAAGGCCTATTGGGGCCTACATGGAATACGATGGTTGGTTGCGTGATTTAATTGGGTAGGCTATTTTTGCCGATTTGCCAAATAAATTACGATAAAAAAATGTTTTACTAAAAAAAACTTTATTATTAACATTAAAATTATTAAAATTAGAGTTAATCTAAAAAATTTAAAATTAAATTTAAATTTAAAATTAAAATTTAAATAAAAATTAAAAAAAAATTATTTATTATACCATTACATGTATATCTGAAAAAAATAAATTATTAAAATTAATGTTCTAAAATAAAAAAAAATTAATTATTATAACTATATATATACATCTGAAAAATTTATTAAAATTAATGTTCAAAAAAAAAAATATTTATTTATTATACATCTGAAAAGGAAAACTAAAAATTATTATTATTATTTTAATTACCTATCTTCGATCCCGTTTGAATCCTACCGGCTGCGCCAAAATGTGATGGTGATGATTCCATTATTTGAATTTTTGGAAAAAAATATTCAATTAAAAACAACTTTAACTTTTTTTATTTTATAAAAAATAAACTTTAATTATTTTTCCTATTACTTAATTCTACTTAATTAATCTATACTATATAATTTTTTTCTTCCCGTGTTACTTGTAACTATAAATATTTATTACTGTCCATTTCCTTAAAATTACCCTGCTATTTAAACAAAAATCGACTATGCGTCGTCATCAATATTGAATATTGTTGAAGATATGATAATCGCCAATATTCAATGATTTTAAAGAAAAATAAAAACAAAATAAGGCAAACCGTTACAAATCCGGGTCCTCTAGATGAAAACCCTTGGAACTTGTAAGGTCTGTTATGCTTAAAACTAAAGATTCATGAGTTTCCCGGTGACCGAAAAAGGTAACCGAGAACGCGTTTAATTATGGGGTGTAATTCCCGCTTTATAATATATAAAAAATTATAAGTAAAATCTTATATATAAAAAATTGTAGGTAAAATCTTATATATAAAAAATTGTAGGAAATATATATAAAAACTTATAGGTAAAATCATATATATAAAAAATTATAGGTGAGAACCTATATAAAAAAAACAATACAATATAATATATATATGTTATATTCGCCGAATTTGCGGAATGCGAATATTAATAACAAAAATGTTAAATGTAAATCGATTGGAATGCATATACGGATATCGTTATGTATATCGATATCCGTTCACATATATAAAAAAAAAATATTATAAATGAAATGTAATATGATAAACTAATTATACATAATAAAAATAATAATAATATTTTAAAATAATAATATATATAAAAAAAATGCACTTAAATATTGCACTTAAAAACTTATTAATGAACTTATGCATAAAATATCTTGTATATTATTATGATTTCCAGTATTGCAATTATAATCCATATAATATTTATTGAACATAAATAATATTATTGGTTTACTTAAAAACTACTATAATATTTTAATTACGTATTAATATATTTATTACTTAAAACTAGTATATTATAATATTTTAATACTACAGAATGTCACAACATGACACAATCATGCATTATTAAAATTAACAAAGAGCAAATGTGACCTGATGCCGAGACTGATCCACTAAATCTGATTGCAACATGCCATCAAATTGAATTAATTATTTTTAAATATTTCACTATAATAAAATATCGGGTTTACGCCTAATTAAAAATATTAAATAGAATATTTTAAAATACATTCAATTATGTAATTAAAATATATAAATTAAAAAAAAAATTAATTGGGTTATTCATTAATTGAACAAACAAAAATTTGTATGCAGGCAATTCACAAATTAATAAATTTATATGTTGCCTTTATTGAAATGTACGGAGAATTCGCCGTCTTAATATAAATATTGTTTTAATATATCTATTTATATATATAGTATTTATATATATCAATACAACTAATCGAACACAATTTTCAGGTATTCATTGTTTTTTAATTGTATTGTTTTTTTTTAATTGTACACTCAATATTCCTGAATCTGAAAACAAAAAAATCCAAGATCTGAAAACAGAAAAATACATCGTAAATGTCGGAAAAGAAATTCAAAATTTTGAATTTCGAAATCGATACCGACCCCAACCACTTGAACTCGGCTACTGAGCTGACTACTTGATTGTTTATTGTTTATCTATTGTTTGGTTACTTAGCGGATACGCCCAATTACTGATAAAAATATAATAAGTCAGCGGTTTTTATTGAATTTGATCTTCAGTGAGTGAGTAAATGAAAGCAAAAATTGACAATATCATCATTTCATATTTTATTTTAAACGAGCTTTAATTGTAAATAATACACGTATGTGCAACAAAAAAGGCCAACAATATATTTAATATAAAAGACGTATATATAATGCTGTTTTTACACCGTTACAAATATTTACCTTGTTAGCAACTTCATTATATTGGCATGTTTTATATTATCGGCAACGCTGTAAATACACAAATAGAGAACCTTTTGAGTAGAAATTTCAAATTTTGAAAAATACTATGACAAAAGCTTTGGTGTTCGACGATATGAAAACATATATGTTATGTACTATAGATTTTTTCTTTTCTTTTACCTTTATCGCCTTTAATGCCTATATTTATTTATGATAGGAATGTATCAGATTTTTTCAATGTATTAGGTTAACTCAATGTATCAGGGGCTCAATTCTTCAGGGGATCAGGGGCTCAAAATTGAGTGTTCGCAACTTTGTGTGTGCCCGAGAAGCGTATACGGAACTTTGCGTATACGATTTTGTATTCTTGATTACCACACGCATATTTTATTCACCTCAGACTCAAATATTGTGAAATCACTCATTTTTGTTGTATAAATGATGAAAAATACAAAATATATAATAAAATTAATGAATCACTCACGAGAATGAGTAGAGTTTGTTATTATATGTAGAGTTTGTTATTATATGTTATTATTATAACATATATATAAAAAAAAAATTATAACATGATATTTTATGTAATATTTTCAATAATACGATATTATATTCTATTATTTCTAATATCTCTATGGTGATAATTAATTTTTTTTTAATTTCTATTTTATAATTATAAAAAGATTGAAAATACTTTTTTTTTTATTTTTCCTATACATTTTTCATATAAAATCACACGAAAATATCTTTGCGCTTACAAAATAGTAGACTCAGCATTTAAGTATGAAATCACACGCAAAAACTACACTCAAAATTTCAAGAATAGGTATTCGTATACTTTCATACTTAAAAATGGAGTTTGCGTGCACGCAACTCTTGCGTTTGATTGAAGAATTGAGCCCCAGATGTTTACAATATATTAGATATATAACAGTTTTAAAAGTAACAGAAAATGCATTTAATACATTTTATAACTAGTAATAAATAATAATAAATTCTTTATTTATACGTTTTATATAATACCATGATACAATCAATTTTTACAAAAAATTAATAAATAAATAAATAAATAATACGACATTGACAATTATATGTCGTCTGTCGGTGTGAGTTCAATTATACTCCAATATTAAATTATGTCTATACAGAAAAATCTCCCTTATATAATTTGCCAGAATTTTCCAATTTCCTATACCGCCACCATTTAAAATGTCTAATATCTATTCCTGGTTTAGTGATGCAGTTTTATAATATTTAAGTATAAACTCCTTCAAAACCGGACACCTCCCAAAAAAATGTGCAACATCTTCTTCTTCTCCTAAATTGCATAGTGTGCATAATAAATTATTTGCGCAGTGGTATGTGTTTGAATTTAGACCAAGTAAGCCCGATCTCGCCTTAAAAATCCATGAAAACATGAATTTTCTGCAAGCAAATTTTTAACGGCCGTACACCCCATGTGTGCTTTGAATTGCCTTCTTTCTATTTAATATAAACTGCCTTTCGCGAAGCATTTCTATTGTTTTTGCCATGTAATCCGTCCATACATCTTCGCTCAAAGGTTCCTGTTCATTAACTTCTACTTGCGAACCCATATTGCTCCATTGTTTAAACCAATAAATTTTTTTTAATTATCCTTTTGGATAGTTTATGTGGTAACCGATTGCTATTATAGTTAAATAAGGTCCTAATAATATATTTCATATGTAATTTTAAGGAATAAAGATGCATTTCAGGTACTCCTGTTTCTAAGTTTATGATGTAAGTCGGTGAAAATTGCAGCAGTGCGAACATTCTTTTTATAAAATGCCGTTGTATTTTGTCCACCTCCCGAAAATATGAAAATCCCCATATTTGCGCAGCGTAACATAATATAGCCCTCATGACTGCTTTAAATAAATTACACTTTGCCGATAATACTATTTCCTTTTTTTTTAAAAAAAATTTCCATGTGGAATTAATACTAACTTTTACCTCATTTTCCCGGTCTATAAAATGCTGCTTCAATGATAGCCCTGGAGTTATAAGTACCCAGAGATACTTGTATTTTTTTACCACTTCAATTTCTTCACCCTTGAACTGCCATTTTTCCCCATTTGCCGGTCTACCAGCCTGTCTAAATACCATAATTTTTGATTTTTTTAGGTTCAACGTTAAATTCCACATATGACAATATTCTTCTAGCTTATAAATCATATTTTTTAAAACATACATATCTTCTGCCAATGTAATTATATCGTACGCATACATCAACGCCCTTATTAAAATATCACCAATTTTTAATCCACCTCCTATGTAATCGTGTAGAACATTTATGAACAACGCGAATAACAAAGGACTTAGTAAACATCCCTGTTTCACACCCATGCTGGTCCTAAACTCTTCTAAAGTTTCTTCACCATCCCATACATTTGCAGTTGTATTTGAATGTAACGCCCTAAAAAGATTAACAAACTTTGTAGAAACACCCATATTGCTCAATTTGAAAAATAATGAGTAATGACCGTCTATCAATGCTATCAAATGCCGCTTTAAAATCTACAAAAAAACCATAAATTTCCTGCCTCTTTATATGAATAATACAATATAAATTATAAATATTATCAACTGTAGAATATCCCTTGCGAAAACCTGCTTGGCATTCATTTAATATTTGCTTTTGCCCTACCCACACATCAAACCGATTGTGCAATATTCCCATAAATATTTTAGCTATGCAATTCATGAAAGCAATTCAATTCAATATTCCCCTATAATTTTGAACATTATTTACATCTCCCTTTTTGAGTAGCGGATATATCAATACCCTCACAAACATTGATTCTGCTGGTAAAGTAGTAAATCATTCTTGATTACATTTCTGCCAGCAATACTATAAAACACTCAGGTGCATTTATATAATACTCATATGGTATTCTGCCCTCACCAGCCGCCTTATTCAATTTTACATTTTGTAATACCTGCCTTATTTCTGCCATTCCAATTTCTGCATCTAATAACTGGTCTGTTATATACGGTTCCGCATAATGAATTGGTAGAACCACCAAAGGTGGATTCAGCAGATTAATAAAATATATTTTAAACATATTAGCATCGAATTGCTTGCCAATTTTAAATTTTGCATTTTTTAATTGTTTTACCCACCCCTACCAATCTTTATTATTTTTAATTGTATTAATTTCAACCTCTAGTCTTTTAAAATACCTATTTTTTTTTCTTTCGCAGATAAGTTTGTAGTTTAATTTTGCATCCAAATATTTTTGTTTTTCGTTTAGATCATCATCACCATTTCTCCATTTTCTTAAACGTGTAAATGTTTTTTTTCTTGCATTATAACATATTGTATGAAACCATTTTTGTCGGAATTGACATACGTTCTTGTTCGTTTCTTTCTCCACTGACTCTGTTATAATTTCAATTAAATCAACAGCACACGGCCCCACTGGATACTCTGAATACATTTTTTGTACCCTAGCTTTTAACTTTGAATTATATACATTTACATATTCCTTATTTAATATATATTTAGGTAGTATTTAACCTGATTTTCCGATTTATTATTTTGAGAGAACCGTAATGTTAGTTCTATTGGCATATGATCAGACCATATTTTTTCCACTACCCTAAAATTTTTAGTGAACGGTAAAACTTCCTGATTTACGGCACACACATCGTTTACTGATGATCCTACCCTTGCTGCAAACGTGTAATCTCCTAACACATCCTCCAATGTTCTACCATTTAATACAATCAGCCCAAAATCACTTGCAAACTTTAGGAATATCTTCCCGTTTCTGTTAACTGTTTTGTCCTTTGGGCGTCTTTTCAAGCTTATAAGCCCGTTTTCCCAAAACCAACGTTCCTCCATATGTTTCTGTTCTCCAATTCTTACGTTTAAATCCCCCATTACAATCAATTTCTCAAAATTATTTTCCGATATCATACAATTCAATTGCTCCATTTCATTTAACCAATAATCTCCTCTTAAATATACTGGTACTATGTGAAAAACTTCCGATTTATTTTTAACTTCTACAACAATTCCATTATGTTTAACAATAAAACTTACATAAATTCCTCTTTTACTTAAATCTAAATTTTATCTAAATAATACTCCACCACTGGCCCTACCAAATTTGTTACTTTTAACAGCTGCATGCCAACTTAATTTAAATCCTCCAAAATATTTTTCGTATAGTAGATACTTCTCCGGTACAATGTGTGTTTCCTGCAGTAAAAATATATCATGCCTATTTATATAATTAAAAAATTCTGGAAACAAAGTTTTACTGTTCAAGCCATTTAGATTATATGACACTATTTTCATTTCATTGCAATCTTTTTTTTATTCATTTTATAATCAATTTTTAAATTTAAACTATTACTATTAACACTATTTCTATTCCCTGATACTGCACTTCCTCCTTCACCGACAACAAATTCAGATGTACGTGGTTTATTTTGGCTTGAATGGCTAACATATGTACCATTTTTACCAATACCAATTAACTCCCCATAGTTGAAATTTACTGTGTTAAAATTGTTATTATAAATTCTACATAACTCACGCTTACCATCATTTTTATTATTCATTAGTCTTTCATTTTTCCAATAAAAGGTATGTAAACCAATTCTAAGCAGGTCACCCCGTATTACTATGCGTTTAGATGCATCTATATTAACAATTTGTTTACGTACCTGTATCATTGCTGTTCTTCTTTCTTTAGCCCCAATTGTCAAATCTCTATCTAACATATATAAATTTCCGTATTCCTTAAATTCTGAGTTGCCTTAAGCACTTTTGAAGCTTCACCATAATTCATAAATTCATCTATTATTGTCATTTTGTTATCCGCTTGATAAATTTTTTTTATATAATTCCACCGGACCTCTGATTTTATTTTTAGCACGTTCTTGCACAAATGTTGCATCCCTTCATCCAAATTTGAATTCACAGGTATACCCCTTATAACCAAATTATTTTTTTTTGCTAGCATTTCCAATTTTTCTATTCTTTGCCTATCTTCGGATCCAGACTTCCTTAATGTTGCTATTTCCTTTCTTAACTCACTATTTTGATTTATTACCTCAGTTAATGTTTCTCGGTTACGCAATATTTCCGACTGTATTTCTTGCATCGACTTTTGCAATAAACCTTCGAATGCGCTTAGTAGTGATTGTAAAGGCATGTTTCCCACATTTTCAACTAAATTTAAGTCCTTTTCCATTATTTTCAACGGTGTTTTTGATTTTTTAAATGTAAACTCCGTGAATTCTGGTGATAATTGTTGTCTAGATCTTTTTTCTTTGTTTTTATAGTTGTTATTGCTGTGATTTAAATTATTTAAGTTCGCCAGTTTATACTTTTATATTTTGTATTTTATTCACTATTATGTTATTGTAGTGTTTATTATAATTTAATACCTTTGTTTTCACTATACTATTGAATTATTGATATATACCTTTTTCCGATCAAGTTAGGACATTTTTACTTCAAGCGCAGACTTTTTCATTTCAAACGCGGACTTTTTCATTTCAAGCGCAGACTTTTTCATTTCAAGTGCAGACTTTTTCATTTAGATTTAAGACTTTTTTTTTTGATTTAGGACTTTTTTTTCCAAGTTAAAATACATTTTTATTTGAAGTTAAAACTTTTTCAAACCAATTTAATAATTTTTTTTGAAGTTCAGATATGTTTTTTTGCAATATTTTCTGCTTTTAAATTATATATGTAAAAGAAAATTAATAAAATAAATTTATATATAGGTTTTGCGGTCCAAATACAATCTTTTACAAATCAAATTCAAGTTTTTCGAAATCAAATTCAACCAATTCTATAATTAGTTTTGCAATATTTTTTAATACATATTTTAATTTATTATCATTTAGTTTGTATAAAAAAACGGTTTTACTAAATTTTAAATGAATACTATGAAATAAAAATGATACAAACAATATTTTAAGCAAAAAAAATGTATACAACAAACAAACAGGGGTGGCATTATGGGAGTCGATACCATCGTCTATCGCCTATCGTCTAAAATTACGATACTCAATTATTTTGATATTATGGCAGTCGATTTTGTGGGTATCGATATTATTTGTACGGAGACGGAGACGATCGTGGATATTGTTGTGGCAAATGATTTTCATATAGAAAAACAAAAAGTTTATTATTTCTATGAGAATGAGATTGAAAGTTTTATTTTTATGAGAATTGCTTTTGTATTTTTTTTAAATATTAAAATTGAATAAATGAACAAAAACAAAAGAAAGAAATACAAACGACAATCGTAACGATAGCTACTACCCTATCGTCAAAAATTATCGTCTTAAACCTACGATATCGTCTGCCATAATTGCAAAAATGAAAAAATCGTAGGTTTGACGACAATCGTCTATCGTAATCGAATGCGATAATTCCACCTCTGTATTTTAAACAGTATTTATATTATTCAAAATTATTATATATATTATATAAAATTATATTCAATGATGGATCAATAAACAATGTCTCCTGATGATCTCAACCCGATCCAATTTTCCAAATTCAATTTTTTTTAATTATTCATAATTTTTCTTTAAATATTAAGAACTAAAAGATAAAGTCGGTTTACTAAAAAATTTCTGTCTCATTTTTTCTATACTGTAGGATAAATCTCTTAAAAAAATTAACCAATTTCCTAATTTGTCTGTATAAAAAAACATAAATTAATTGAGTTTTCAAATGAGGCATGAAAATACAAATTTAAAAATTCGGAAAATGGAATCTTCCCAGAAAATTTTGTTCAAGAAACAACAAACACTATAATTAATTCATTTTCGATCACATCTATCAGAATATCTTGTCAAATAAAAAAAAATTTTTTTATATATATATATATATATTTATATATAAAGCAATGATAATATAACTTGTAAAGATACGAAAATTCAAAAAATATCATTTGGGTTTTACGTTTTTTTGGTTTTGTCTTTTTTTTGTTGGTGTTTTATATTTTTTCGTATATAACCATTCCCAAGTAGCAAAATGACGTCGTATCAACGTTGGCATATCCAACCTTTAGTAGTTACACAACGTCTATACGACCTCCTTACAACCATTATTTACACCAATTTGGTGAATAAAATCTTAGTCGATGCAACGTTAGATGCCAACGTTGTGCTAACCAACGTAATATTACCTTAGTTTTTAGCACCTAATCTTTCGTCGGTTTATAACACTTTATCTGACGTTCATATATTTATACCACATATAACGTTTGAAAAGGTGCACATAAAAAACTAAGAAAAATGTTATACAAAATGTTAATATATTGTAGTACAATTATAATCCTATTATACACTAATTACTAAACTTGAGATTTATTCTGAATGTTATATATCGGATCAGATTATTATCCTTGTTTGATTGTTATGAAAATATGTTAATACGCACTTACCTGTTTTTTTTTAAATTTGGAAATTTGCATATATATACAGGGTGTCCCAGTACAGGGTGCCAACCCGAAACAGGCAGGTTCTACACCTCATTTCCAATCAAAAAATGTACTGCGACCCCATGTCTATCTGCCTTGGTTTTCGAGCTAGCCCGAAAAAACGATTTCGTTGAAGTTCAAGGTACTACGTAGATGTTATTTACCATATCTCAGCAACCACTTATCGGAATCCAATAATTATAACCATGTTGGAAAGGTATTTTAACTATCTTTAACTGTTTCTAATAACACAAACATCGGCGACAACCCGTTTTCATGCTATAGCTGGTCAAACACAAGAAATTTCAACGGCTTCAAATATTTTTGTTATTTTGCAAGCCGAGAGCTGTCGAACTTTTATGTATATTAGCTGTCGGTTTTTAGAAAAACTTCTTTGAAGTTTTAGCTTTAATTTGATGTACAAACTTTTAAAATATGTCAACTCGTCTTAGAGATATGACGAAAATAATATTGAAATATGACGAAAATAATGCAAATTTTTCAAAAATTCAACTGTAGAATATCCCTTGCGAAAACCTGCTTGGCATTCATTTAATATTTGCTTTTGCCCTACCCACACATCAAACCGATTGTGCAATATTCCCATAAATATTTTAGCTATGCAATTCATGAAAGCAATTCAATTCAATATTCCCCTATAATTTTGAACATTATTTACATCTCCCTTTTTGAGTAGCGGATATATCAATACCCTCACAAACATTGATTCTGCTGGTAAAGTAGTAAATCATTCTTGATTACATTTCTGCCAGCAATACTATAAAACACTCAGGTGCATTTATATAATACTCATATGGTATTCTGCCCTCACCAGCCGCCTTATTCAATTTTACATTTTGTAATACCTGCCTTATTTCTGCCATTCCAATTTCTGCATCTAATAACTGGTCTGTTATATACGGTTCCGCATAATGAATTGGTAGAACCACCAAAGGTGGATTCAGCAGATTAATAAAATATATTTTAAACATATTAGCATCGAATTGCTTGCCAATTTTAAATTTTGCATTTTTTAATTGTTTTACCCACCCCTACCAATCTTTATTATTTTTAATTGTATTAATTTCAACCTCTAGTCTTTTAAAATACCTATTTTTTTTTCTTTCGCAGATAAGTTTGTAGTTTAATTTTGCATCCAAATATTTTTGTTTTTCGTTTAGATCATCATCACCATTTCTCCATTTTCTTAAACGTGTAAATGTTTTTTTTCTTGCATTATAACATATTGTATGAAACCATTTTTGTCGGAATTGACATACGTTCTTGTTCGTTTCTTTCTCCACTGACTCTGTTATAATTTCAATTAAATCAACAGCACACGGCCCCACTGGATACTCTGAATACATTTTTTGTACCCTAGCTTTTAACTTTGAATTATATACATTTACATATTCCTTATTTAATATATATTTAGGTAGTATTTAACCTGATTTTCCGATTTATTATTTTGAGAGAACCGTAATGTTAGTTCTATTGGCATATGATCAGACCATATTTTTTCCACTACCCTAAAATTTTTAGTGAACGGTAAAACTTCCTGATTTACGGCACACACATCGTTTACTGATGATCCTACCCTTGCTGCAAACGTGTAATCTCCTAACACATCCTCCAATGTTCTACCATTTAATACAATCAGCCCAAAATCACTTGCAAACTTTAGGAATATCTTCCCGTTTCTGTTAACTGTTTTGTCCTTTGGGCGTCTTTTCAAGCTTATAAGCCCGTTTTCCCAAAACCAACGTTCCTCCATATGTTTCTGTTCTCCAATTCTTACGTTTAAATCCCCCATTACAATCAATTTCTCAAAATTATTTTCCGATATCATACAATTCAATTGCTCCATTTCATTTAACCAATAATCTCCTCTTAAATATACTGGTACTATGTGAAAAACTTCCGATTTATTTTTAACTTCTACAACAATTCCATTATGTTTAACAATAAAACTTACATAAATTCCTCTTTTACTTAAATCTAAATTTTATCTAAATAATACTCCACCACTGGCCCTACCAAATTTGTTACTTTTAACAGCTGCATGCCAACTTAATTTAAATCCTCCAAAATATTTTTCGTATAGTAGATACTTCTCCGGTACAATGTGTGTTTCCTGCAGTAAAAATATATCATGCCTATTTATATAATTAAAAAATTCTGGAAACAAAGTTTTACTGTTCAAGCCATTTAGATTATATGACACTATTTTCATTTCATTGCAATCTTTTTTTTATTCATTTTATAATCAATTTTTAAATTTAAACTATTACTATTAACACTATTTCTATTCCCTGATACTGCACTTCCTCCTTCACCGACAACAAATTCAGATGTACGTGGTTTATTTTGGCTTGAATGGCTAACATATGTACCATTTTTACCAATACCAATTAACTCCCCATAGTTGAAATTTACTGTGTTAAAATTGTTATTATAAATTCTACATAACTCACGCTTACCATCATTTTTATTATTCATTAATCTTTCATTTTTCCAATAAAAGGTATGTAAACCAATTCTAAGCAGGTCACCCCGTATTACTATGCGTTTAGATGCATCTATATTAACAATTTGTTTACGTACCTGTATCATTGCTGTTCTTCTTTCTTTAGCCCCAATTGTCAAATCTCTATCTAACATATATAAATTTCCGTATTCCTTAAATTCTGAGTTGCCTTAAGCACTTTTGAAGCTTCACCATAATTCATAAATTCATCTATTATTGTCATTTTGTTATCCGCTTGATAAATTTTTTTTATATAATTCCACCGGACCTCTGATTTTATTTTTAGCACGTTCTTGCACAAATGTTGCATCCCTTCATCCAAATTTGAATTCACAGGTATACCCCTTATAACCAAATTATTTTTTTTTGCTAGCATTTCCAATTTTTCTATTCTTTGCCTATCTTCGGATCCAGACTTCCTTAATGTTGCTATTTCCTTTCTTAACTCACTATTTTGATTTATTACCTCAGTTAATGTTTCTCGGTTACGCAATATTTCCGACTGTATTTCTTGCATCGACTTTTGCAATAAACCTTCGAATGCGCTTAGTAGTGATTGTAAAGGCATGTTTCCCACATTTTCAACTAAATTTAAGTCCTTTTCCATTATTTTCAACGGTGTTTTTGATTTTTTAAATGTAAACTCCGTGAATTCTGGTGATAATTGTTGTCTAGATCTTTTTTCTTTGTTTTTATAGTTGTTATTGCTGTGATTTAAATTATTTAAGTTCGCCAGCTTATACTTTTATATTTTGTATTTTATTCACTATTATGTTATTGTAGTGTTTATTATAATTTAATACCTTTGTTTTCACTATACTATTGAATTATTGATATATACCTTTTTCCGATCAAGTTAGGACATTTTTACTTCAAGCGCAGACTTTTTCATTTCAAACGCGGACTTTTTCATTTCAAGCGCAGACTTTTTCATTTCAAGTGCAGACTTTTTCATTTAGATTTAAGACTTTTTTTTTTGATTTAGGACTTTTTTTTCCAAGTTAAAATACATTTTTATTTGAAGTTAAAACTTTTTCAAACCAATTTAATAATTTTTTTTGAAGTTCAGATATGTTTTTTTGCAATATTTTCTGCTTTTAAATTATATATGTAAAAGAAAATTAATAAAATAAATTTATATATAGGTTTTGCGGTCCAAATACAATCTTTTACAAATCAAATTCAAGTTTTTCGAAATCAAATTCAACCAATTCTATAATTAGTTTTGCAATATTTTTTAATACATATTTTAATTTATTATCATTTAGTTTGTATAAAAAAACGGTTTTACTAAATTTTAAATGAATACTATGAAATAAAAATGATACAAACAATATTTTAAGCAAAAAAAATGTATACAACAAACAAACAGGGGTGGCATTATGGGAGTCGATACCATCGTCTATCGCCTATCGTCTAAAATTACGATACTCAATTATTTTGATATTATGGCAGTCGATTTTGTGGGTATCGATATTATTTGTACGGAGACGGAGACGATCGTGGATATTGTTGTGGCAAATGATTTTCATATAGAAAAACAAAAAGTTTATTATTTCTATGAGAATGAGATTGAAAGTTTTATTTTTATGAGAATTGCTTTTGTATTTTTTTTAAATATTAAAATTGAATAAATGAACAAAAACAAAAGAAAGAAATACAAACGACAATCGTAACGATAGCTACTACCCTATCGTCAAAAATTATCGTCTTAAACCTACGATATCGTCTGCCATAATTGCAAAAATGAAAAAATCGTAGGTTTGACGACAATCGTCTATCGTAATCGAATGCGATAATTCCACCTCTGTATTTTAAACAGTATTTATATTATTCAAAATTATTATATATATTATATAAAATTATATTCAATGATGGATCAATAAACAATGTCTCCTGATGATCTCAACCCGATCCAATTTTCCAAATTCAATTTTTTTTAATTATTCATAATTTTTCTTTAAATATTAAGAACTAAAAGATAAAGTCGGTTTACTAAAAAATTTCTGTCTCATTTTTTCTATACTGTAGGATAAATCTCTTAAAAAAATTAACCAATTTCCTAATTTGTCTGTATAAAAAAACATAAATTAATTGAGTTTTCAAATGAGGCATGAAAATACAAATTTAAAAATTCGGAAAATGGAATCTTCCCAGAAAATTTTGTTCAAGAAACAACAAACACTATAATTAATTCATTTTCGATCACATCTATCAGAATATCTTGTCAAATAAAAAAAAATTTTTTTATATATATATATATATATTTATATATAAAGCAATGATAATATAACTTGTAAAGATACGAAAATTCAAAAAATATCATTTGGGTTTTACGTTTTTTTGGTTTTGTCTTTTTTTTGTTGGTGTTTTATATTTTTTCGTATATAACCATTCCCAAGTAGCAAAATGACGTCGTATCAACGTTGGCATATCCAACCTTTAGTAGTTACACAACGTCTATACGACCTCCTTACAACCATTATTTACACCAATTTGGTGAATAAAATCTTAGTCGATGCAACGTTAGATGCCAACGTTGTGCTAACCAACGTAATATTACCTTAGTTTTTAGCACCTAATCTTTCGTCGGTTTATAACACTTTATCTGACGTTCATATATTTATACCACATATAACGTTTGAAAAGGTGCACATAAAAAACTAAGAAAAATGTTATACAAAATGTTAATATATTGTAGTACAATTATAATCCTATTATACACTAATTACTAAACTTGAGATTTATTCTGAATGTTATATATCGGATCAGATTATTATCCTTGTTTGATTGTTATGAAAATATGTTAATACGCACTTACCTGTTTTTTTTAAATTTGGAAATTTGCATATATATACAGGGTGTCCCAGTACAGGGTGCCAACCCGAAACAGGCAGGTTCTACACCTCATTTCCAATCAAAAAATGTACTGCGACCCCATGTCTATCTGCCTTGGTTTTCGAGCTAGCCCGAAAAAACGATTTCGTTGAAGTTCAAGGTACTACGTAGATGTTATTTACCATATCTCAGCAACCACTTATCGGAATCCAATAATTATAACCATGTTGGAAAGGTATTTTAACTATCTTTAACTGTTTCTAATAACACAAACATCGGCGACAACCCGTTTTCATGCTATAGCTGGTCAAACACAAGAAATTTCAACGGCTTCAAATATTTTTGTTATTTTGCAAGCCGAGAGCTGTCGAACTTTTATGTATATTAGCTGTCGGTTTTTAGAAAAACTTCTTTGAAGTTTTAGCTTTAATTTGATGTACAAACTTTTAAAATATGTCAACTCGTCTTAGAGATATGACGAAAATAATATTGAAATATGACGAAAATAATGCAAATTTTTCAAAAATTTAAAACATATTACAACTCTGTGGTGTAAATGTTAAAAATGCCAACCTAAAAATTCTAACGAAATTTTGGGGTCGTGGGTTCGAATCCTACTGAATGCATAAAATATGTTTTGTGTTTTCGGTTATTTTTCGAATCTGAATTTTAACACAGAGTTGTATATTCCGCTTGCGGTTGGTCGTACGGCTAATTACCGACACCGTAAAAGCCACAAATTAAGTAACTAATAACAGAAGGCTGTTGTTGGACGCTAAAACCAGATTGTTGGTTGTATAGCGAAAAATTTTAAATCAACTTATAATTTTTTTACGTGAATAAAAACACATCAGAAGCGACAATTAGTAGGAAAGAGCGACAATTATTGCAATTATATAACTGAATGAAACTACAGAATTTAATGGTAATGTCATATAAATAGTATCATTTTTAATTTAATCATGATAGAAAAATTATTTTTCGTTATATTGGTCATATTTGTGACGTTGGTACAACTTTGGTTCACCAACCAGATACGTTCAATACGCATTTTGGTTGGTAAACGGTGTTTATTGGTGTATTTAAATTCACCATACACTTGAGTTTATTTGGTTCATAACAAAACGTTGGTTAAACGTAGTCGCTTTTACCAAAAATAACCTTTCACTAAATTGGTAATATTTGCAACGTCGGCGAAACGTTGGTTTACCAACGAGAAAAATATGGTATAGGAGCGCACGTTGTTGCGACGTCGTATTTCGTAATCAAAATTTTCAAGTCACATTTAGTCGGGAGGCAACGTTTATCCAACGTTGATATATAACCAACATCAAAGTTGTCGGATAAAGAGGTAGAAACGACGTTATACTGACGTTGTAATACAACTTTATATTTTTAGTCGGGAGCCGACCAATATATGCACATATTACTACGTCGTAGTTAGTATAAAATTGGTTGGAGTTCAAATTACGTTGGTTAGGTTCTACTTGGGTTGTACCAGGTGATAACCTGGTATGACCTATCACTTATGCATCACTAATGACTGTGAGGTATCACAAGTGATGTCACTTCCCTATCATTTGCGAGTCACCCATATTTCCCAAATGTAGAGAAAAGTGATGCTAGAGTACCCTCATCACATACACCTAGATACCGATTCATATGTATTGTATGATTTATATACTCTTTCAAAGATTTTAATATCTTTTTATTTAATTGAGTATCACTACAAATTATAAAAAAATGACTCGTCACCGTTGGCACAATGGGTATTAAATACAGTATATTTAAAATACGATTCATTTGTAGAGCAAAATTAAATTTTTTTTTCTTTTTGTATATAAATATAAAATATTATGTATGCATATACCACGTTGATTTTTTTTTATTCATATTCTCACATATCTTCATTACTTTTATAATTTTTTTATTTTGTTATTCTGTTTGGGTTTTATTTGTTGTTGTTGTTGTTCTATTTTTAGCCAATAAAATAACTACTTATAAACGATATATACCTATATATATATATATATATATATATATCTCTATATATATATATATCTAATTTGTTTGCATTTATATCTGCGTTTTTTTTTTATTTGATGATATAGTTTTTAGAAAATATACATATATAAATAATGAATGTGTCCAAAAAAAAACAAATTACGTCACAAGAGAATATGCATGTGTCGCTCAAATACACTATATTATACAGTTTGAACCGACAACGACAACGACAACGAACTGGGATGCTAATATCCATTTTTTTTTCTACAATCCACCTATATATAATAATATATCTGGCAGTTTATTTTTTTGTGATATTATATTATTATTACATAATAAAAATCGTAATATGAGCAATATAAAGAAAAGTAATTATAGAATAAAAAAATAAAATAAGTATTAACAGAAGGTCGTTTAAAAATATATACAGTTTTAATTATAGTAAAAATTATAACAATGAATTATGAAATATGAAATATGAAATATGAGGATACCTAGACCATGGGTGAGAATGCATTTAAATAAACACAAATAAAAAACGTAGAAAAATGTGTTTGCAATAAAAAATATTAAAGTGCAAAAAAAATGATATTAATCCCACGATCTTGAAAAACCTAATTATCAACAAAGGAAACGATGTAATATGCATATTATGCATAATATACACTATATGCAAATATACTACTCTAACCACTATAATATCGGACACCTGCTGTTTTATTCGTATGCGCGATTTTGACATGCCGCGAAAGGACTTTAAACAATAATTTTTTAATCCTTCGAATTTTATTTCATAAAATGATGGTTTTAGTTAAATAATGGCGCAGACAGAAGTAAAAAATCTTTTAAATTCAATTAGTTATGGAATTTAATTCAAAATGATTCAATTTCACAAAAAAAAAAATTTGACCTTTATAATATCGGACACTTATATTATACGCCACTAATCAAAATCACCCTTGTAACGCCTCCTTTGGCCTTTATAATATCATCCATTCTCTTAGACGTTGTATTTACTAAATTTTTGCATTCATCCGGTGTTTTTGTATTCCTCATTTCAATAATTTTTCCTTGGAATTCTTCACTCCTTCAATTGTAACTTGCATATCATGTATTTACTTTGTTTTATTAATGCCCACAGTAGAGTAGCTGTGCCGGTTCTAGGCCACCTACGCCCCCATGTCCATAAGAGTTACATGTGAGTGAGTAGTGCGGCAAATATATCTATCTCTTGCTCTCCATTTTTTTTTAAAAATCAATGACGTCACTTGTAAGGGGTATGGATATGTATATATGCAATTACATGGAGGAGGTACTATAATTAACCCATGCTTGCATGAGCTTATATAAATGTTTGTTAGTCAATGTGGTATTGTGATAAAAAATGATCAATTTGATACCAAATTAGTGAATATAATATGTATTAGAATTTTAATTCATATACACCATAGAATTAAATATGATTGTTCATGCACATAAGTGTTAATGATGATCACGAAGTTTAATATAATTGGATAGAATTTTAATATATATTTATTGAAATGTATATATATATAATTACATGGAGGAGGTACTATAATTAACCCATGCTTGCATGAGTTTATATATATGTTTGTTAGTCAATGTGGTATTGTGATAAAAAATGATCAATTTAATACCAAATTAGTAAATATAATATGCATTAGAATTATTTTAATTCATATACACCATAGAATTAAATATGATTGTTCATACACATAAGTGTTAATGATGATCACGAAGTTTAATATAATTGGATAGAATTTTAATATATATTTGATAGATAAGTGTAGGTGTTTTCAATAAATATGTTATTAATGATGATGTCACAATTTATATATATATATAATATTCTAATATCTTACATACAATATAGGTTTGTTAGTTAGGCGTTACTATTATTATTATAATTAACCCATGTTTGCATGAGTTTGTGAGTAAATGTGGTATTGTGATAAAGAAAAAAAAATGATCCATCTAATACCAAACGTGAAACGAGTGAATATAATATGTATTAGAATTATTTTAATTCATATAAGTCATAGAATTAAATATGATTGTTCATGCACATACGTGTTAACAATGATAGAAGTTTAATATAAGTGTATACAATTTCAATTTATATAATATATATAATGGAGGTGTTTTCAAAGTAATTCAATAATAATGATCAAAATTTATAATCTTTTAAAAATTATTCAATATGTATTATAAAAAAAATTAAGTGTGTATTTATGTATAGATATAAATATCTACAAAATAGTCATATAGTTCAAATAAATATAAATATGTTATTAATGATGATGTCACACAATTTTTTTTATATCTTACACACATAACAATCTTTTTTAGAATTGAATGAGGTTAATGACATACTGAGTGTTTTACATATATATATCTTTATTATTTTAAAGGGTCGATAAAAGTATTCTATTTTCTCTATAATTTTTTTGTTGGTATTATATAATTATGTTTAAACTATATACATGTATAGTTCAAACAAAAAAAGAATAACAATTTATTATTTTTTTTAAAGATCTTTCAATATATTATGATATACATATACTTAATAATATTAATAATAATAAATACAAATTTTTGTTTGTTCAAGTGTATCTGAGTAAAATTCGAATTCACTTTGTTTTGTTTTTAATTCTTCTGTATAAATTCATAATTTTGGTAATCTCTTTCGTATTTCTTTCAATAAAATCACATTGACATGTATCTGGGCCATCTTTTGCATCATCATTAGACCATGGACACGTGATATAATGTTTTCCATATTTTGAACTTATCATTTCTATGTCCTTATGATAAGTTAAAAATGAATAATATCGAAATATTTTATCTTTATGCTCCGTTAACAATAACCACTTATATTCAATTAAAAACTGTTCAACACATATTTTTGACATCTTAAGATATTATATTAGGAATGTTGCTGCTGCTACTCAATGTTCACATTCACTAAATATTTAAATTATACTATTGCATTTTTATGAATCCATGAATTATGTTCTTTTGTAAAACCAAGCCACTTTACAAGTACGGTGTCCCCTCTCCTCTTTAATATTTTTTCAACAAGATACACATCCGGATATTTTACTTTTAACAATTCCATTTCATAAAATCCACCCTTTATTTGTTGATTTTGATAATCTTCTATTTGATAAGTTACAGGACTTGTATTTTGAACTTTTACAATTTTTAAAATTTCTGTTGTCCAATTGGGTGTATATCCCTTTTCAAACATATGCTTATATTTACTAATACGAACAAAGTCACCGATTTGAAATTTATGATTTGTAGGGTCAATTCGTAATTTTATGTTATTGTAAATGTTATCAAGCAAATGTTTTTCATTTTCAAGACAAACCATATTCGGTTTCATTTTTATTGTTCTATGCTGTGTATTATTATATTTGTGTATTAATTGTGGTAATATATCAATCCAACGATGGTTACCATTTAAACTGAATTCTTTCCACATCCAATTTTTTAATGTTCGATTAAATCGTTCCACTATTGCTTTCATTGTGCTATATGTTGAATAATGATTAATTTTATATTGCACTGCTAAGTTTTTAAAGTTTTTATTATAAAACTCTTTTCCATCATCAGTTTGCAAATTTTTCGGAATACGATGTAATAATGCTTGTAACTGGTTATTCATATCAATAGGTATACCAGTTTTGTACGGTTGTTTTAATACAGGTAGCTGTTCCATATTAACCGCTACACCTTTTTTATACTGTTGTTGTAATACAGCTTTCAGTGCATTGGTAACAGATACCACTACTTATTGTTTACTAGATCAGAATTTGGTTATATGGTATAAAATAATAAAATAATTTATCATATGAAAAAAATAAACAATCTCTATGGATCGATTTTGAAATTACTTAAATTACACAGTTGAATTAAATTAGTCTTTAGTCTTTGTTGACCTTTTGTAAAGTTTTTTTTTTTTTGGATTTTCCAACAAAAATAAAAATATATCACAATGGAAACAATTAAAATACAAATAACTAAAATAACAGAAATTATGAAAAATGTGTCACTAACACAAAATCATCAAGAAAAAGTGATATTAATAAATACAGGTATTAAATTGTGTAATAAAGTGATTAGAATAATAAATAGAGAGCAAGATAGGCCGAATTTAATGTCTGGATATTATCAACACAACATATGTACTAGTGGTTTAGTAAAGGGATATCGTCAAATATTGAAAGATTTGTTAATTTCCGGTGTTGGACATAAAACAGGTGAACAAACCACCAATAATAATAATAATCGTGTTAAATGGGAAGATTTACAAAGTTCATTTAAAAACCGGTAAGTTTATACATAGTTTATTCAGCTTTTTCATTTGTGAAATAAATATGATTGATTGATTATGAAACTAAAAAAAAAAACAAAATTTTTAACCTTGATGATGAAAACATAACGTTTTTTTCTATTATAGTATACGAACTAGTGTAATAATCAATCGTAGTCATATAGATCCAACAGCATTTTTAAAAGATTACACCGTATACAAAAAATGATTAATCATACATGGCTTAAGGTAAATACAACGTTTTGTGGAGAATTTATGGTAATTAAAAATGATGAGCAGATATTTGAATTAAAATATTTCAACACCAAGAATGCCATAATAGACCAGCAAACCGATATAAATGTGTGGTTTTTAAATAATGTTCAGATACCTATCATGACACAACTAGAAGAATTTCAAGAACGTGATAGCGGTTGGGCTATTTCTAACATAATCAATTTAGAAGTCAGTGTAAATGAATACAATCCCCAACGAGTTTCATCATATATTGATCTTCCAAATGAAATTAAAAATAAGAAAGCATGTGTAAATGTTAAAAACAGTGATGAAGCTTGTTTTGCTTGGGCTGTTGTGTCAGCATTATATCCAGTTGAAATCCATCAATACCGCGTAACAAAATATCCACATTACTCTTCAGTGTTTAATTTAACTGATATTCAATTTCCAATGACTATGAACCAAATACAACGGTTTGAAAACCAGAACAACATATCAATCAATGTTTATATTTTAAAAAAAAAACAAAAATTTGAAGTTTATTGTGGTGCCAACATACCTAACAAAACATAAACAAAAGAGACATGTAAATTTATTATTAATTCAAGAAACATATGAAGTCAATAATGATGATCATGATGATGATGATGTTAATGATGATGATGATGATGATGATGATGATGATGATGATGATGATGATGATGATGATAATATGGAACCATTTAACAATCATGTTGTTAAATACCATTTCGTTTGGATTAAAAATTTATCACGGCTACTTTCCTCTCAACTAACAACACATAGTCATCAAATATTCGTATGCGATCGTTGTTTACACTTTTTTCATACAGAAGAAAATTTAAATAAACATGTAGAAGAATGTATAAACATTAACAAATGCAGAATTATACTACCTAAGCAAGGTAAAAATATTTTAAAATTTAAGAATTATCGATATAAAGTAAAAACTCCATACATAATATATGCAGATTTGGAGTGTTTATTGAAGGAATGTCATACACAAAATGTGTTTCAAACACATGTTCCCTGTAGTATAGCATATTATGTTAATTGTTCATATAACTCCACACTTTCATATTATAAGTCCTATCGTGGTGATGCTTGTGTGGATTGGTTTGTGAATGAAATATATGAATTCGCTATGAAGGTACAATCCATATTACTTAACCCCTTACCGTTGGATAATCAAAGTGTAAATATTAATTTTGATTCCACAAAATTCTGTCATATTTGTGAGCAACCCTTTACTAATAATAATAATAACATAAAGGTGAAAGATCATTGTCACTTTACTGGTAGGTATCGGGGTCCAGCTCATAACAGTTGTAATTTAAACTACCAAGATAGCCATACGATACCAATAGTGTTTCATAATTTAAGTGGATATGATTCACACTTTATTATTCAAAATTTAGCACAACAAATTATTGGTCGTATACAATTACTACCCATAACTAAGGAAAAATATATTTCATTTACAAAACATATCGCTAATAACATAATCAATTTCCGATTCATAGATTCATATAGATTCATGGCAAGTAGTTTAGATAAACTGTCATCCTTTTTAGCATCTTTTCCAATACTAAAATCACAATTTGAAAACTTGAATGATTTACAAATTAAATTGTTATCACGAAAAGGTATTTTTCCATATGACTATTTAGATACACCTGAAAAGTTTTTGGAAACTTCTCTACCCTTAAAATCAAAATTTTATAATAAATTATATGATGCTAATGTAACAGAAGAAGATTATATTCATGCACAAAACGTATGGAAAGAATTTAACATAAATAATTTAGGACAATATGTGGATTTATATTTAAAAACCGACGTATTACTTCTATCAGATATTTTTGAACAATTTCGTGCTAGTTGTCAGAAAACATATGGATTAGATCCTGCCCACTACTATACACTCGCCGGCTATACATGGGATGCAATGTTAAAATACACCAATATATCCTTAGAATTATTGACAGACATTAACAAAATAATGTTTTTCGAGCGTGGAATTAGAGGTGGACTTAGTCAATGTTCGAAACGTTATTCAAAAGCAAATAATGTGTATGCATCCAAGGATTATGATTCATCAAAACCATCAACGTTTTTAATGTATAATGACATAAACAATCAATATGGATGGGCGATGTCGCAATATTTACCCTATGGGTCATTTAATTGGGTTCCTGAAAATTTCATAGCACATTTTGATGTTAAAACAGTATCAAACGATTCATTGATTGGATACATTTTGGAGGTTGATTTAGAATATCCCCATGAACTACACGAATTACATAATGACATTCCATTTTGTCCTGAGCATAGGAGTGCACCCGGTACAAAAGATAAAAAACTACTTGCCACATTATTATACATTATATAAATTTAAAGCAAGCAATGTTAAATGGAATAAAACTGATAAAAATTCACCGAATCTTAAAATTTAATCAAAGTCCGTGGTTAAAATCCTACATTGATTTAAACACAAAATTAAGAACATTAGCCCAAAATGAATTTGAGAAAAACTTGTATAAATTAATGAATAACGCTGTTTTCGGTAAAACTATAGAAAATATACGCAAACATAGTATTGTTAAATTGGTAACAAAATGGGGTGGTCGATATGGTGCTGGAGCACTCATATCATTACCACAATTTAAGTCATCAACAATATTTAATGAAAATTTGGTTGCTATAGAACTGAACAAACTGGAACTGTATTTCAATAAACCAATTTATCTGGGGATGTGTATATTAGATATAGCAAAAACCAAAATATATGAATTTCATTATGAATATATGAAATCTCAGTTTGGTAACAATTGTGTACTATTGTATACAGACACAGACAGTTTAGTGTATGAAGTTTCATGTACAGATTTGTATGATGTAATACGTCGCGATTGTGATAAACATTTTGATACTAGCGACTACCCAAAAAATAATATCTGGAATATCCCGCTTGTTAATAAGAAGGTCATCGGGTTAATGAAAGATGAAATGAATGGTAAAATATTAACGGAATTTGTAGGTCTAAGATCGAAAATGTATGCATTAAGAGTAGACGGTATAGATAATACTAAAAAGGCAAAGGGTGTAAAAATGCATATTGTGTCTGAGAGAATATCTTTTACTGACTATTTAGATTGTTTAAACATGAGAGTTCAAAAACATGTAACACAAAACTTAATAAAATCGGTTAAACATCAAGTTTACTCCATATCCCAAAAAAAAGTTGCTTTAAACCCAGATGATACTAAAAGATATATTTTAAAAGATTCATACCAAACATTGGCCTGGGGTCACTACTCTATTAAGAATGAATGAATAATAATAAATAAAAATAAATTTTTTTCACAATTTATATACATATGTATACATGTAATGATAAAAAAATAAATAAATAATATAATTATATTGTTAATACTATGTTATTATTATTATTATTAATATATTACTAATAAATTATATATTTTCTTTAAACAAAAAAATTAAAAACTTGTAGTTTTTTTTTATTACATTAACCGGTTTACTTCACTAGTCAATGGATTATAATCAATAATTCGGTCATGCAAAAGCATACAATATGCAGATGTGTTTGCTGGAATATTTTCTGATGTTTTAAATTCAATCTTAACATCAACAGGACCGGATTTAATTGTTTCATTTTGACGACAGCAATCTATAATAATGATTGGGGCAATATCCTTATATTGTGACAAACTTAATAGTGGTTGATTTGGTTGTCCATTATAGTATGACTCTTGAAATCTTGCATACATTGAGTAAAGTAATGCATAGTTGTTTCGATTAAATTTAATATTTAAATCATCATACGGGTATGTTTCCGAATTTAAATGAACTTTCACGTTTGTTAGATTACAATGATCAAATACACTTGCATTTTTATTTGTGTGATTTTTTCGGTCTGTTTGTAGTGCTAAAATAATATATCTGGGTTTTTCCAATTGCGTTGCTGTTTTAACCATCCATACATGATGTGAGGTTTCTGTAGGCAGTATTGGATATTCATACATATCCCAACTATGAAAACACATTTGAATTTTTTGACCACTGTTGACCACCTTAAGCAATGACAGTTTATTTTCATTGCTCACATTTACATGTGGGACTTTCCAACATAATCGGTTAATAGAAATTTTTACATCATCAGCATCATCACCAACAAGAGTTGAATAAATTGAATTTAAATCGCTTCTGGAACGAATCAATATTAATTCATGTTTTGCATTCAAAATAATTTTTTTATAGTCTTCAGCAAATCCTAGTAACATTTTCAATGGTATATAAAAGTTAAAATAGCCATTTGTTGCAGCAACATTATGACCAGTGAGGGACCAACCAGCATTATGTAACATTTTACTTTCATTTTCATTTATTGAAATATAATTTTTCAATGTTGATGTGATACCCATATTTCTTGTTCTATCAATTTCAACACCGTTTATTTCATATCGAATTTCATCAAATAAAAAAGCAATGGAATTATTGGTTAACGTTGTTGTTTGTGAAACTGTGTTATCACGCTTGGTTAGACTTCCTTCAACATAAATGAAACTTTCGCTTAACAAAACATATAAATCTTGATTTTGTATAGAAATTCGAATTTCATCGTTGTTGTTGTATGCATTTAAAAACGGGGAATATGTATGATATTCAACTTTTGTCAAACTATTATCATAATCAACCGTTTGCAGAACGTTTAAAATATCACTCATTGTAATTTTTTTATCACTTCAATTTAAATCCAAGTGTTGTCAAATATGCTTTATTTTTTGTAGTTAGTGGATATTTCAATTTATTGATTTTGTAAATCCTGGTTTTTGAAGTAATTGATGGTGAATGGTTTATAGATTGTTGACTACTAATGATGTTACTATCATTTGATGCTATATTTATATTTTTCTTATTATTATAAAGTAACATCTTAAAAAAAAAAATTTGTTATATAGGTTTTAAATGTAATCGAATAGTTATCAATTCTCCTCTAAAATTTATCAGCTCTCCATTTTGATCCACAAATTTAATTGTAATAGAACTTATTCGCTTGGTGTTCACTGGTAAATAGATAATGTTTCTTGGTACTTCCACTATTTTATAACCAGGACCAACAGTTGGGGAAAATTCATGGAGTGTATGCACTGGTGTATTATTAATGAAGGAGTTGGTTATAATGTTACATTCTATCCGAATAGCATTTACAGCAATTATATTTACTAACAAATCAGATGTATGTTTAATATTGGGTGCCAATTCATGATAACCGAAACCTAATAATGCCCCAATTGATCGTGCTCTATTAAAGTATATTGGTGCATTTGAAAGAATTATGCTCTTCAATGTATTGTTATTTGCTACAATTTTAAATTTGATTTTATCTGAGCTTTGTTTCAATTGATCTTGTACATAAGCTCCAATATCATCAATTTCATAGGACCCTATAGGTATTTCAATGATTTCATTTCCAATATGTATTAAATTATTATTATTGTCAACATTTGGTATTGAATTATAGGTTTGAAAATCAACCAAACCACAGACATAATCTTTTGATAATTCAATTGGTGGAAAATATTCCATAGTAAGTATGGAAGTATTACCATTAAAAGCAAGTGTTAATGACATGATGCTTACAAATAATAAACTAATCAATTTTATTAGTAAAACATTTATTTATATACATACAAATTATTATTATACATTAGTATATAAAAAGTATAAGCATAAATGACCACATATTATTGAATTATAACTTTGAAAAGAATTGTAATTATATTTAATTTCACCATAGCCACGAAAATAATTTATAATTTCGGTAGGAGGCTGCAGATTTCCAAAGCTGTCAAAATAAACAATTACATCATTCTTTTTATAATATGCTACCCAATGTGTGCCCGGACCGTTAGATGTATCTAAATTAACAATACCACATTCATATTTTCTCGGCTTTCCAGGTAAACTGTCACGCATGAATACACCACGAAAATGGTGTATATTTTTTGCATGTTTATATAAATCTAATTCGTTTAATGGTCTATTGGGTAGCAAATTCATTAGTTTTTTGCAGGATTCAAATACAATCTTAATCCAGTTTTATACGGTTTTAAATGTAATCCATGCCCCATTGCAATGGATTCCATAGTTTGATTGTGCCTCTTGTTTTCATTCAATTCATTTTTAGCATGGTTAGCTGCAGAAACAGCTTTAGCGATTCCCGATATTCCTCCTGATAACGCACCAACAGCTGATAATCCAGCAAACAGTGGTATTAAAAAAGGTAGCACTCCACCAGTTTTTGGTATCGGTATAATTCGTGGAACCAATTTAACATTCGATTTGTTTATTCCTTTCATAGCATGCTTAGCTGCTTTCAGTGCAATCCTTATAGAATTATTCATGTTTTTAACATTCTTATTTGCTTTTAAAGATGTGCCCACCTTTCGTATGATCTTTTTAAACGATATACTTTTACAACATTTCATGTTCTTCTTCTTCTTTTTTTTTTTATTTTTCATATTGTTATCCCTTTTCAAACCCATCCCAAGCTTAATTTTTGCATTCATTAGATTTGTAACCAGCAATGCGTTAGCTTTTTCACCTATGCTGCTATCACCAGCTTTAACTCGATCCCAAGCTTTATTAGCTAATATTTGATCTGCAAAATGTCGATTACTTGTTTCGCGATTCTTAGAATATGCTATATCGTGCTCTTTACAAGCTTTATCCAACGCATTTATCCCTGGATCACCTCTAAGTAACCTCTCTTTTAATTTTGTACCAGGACCACAATACTGATATCCAGGTAAATGCAACTCAACTGGTAATTTATTAATTAAGTTGTTTAGTAAACCGCTTCCTTGGTGAATGTTGTGTTGTTGATTGATTAGATTTTTTTTTTTTATTTCATTATATGTAATCATAATTAAGAGGCATCATGGGTAGTGGTAAACATTAACTAAATGTAAAAACATGAATGCAAAGGTATATATACATATATATATTTGCATAACATACAAGAATATTTTCTAGTTTGTTTAATCATGCGTTTTGTTAAACAACAAGCGGTATTACCGATTCGTAATGTTGATATTGAAAACAGTGTAGATTCCAAAAAGCATAGTTTTCTTTTACCTAATAGTATTAGAGGTATAATTGTTGGTCCATCAAATTGTGGTAAAACAAATGTTATGATTGGATTGCTTGAACATCCAAATGGATTAAAATTTGAAAACATTTACATTTATGCAAAATCTCTACATCAACCTAAATATGATTATTTAAAAAGATTAATTACACCAATATCCGGTTTAGGATTCTATACATATACAAATAATGATGACGTCATAGCTCCAAACGATATCAAACAAAACTCAGTATTTATATTTGATGATGTTGCATGTGATAAGCAAAACAATATCCGAGCTTATTTTTGCATGGGTCGACACAATCATATTGATAGTTTTTACTTGTGTCAAACATATTCACACATTCCAAAACATCTCATACGAGATAACGCAAATTTCATAGTGCTTTTCAAACAAGACGATATGAATTTAAAACATATTTACAATGATCATGTGAATATGGATATGTCATATGATACGTTTAAAAAAATGTGTAGCGAATGTTGGACATTGAAATATGGTTTCCTAGTTATTGACAAAGATAGTGAAAAATGTACAGGAAGATATAGAAAGGGTTTTGATGTATTTATTGTAATATAAAGACCATGAATCATTAATTTAATTTATTTGTTGTTGTAAAGTCGATGAATACCAACACATAATAATAATAATAAAAATAATAATGGTACATGTGAATGAAAATACTATAAAAGGTATTATAGAAATACAGAAAGTAATTAGAAAAAAATATAATGCAATTAAATCACAACAGATAGAATCTGAAAATATATTAGAAAATACATTTAAACCAATAACAAATTCATTGAAGGAGTTGGGAAAAAAAAAGAAATTAGTTGATAGATCACGGATGAAACAACATATAGGTGTGAATGTAGATGATGATGATGATGATGATGATGAAGATGATGAAGAGAGTATTGGTGATATTAACGATGGTTTTGATAATGATGAAGAAGTTAAAAGTGATAGTAAAAAAATTAAATTTAATAATAGTAATACACCTTCACGTAGAATGAATATATCTGATGGAATTATAAAATATTTACAACGAAGTAATCTGAAAGGTATACCAGCACATTACCTACAAAATTATATAAAACATACACCTGAAATAGATTCCGTGTATGGATTATATTATGATAATAGGAAAAATGAATGGAAAATTGGTAATGCAACAGTTGAAATCAATAATAATAATTTAACTATCAACAAAAAAGCATATCCAAATAGTAATGGTTTATATGAATTAATTACTATGAAAAACCCAAATGTATATGATCAAGATGATTTAAATGCATATAAAGAGATTTTATTAGTATCCAATGCACACAAAAGAAATTATAATCCACATGGGCAAATTTTAGGCAACAGAGGTTTTAAATATACACATATCATTTCAAAATTAATGCATCATGGGAAAGGATTATCAACAACAACAACAACAATACCACTGATGAATGTAGATCCATATAATAAAAAAATAATGGAATACATTTATTGGGATGATCCTAATGAATTAGTGGATAGATTACAACTACTTATAGCATCAGAACAAGCCGGAAATACTAGTCACAATAATGAAATCATAGCAATAGTTGAAGAATTACGTGAAGCTAACATTATTATATAAAGCCTGTTGTATCATCAACATCACGAATCATATTCATAATGAGTGTGGACAAATTTGGTCGATATTCAAACAAAACCACAGCTGCGTCAAGTCTGCGTGGACCACAAGGTCCAACCGGTCCACCAGGTCCAATCGGTCCCCAGGGTTCATCTGGTATCGGATTTTATAAAAACAATGATGGAAATTATGATTTAATGATGGAACGTGTTGTTCATTTAGCCAATCCTGTTAATGATTCGGATGCATGCACAAAGCATTACGTTGATATGAAAATTAAAGATATACAACGATATTTTAATACTGATATTGAATCCTTGTATAATATAATAAGTATTGAACATAAAAAACTATCCGGAACTATGCTACCAACCAATGATGTGTAAAATATAAAAAAAAAATGATTACTGACAACACTACCAAAACTGATAGATTAAGAATTGTTGATGAATTGCACACAGCCCCTCGTAAAAATTTTAAACGGCGTCATGTTATTTTAAAAGGTTTGGATGATTTATGGCAAGCTGATTTAGTAGATATGGGTATCTATACATCAATAAATAAAAATTATCGGTTCATCTTAACAATTATCGATTGTTTTTCAAAATATGCTTGGGCTGTTCCACTTAAAAAAAAGACAGGGGTAGCTGTTACCAATGCACTGAAAGCTGTATTACAACAACAGTATAAAAAAGGTGTAGCGGTTAATATAGAACAGCTACCTGTATTAAAACAACCGTACAAAACTGGTATACCTATTGATATGAATAAACAGTTACAAGCATTATTACATCGTATTCCGAAAAATTTGCAAACTGATGATGGAAAAGAGTTTTATAATAAAAACTTTAAAAACTTAGCAGTGCAATATAAAATTAATCATTATTCAACATATAGCACAATGAAAGCATCTATAGTGGAACGATTTAATCGAACATTAAAAAATTGGATGTGGAAAGAATTCAGTTTAAATGGTAACCATCGTTGGATTGATATATTACCACAATTAATACACAAATATAATAATACACAGCATAGAACAATAAAAATGAAACCGAATATGGTTTGTCTTGAAAATGAAAAACATTTGCTTGATAACATTTACAATAACATAAAATTACGAATTGACCCTACAAATCATAAATTTCAAATCGGTGACTTTGTTCGTATTAGTAAATATAAGCATATGTTTGAAAAGGGATATACACCCAATTGGACAACAGAAATTTTTAAAATTGTAAAAGTTCAAAATACAAGTCCTGTAACTTATCAAATAGAAGATTATCAAAATCAACAAATAAAGGGTGGATTTTATGAAATGGAATTGTTAAAAGTAAAATATCCGGATGTGTATCTTGTTGAAAAAATATTAAAGAGGAGAGGGGACACCGTACTTGTAAAGTGGCTTGGTTTTACAAAAGAACATAATTCATGGATTCATAAAAATGCAATAGTATAATTTAAATATTTAGTGAATGTGAACATTGAGTAGCAGCAGCAACATTCCTAATATAATATCTTAAGATGTCAAAAATATGTGTTGAACAGTTTTTAATTGAATATAAGTGGTTATTGTTAACGGAGCATAAAGATAAAATATTTCGATATTATTCATTTTTAACTTATCATAAGGACATAGAAATGATAAGTTCAAAATATGGAAAACATTATATCACGTGTCCATGGTCTAATGATGATGCAAAAGATGGTCCAGATACATGTCAATGTGATTTTATTGAAAGAAATACGAAAGAGATTACCAAAATTATGAATTTATACAGAAGAATTAAAAACAAAACAAAGTGAATTCGAATTTTACTCAGATACACTTGAACAAACAAAAATTTGTATTTATTATTATTAATATTATTAAGTATATGTATATCATAATATATTGAAAGATTTTTTAAAAAAATAATAAATTGTTATTCTTTTTTTGTTTGAACTATACATATATGTTATATAGTTTAAACATAATTATATAATACCAACAAAAAAATTATAGAGAAAATAGAATACTTTTATCGACCCTTTAAAATAATAAAGATATATATATATGTAAAACACTCAGTATGTCATTAACCTCATTCAATTCTAAAAAAGATTGTTATGTGTGTAAGATATAAAAAAAAATTGTGTGACATCATCATTAATAACATATTTATATTTATTTGAACTATATGACTATTTTGTATATATTTATATCTATACATGTATATATTTATGTTGAGACAACACCATCACTATGGTGTTGTCTCAACATAAATACACACTTAATTTTTTTTATAATACATATTGAATAATTTTTAAAAGATTATAAATTTTGATCATTATTATTGAATTACTTTGAAAACACCTCCATTATATATATTATATAAATTGAAATTGTATACACTTATATTAAACTTCTATCATTGTTAACACGTATGTGCATGAACAATCATGCATAATTCTATGGTGTATATGAATTAAAATAATTCTAATGCACATTATATTCACTAATTTGGTATTAAATTGATCATTTTTTATCACAATACCACATTGACTAACAAACATATATATAAGCTCATGCAAGCATGGGTTAATTATAGTTAAAAATTATTCAATATGTATTATAAAAAAAAATTAAGTGTGTCCATAATGATGTTGTTTCTCAACATAAATATATACATGTATAGATATAAATATATACAAAATAGTCATATAGTTCAAATAAATATAAATATGTTATTAATGATGATGTCACACAATTTTTTTTATATCTTACACACATAACAATATTTTTTATAATTGAATGAGGATAATGACATACTGAGTGTTTTACATATATATGTCTTTATTATTTTAAAGGGTTGATAAAAGTATTGTATTTTCTCTATGATTTTTTTGTTGGTATTATATAATTATGTTTAAAATATATATATATATATATATATATATATGTATAGTTCAAGCAAAAAAAGAATAACAATTTATTATTTTTTTTAAAAATCTTTCAATATATTATGATATATATACTTAATAATATTAATAATAATAAATACAAATTTTTGTATGTTCAAAGTAAGGTGGTACTATAATTAACCCATGTTTGCATGAGCTTATATATATATGTGTGTTAGTCAATGTGGTATTGGGATAAAAAATGATCAATTTAATACCAAATTAGTGAATATAATTTGCATTAGAATTATTTTAATTCATATACACCATAGAATTAAATATGATTGTTCATGCACATAAGTGTTAATTATGATCGAAGTTTAATATAATTGAATAGAATTTTAATATATATTTGATAGATAAGTGTAGGTGTTCCTTTTAGTAAAATTGATTTTATATACAATATATAATTCAAGAGATATAAAAATTTCATTTGAATAAAAAATACTTTTCAATATACTTTTTTATTAAAATAAAAACTATTCTGTATATTTCTTCATAATTATGTTTTTACATAAAAACAAACTGCCAATCTATGCAAAAAAAACATTTTGATTAAAAATCCATCATGGTCTGTTATTTTTGTTATTAATATAGAAGAAGAATGTAAAAAAAATGTATACATGATTTGGTACATATAAAACCTGTAACAATAACAATATATAAATAGAAAAATGCTATCCAAACAAAAAAATAAAAATCTATTTGTTATATTAAATGTTTTACCTATTGCAATATTTAATAAAGGTATCGTATGGCGATCGACACAACAAAATTCAACTAAATATTTCACTGGATGTGAACATTATAATGGTATTAATGACACCTGAACTATATTTCAGTATTTTCATCTGAATATATCCTTGGAAACCTGCTAATAACTTTCCTCTATATATTTCATTATATAATTTTTATTTCATTTTTCAATTTTAACTAAACGCTATCCTTTTTGGAACGTCCTGTTCGTTATATAAATACATATTATCTATTATGATATATATCTTGTTTAATGTACATGTATAGAATGTGAATATATGTATGACTTAAACATCTCCATAAACATTGTTCATTTACCCATATATATTATTATTACTTATGTGTTGTGTATACATCATATACATATATTAAAAGATGTTATATGAGAATAATGGATAAATGTATGAATAATATACAATAAGGCCGCCCGATATATAATTTAATTATACATTTTTGGTAAATGAATAGATAAATATGATGTGTATATTTAGTTATTAATTTAAGAAAGATATTCATCTACATATAAATATAAATAATTAAACCATTATTATTATTATTATTATTATTATTATTATTATTATTATTATTATTATTATTATTATTTGTAAATTGCGATTACATTAGAATATTTATGTCTATGTTATTGGACCATCCATACTATATACAATTTATCAATATTTTGTATTTATACATGGAAAAAATGTATTTAGTAAATCATCTATTTATAAGAACCTAACAAAAACAATTACAAAATACATTTAAAACAATTTATATATTAAAGAATTATTACTATACATAAATTACTTAATTATTACTATTACTTAATTATTACTATAGATAAATTACTATACATACATTCAAGCGTTGTGTTTTACAACCCGTATGAATGTTCTAAAACCTATACAAAAATGAATTTCCAGTCCTTTCACCATGATCCTCAAACTAAAACTCTTCCGACTTTGATAATCTTTTTGAACTTGAACTCACCTTTTCGATTATCTTTCATTTTTTAACATTGTAGTCTATATAATCTGTCTATAATTACGTATCGTATATTAAATTCATTATTTTTTATTTATATTTCTTTATATTTTATTAAAATATCAAAGAAATTATTCTAAATCCTCATATAAATCAAATAAAAAAAAATTATGCGACATGTTCAATAATAGGTAAAAGGTAAAACCCAAATGATTTTATAGTTTTATATTTATATATTTTAACGATGATGATGATGAGTAACATCTGTGTTCACCTGCTGGTTATATCACGTATACATTATTACAACAATATATATATATATATCCATATACAAATATTTAATACATTTCTAAATATTTTTGTAATATGTATGGCAAAATGGTATAGATGGAGTGTAATAATCGTTAAAATGTATAATATTATATGTTATTTTTTACGTTTATATTCCATTTAATTTCAAATGTATATATATAAAATGTTCAAATATACAAATATAAATTTAATGTTTTTTTTTCATATATAAATTTAGATATAGAGAAAAGGAATTGTGTGAAACATATTCATAAAATATATATATAACATATATATATACTACCTATTTATATAGGGAAAATATTTTTTGATTGGAAATGAGGTGTAGAACCTGCCTGTTTCGAGTTGGCACCCTGTACTGGGACACCCTGTATATGGATACCATTTTTTATATACTTGAACATGATACGAAAGTATAATATTGATAATATTATATACAAATTATATGTTACACTATATATTTGTATGATAATAAATTAAATTATAATATTTGATATATCTTTTTTTCTCGTATTTTTTTTTTAACATTATTATTATTTATAAAATAATCAATAGTAAAATGCCACAACATAAGAATTATATCCATATATAATTTATAAAAATTGATTAAATTGATTAAATGTTTCTTGTGTATATAATTATTCCGTTCAGTATGTCTAGTATATTTTCTAGTAAAAGTTAATCAACTTTCATCATATACCAAAAATGATAAATTTCCATTCAGAATGATTTGATGCAATCGATAAGAATATGTATATCATGTATAATTACACCCTTGACATTTTTTTGATTTCAATGATATTTACAATATTACAAGTGATTTTATGTCAAAGTTCTATATATATGACAAACTGATTATTACCAGAATTCTGTAGTATATATCTTTATAATAATATGTATTTATATAAGTACTTCGTCATTGAAATATAGTCTTGTAATACATAGAGTATATTTATAGACAACTGAATTATGAAGAAATATACAGAATAGTTTTTATTTTAATAAAAAAGTATATTGAAAAGTATTTTTTATTCAAATGAAATTTTTATATCTCTTGAATTATATATTGTATATAAAATCAATTTTACTAAAAGGATTCTATTTGCATATGTCAGTTAACGGATTTATTTCGATAAACTCGCATGTTCTCAAACTCATCAATACAAAACAATATTTAATATTAAATATACAATTTAAAAGAACACTTTCCCATAATAATCTTTCTCTGCCATTCATCCATTTTGATGAATCGTTAAATCCGTTAAGAACCTCTGATAATTTTCCGTTTATCGTATATTCATAATTAAGAGTCATCATGGGTAGTACAAACATTAACTAATAGTAAAAACATGAATGCAAAGGTATATATACATATATATATTTGCATAACATATAATTATTATTCTTTTTAATAAATCGTTAGTAGAGGGTTGCTTTCCAATATTGTGGAAAAAGGCAATTATAATTCCACTCCATAAGAACAGTGGCAGGGACGATGTAAAAAACTATCGGCCAATTGCAAAATTATCTGTGATTCCTAAAATCTTTTAATTCATCATTGCCAATGTGCTGTCTTTTAATGTTAAATCGGTTATTTGTCCCGAACAGCATGGATTTATCTCTGGTAGATCCACGACTACGAATTTGTTGGAATTTACCTCTTATTGTTTTAAAAATTTTAATTGTGGGGCTCAAACTGATTGCGTCTTTACTGATTTCAGTAAGGCTTTTGATAGGGTTTCACACAATTTACTTCTTTTCAAATTGAAGAAAATTGGATTTGGTGATGCTTTCATTAATTGGGTTCGTTCGTATCTGAATAATCGCTCTTGTGAAGTGCTTTTTAATAAAATTTTATCCAGACCAATTAATGCTTGTTCTGGTGTTCCACAGGGTAGTCATTTGGGACCCATTTTATTTGTGCTTTTCATTAATGATTTGCCGACTGTGTTTAAACATTCCAAATGTGAAATATATGCAGATGACGTGAAAATTTATAAATTTGTTTTTAATCTTGACGATGTCCGTGCACTCCAATCAGATTTTGGTGCTTTTTATGATTGGTGTTCCGATAATTATATTTTTTTAAATATTGACAAGTGTAAGGTTATGCAATTTACTCGTATACGTTCACACTTAATTAATTCGTATCATTTAGATGGTAAGATTTTAAATACTTTTGACAAAACTCTTGACTTGGGAATTTATTTAGATACCAAACTAACGTTTAAACTCCACATAGATTATGTAGTTAATAGAGCAAATTCCGTGCTTGGTTTTATTATGCGAGTTGGTAACGAATTTTCGGATCCGTATTGTCTCCGGGCTTTATTTTATTCGCTTGTACGGTCGATTCTTGAATATGCATGTCCGGTTAGGTCGCCGCATTATTTAAATGCTAAACAAAGATTAGAATCAATCCAAAGAAGATTTTTAAAATTTGCTTTAAGATCTCTTCCTTGGTCTGATTCAACTATATTACCACGATATACTCATAGACCTGCGCTATTAAATATGCCGACCCTAGAAAAAGAATAGGGAATATATTGGGTTGTGGTTTATATGCGGATTAATTAATGGTAAATTTGATTGTACTTCCTTATTTGGAAAATTGAATTTTAAACTAAATATTCGCGGTCTACGGTCAATTGAATTTTTTAATGTTGAAAACCATCATACCAATTATGGTCATTTCAATCCTTATAACGTTTTACTGATGTCACATAACTCATATAGTCATGTGTTAATTGATAATAATGTAAAAAGTCCCCAATTTAAATTACATTTTTATTGTAATAATCGGTGATTACAACCGAATTTTGATTGTTTTTATTTTTTCATTTTTTAAATTTTAACATTGTTGTTATGAATTATGAAATGATTATACTTAATGTATAACATATATTTTGTATTATTGTTAGTGACTGTTCCGAAATTATTGGATAAAATTTTGTATGCATTAGAATATAATGTTTTTTTCGAAATAAATAAATAAATTACTTTACTCAATGTATGCAAGATTTCAAGAGTCATACTATAATAGACAACCAAATCAACCACTATTAAGTTTGTCACAATATAAGGATATTGCCCCAATCTTTATTATAGATTACTGTCGTCAAAATGAAACAATTAAATCGGGGCCTGTTGATGTTAAGATTGAATTTGAAACATCAGAAAATATTCCAGCAAACACATCTGCATATTGTATGCTTTTGCATGACAGAATTATTGATTATGATCCATTGACTAGTGAAGTAAACAGGTTAATGTAATAAAAAAAACTACAAGTTTTTAATTTTTTTTGTTTAAAGAAAATATATAATTTATTACAGTAATATATTAATAATAATAATAATAATAATAATAATAATAATAATAATAACATAGTATTAACAATATAATTATATTATTCATTAATTTTTTTAATCATTACATTACATGTATATTGTATATGTATATAAATTGTGAAAAAAAATTTATTTCTATTTATTATTATTCATTCATTCTTAATAGAGTAGTGACTCCAGGCCAATGTTTGGTATGAAAAAATATATCAATATAAAATATATCTTTTAGTATCATCTGGGCTTAAAGCAACTTTTTTTTTGGATATGGAGTAAACTTGATGTTTAACCGATTTTATTAAGTTTTGTGTTACATGTTTTTGAACTCTCATGTTTAAACAATCTAAATAGTCAGTAAAATGTGTTCTCTCAGACACAATATGCATTTTTACACCCTTTGCCTTTTTAGTATTATCAGAGATAAAAGAATGAGATTGTTCAAGCCTATATAAACACAATAAACATAAAAATTATTTAGCAAAATTCAATAATTTACACTTTTGGTACGTTTCTCTTTTTATATATATAATAAAATTTATAATTTCTCATATTATTTTATTTCATTATATACCGACATGCTACGAGAATGCTATGCTTATATACAATAGAATATATACTGATTGTGAGGTCATATATTAATAATTTACACACAAAGTACGTTTTTTTTTTCGATACAAGAATATATAAAATTTATCATTTTATTTTATAAAATACTATACGATTTTATTTATAATGTTTTGGTTGATTTAGTTTTTTTCTTTTATATACATACATCCATACATACTGTGATTATTTCAATTATGGATTTGTTAATATTTTTTAAATTCGTCTTCGTCATTCGTTCATTATATTTCTTGAATATACGACGTTCTTTTGCGATTATTAATTTTTGATAAATTATTTAAATTTGTTAATTACAATTGTGGTGTATTTTATTCCCAAAATAATTGTTTGCTTTATTATATACATATCCTCCAAATTTGTCTTATTTATATATAAAACTAGCTGACCCGGCAAACGTTGTTTTGCCACATAAGTTTCCCCTCATTCAAGCACTCTGTGATAAACGATATTTTTCGTTTTGTTATCAGGTGCGAAAACGATCAAAGCAGATGGTTTTCCGACACGTGAACATGCGACATACAGTTGTCCATGTGAAAAACATGCATTTTCCAGATTCAGGCCACAAACACTCAATGATTGGCCTTGTGATTTATTAATAGTCATGGCGAATGCGAGACGAATTGGAAATTGGATTCGCTTAAACTCGAATGGCATATCGGTTGGGATCATTGGAATTCTTGGAATAAGAACTTCCTCACCTTTGAATTTTCCTTTTAGTAGTCTCGCGTGAATCACATTGGCCATGAGTTTTGTGACCGCTAAACGCGTTCCGTTGCATAATTTTGGTGGGTTGAGATTGCGAAGCATGATGACGACTGAGCCAACCTTCAATTGTAAATTGTGCGGTGGCAAGCCAGGCACATCCAATGAATTCAAAAACTCAGTTGGGTAGTTGGTTGCTTCGTCCTCGTTTGTTACACAGTCGATAGATTGGAATGAATGCAGTGTCCCAACGATTTGATTTTGAATTTTGAAGTTTAAGTCATCCACATCTTTGTTCTTTGCTGCTAAAATTGCTCTTTCACTCAACCAATTGTAGTCTTTGTGGTTAGCAATGATGTTCGGAAACACTTTGTTTATGAGCTCCTCTTTCGTTGAGACGAAATTGCAAAAATTTGGCGGGAAGGAAATTAATCCATTCGATGCATCCACAGGAACACGACCATTACCGATAGTTAGCAGTTGCTCGGAGAACACTTTGGCAGATGGATCGCTTAGCAATGCAACTCGCATGTTTGTCGTCAGCTTAAGTTTCTTCACATAACGCCACAATGGTGATGATTTAAGGCAAGCATTTATCTCATCGGCAGCGGTCGATCGTGGTATTACTGGTAGTGTTTGCCGGAAATCGCCTGAGAGTAAAATCAGTGCACCCCCAAAAGGTCTTGTGTCATTACGCAAATCTTTCATAGTGCGATTCAAAGCTTCTAACGCGCGTTTATGCGACATTGTGCATTCGTCCCAGATAATAATTTTGCTTGCTACCAAAACTTTGGCCATTGCTGAATGTTTCGCTATGTTACATATTGGTTCTTCAACCGCTTGCAGGTTTAATGGTAATTTTAATGCAGAATGGGCGGTTCGACAACCTTCCAACAGCGTTGCCGCTATTCCAGAAGAAGCAACTGCTACAGCAATTTCTGATCTTGCACGAACTGCAGCCAAAATCAATGATATGAGGAATGTCTTGCCAGTGCCGCCAGGCGCATCAAGGAAAGGCATGCCGACATTTCCATCATCAATTGCCTTCATCACCGTATCGTACACATCTTTTTGCTGAGGATTCAACAATGGTACATTCGTTCGAACCAATTGGCTTAATGCATTTGTGTCGTATTCACGTTCACGCTGCAATTCGCGTTCGAAAGCGTCGTTTACTGTACGATGAGGCGATGTCATTCCTAACCTGACTAACAAACTGCCGCACATGAGGTAACACATGTCTTCTATCAAAACCAAAGCCTGGTTGTGCATCTCTTCATTCATCTCAAGATGGGGATTGTCTGAATGGACACGAACTCGATGCAAAATGTCTTCTGACATGTCATCCTTGTACTTCTCCCACAATTCACGTGGATTCGATGGAAAACATGTGGAAATAATGATCGAAAATAATGCGCGTATCTGATTTGGAGTTGCGGAAACAGTTGCTTCAGCGATTGTCGTGTCCCAATGCGTATCGTTTTCCAGCAAATTGAGCTCCTGACATGCAGCACGAAATGTTGGCAGCACTACACCATTAACGGTTCGAAGTGATTCAAATGATGTCGGGCCACGAACATTCACCAGCAATAGTCGTAAGTAAAAGCATTCACCATTTTTCGGATGAACTGTATAAATACGGCCAAGAGCTTCAGTAGAACGCACATCCGGATGATCAGGAACTACATTACCTTGCTTTCGACGTTGAAAATTCTTCGATGAAGCATTCCAAGTGTAATAACGCGGCATCTCTGAGTAAAGTAACGCACGTGCAAACGGATCACTTTGGCAAATCGAGAAGAAAGTGGTCAATGTTGTCGCTGGTGGGTTTTGAGCACGTTGAGCGGCATTTGCTGCGGTAAAATAAACCCGTTGACCGTTCTCTAGATGCACTGCCAAATGTGTAACAGTCGGATAGCGTTCATGAATGGGAAATGAGAATATATGCCAAATCGCCTCATTGCAGCATATGTACCGACCAATTTGATAGCGCGTGATTTCATCATTGGGGTCAGGAGCTTCAAGACCAAAAGCCGCCATGTCACTGCCCTTGGTGACATATTTGCAGATGTACTTGATGGACTTCACTGAATGGCAATACTCCACGTTACAATGCGCCCTGAATGTTTTGGAGAGAAGTGGCGAATACGGAACAACCCAAGAGTTGTCGACCACGAAATCATTTCTTTTCACTTTGACTGTGATTATTCTACCGCCATCATCAGGTGATCGACGTCGATACAGTGGATAACCATCGTTGCCAGTGATGGTATCAGCAGTCAATTTTCGTGGATAACGTTTGGAACACTTGCCGTCGACCATGCACGGAGATTGTGGGTTAATGGTGCCACACGGTCCATGAATCATGTTTGTAATTACGACATCATGCAGGTCTGGATCGGTTTCGGGAGCAGGAATCTCAGCACATATGATGTCATCAATTTGGTCTGGCTGTATTCTTTCGACTAACCAAATAAGAATGTGCGCATGCGGTAAGCCTCTTTTTTGCCATTCAATCGAATACATCCAACATCGAGTATCCCCAAAGACACGATGCTTAACAATATAGTGCATGAGCGATTGGATTTTTTGCCTGAATACACGTGCGGTGATATCGTGGCGGTCACTTGATGTTTGTCCAGGAAGCAGCAGTTGATCAATTTCTTTCCACTTAGGATTGCACGTGAAGGTGATGAACAGGTGATGCATCTTGAGTATATTCATGCATATGACGTGGACTGCCAACGAACGTCGCCGGTAAAATGGTCAACCGACCAAAATCAGATGCATTTCTTTCGGTGCTAATTGCATCGCGTAAATGAATGTACTGCTCCGTACGTAATTTGGTTTGATTTAAATTGATAAAAAGGAGGCGCTCCGCTTCTATTTTGGCATACATATCGACGCAAAATTGCTGAAACAATCGGCGAAATCGAAGCAAATAGTTGTCAACATTTTGGCGAATCATTAAACGATACGCGTAAAAATTCATTGCACTGACATTCTTGGTAGTTTCCTCACCTAAAATGATATCAGTGACAGTAGTGTCATATTGAAATGAAAATTATTATGAAATCTATTCTCACCGGTCGATGGATTTATCATCTTGATGTTGATATAATATCCATCGTCTCCTTGCCAAAACATCAGTGGGTATTGCAATGCATCGTATGAACGATGTGTTTCGGATATTCGTTGCAATTGCCCCGAGTCCCGACGTGCGAGCACAATATCGCGTGATTCTCGGTTTTCGCCAACAATCACAACTGCAACCTCATCTATTGTTGGAGCATTGAATTGGCGTTCGTGCGTTCCAGCAGGTCGTTTATCCGCTCTGATCACGACTTTATAGTCATCAGTTGGCATGCGATCCAACGCAGTTTTGAATAACTGGACCAATGCATGATGTTCATGAAGCAACTGCTGCAAATCGAAAAGAATTCCTCTTCTCATTGCCGTATTGATTGTTTCACGCTGATCAAGTTGATGTTCCACATTGCCCATGAAGTAAATTTGAAGGAATTTATGTTGTGCGTCTTCAATTGGTAGCAATGATCCAATTCGATGGTGAATTTGGCCTTGGATCTTTAGAGTCAATGACGAAATTAGATTAAATATTTTTTGTTCATCAAAAGAAAGTGATCGGTTAATTTATTACCTTGAATGTTGGATTGAATCCGCGTTCATGAATAATATCTGCTCCAAATGAAGTCATTTGAAAGCAACCGTTGTATTTCTGAGCGTTCGACAGAAAATGACGTGATTCTGGTGTTTCACCAGTAAGCAAAGAACGCAATGGCTCTGTTGGCAAGGGCAATGGTGGTAATTTAACCTTTCCACTGAGACAGCACAATCCAGGTGTTTCTCCAACGAACTTCAATGCACGGCAATGGTTGCACATAACCTCCATTGGGTGAATTTGAACGGAAGGATGCGAGCTGTAGTCAATTCTGCAATCGTAATGAAACGCTACTCGATGCAAATCAACACTTGAAGCACTTCTTCTTATACGTTGATTTAGATTATTACGTTGTTGAGTTGTCTCATTTGCCCGACGATTTCTCATTGTCAACTGCGCCGTTTCATTTCCCGCCTGTCTTTCTTCTTGTGTTTGTGATGCACGAAGTCGGGCCATACTAACACGGCGCTGTTCTCGTGCGATTTGTTGTTCATCCGCCGTCAATTGATAGGCAATATTCCGAACTCTATTTGCATTTCGCGTGCGATGCGAAAGATTCGATCTTCTGATTCTTGGCATTGTTAATTACACTGATAAACGAACACACAAAATATCAAATGTCATAAACTCACAAAATAAACATCGTTCTGGGCAACTTACCGTTTGAAAATAGAATTTAACACCAAAATGAACAATCAGAATGAAATGAAATGAATTTTCAAAGTATTCCACCTAAAAATTAATTGCACAATCCTAAATGAACGTTTGGGTTGATTATCGATGAGCACGCAATACCATTTACAATGTGCATTTCATTAAACTAAACTCACCTCTATGAAATCACCTTTCGCTGGGAATTTTCACAGTAAATTGTTTCAAAATAATGTATTAAATCAAATTTAATTTAAATAAATAACGAAAGCTGATAAAAGCTGAAGAAAATTCCAATATTTATGTTACTAAAACTCCAGTCACATATGTCATTGCATCTGCCAAGTGTGCATACAACGCCATCTACTGGCAATATAGCATTTACAATCATGTTTTTTTATGGGTTCTTGAGTTAAGATAGCGTTGTAAAAAAATGTATGTGAAAATGAATTTTCTTCATAATTTTTTTTTTTGGGAAATTTTCCAAAATTTTCTTGTGTATTCTTCTTATTTGGCCGGAGACCTGTCCGAATTGGTGCTAATCACCGAAATCGGTCCAGGCGTTCTCGAGTTATAAGCGTAGTAAATAACATCACTTTCTTTTATATATATAGATGGTCAGGAAATGTATTTTGAAAAATTGTCGTATGTCAAAAACATGCAATACATCAACCAAATTGTTTTTATTTCCTAAACATTCGTCAGAAATGTTTAATAATTGGTTGGAAGCATGTTCCTTAAGTAAAAATGCAGTTACCAAAAATGCTGTAATCTGTGATTTGCATTTTACAAGTGATTGCATCAGTTCAAAATTCCTTAAAAAAGGATCTCTACCGACTCTCAATTTGCCGATTAACAATAATTATTCTAATCCAACCACGAAAAAAGCTAATTTACGTAAAAAATGTATTTTACCCCTTTGCAAAAATTCCAAAATAACCGATCCCACATTAAAATTATTTAAATTCCCAAAACCGGACTCAAAATTATACAATATTTGGGTACAAAAATGTGACTTATCTTTGGAACTACAATATAAAAAACAAAAATTCCTTTGCAATAAACATTTTAGTAACGAGTGCATCGGTAAAAAAAACTTATTGCCAAATTCCATTCCAACATTGCTTCATGAAAATAATTATTCCTTAAATCCTATTGTTGCCACGAATATTTGCATTAATACAGTTTCCTCTAATGAGTCCAATGTTGAAGATAATTGTGTCACCGTACCTTCTTATGAAAACCAAATTGTTGATTCAGTTAAAGAATTGGAAAATGCTTCAATTTCACAACAAGATGCTGTATTCAAAAATATTGACGTATATACATTTGACGAATCTTCTGTTTGTTCAAATAATTCTACCGCACCGCCGTTTACGTTTCCTATACACAAAACAAAAGAAATGTTGGAAGATGTAATTGTAATAAAAACTCCACCAAAAAAGCGTAAACGTTCGGCGTTGATATGGGCTTGTGATCAATGTCTCCAAAAAGAAAAAAAATTTGAGTTGTACCGCCGCAAGAGCAACCAATATTTAAAACTATACCAGGCTGCCAAAAATAAATTATCACGGTATGTAAAAATTAATAGGACGCAACGTTTTACTATTAAAGTGTTAAAAAAAAAACTTTCGACTAATTATAAAACAATATCTACTCAAATTAATGAACTGGAGGTGGATAATAATGTTAAAGATTTTTGTAACATGATTTTGGTAAAACGAAATAAAACTACGGAATGGTCTAACGCATATAGAATGCTTGCTCTGAACATTAATTATAAATCCGCTGCTATGTATAATTATCTTTCCAAAACATTGAAGTTCAACCTTCCCTCTACGTCATCAATATATCGCTGGACACCAATTAAAAATCTTTCACCAGGTTTTAATGACACATCCATTAATGCTTTAAAAGAAATCGCATCTAAAATGAATGCGCTTTCAAAGGTTATAATTTTAATGTTTGATGGCATACACATACGAAAAGAGCTCGCATACAATGATTTCCATGATAGAATAGAAGGATTCGCTGATTTGGGAGACTCGAATCGAAAACCAGTAGTAGCAACTGAAGTAACATTATTTATGGTAAGAAGTTTATTTGGAAACTGGAAATGTAATGTAAGTTATTTTGCATCGAAAAATCCCCTTAACGGTAACACGTTATATGAACTTCTTGAGAAAAATCTAAATCTGTTAATAAGCATAGGATTTAGGGTTCAAGCTGTTATATCTGATCAAAGCAGTCCGAACAGAAGCGTTTACAACCAATTTAATATTACTGTGGAAAAACCATTCACAATACATGGAGGACAAAAAGTGTACATGCTCTTTGATCCGTGTCATTTAATAAAAAATATTCGGAACACATTGTTGAAAAACGATATTCAGATTTCTGATGGTGTTGTCAGCTGGGGAGTAGTTCGACAACTGTATAAACATGAAAAAAATAAATCCACAAGAATGTGTCCTAAGCTAAGTGATCGTCATGTGTACCCAAACGACTTTGAAAAACAAAAAGTTAGATTAGCAACACAAGTGTTAAGTCATTCATGTAGCGCTGCAATAAAAACATTAAGAGAAATAGACATTGACAAATTTGGAAATTACGCAAATTATTCTCTACCAACTGCCCTATTTTTCGATAAAATGAATAAATTGTTTGACTGCATGAACAGTAAAGTATTGTATGATAATAAGAATCCACACCGATCTGCTGTAAAACAAAATAACGTTGCGCATACATTTCTTATTGATATTAGAGAATACATTACGTCAATTAAAACTCCAGTTAAGGTATATTGTTTAGATGGACTACAGCAAACGATAAACGGTATTTTAGGACTTGCCGAAGATATATTTAATAGTGATCTAAATACCGATTTTCTTTTAACGTCCAAATTAAATCAAGACCCAATAGAAAATATGTTTGCCACAATAAGAGCTCGTGGTGGTTTCAATAGAAACCCATCATTGAAAGAATTAAATTTCATAATGGGAAGAATAATGTCAATGAAGTTGATCAGTGGATATTCTGTGAACACCAATTGCGAACAAGATGAGGATGACCATATTGAAAGCGCGTTGCAGGAGTTAAGTTACGTTGAAAAACAGTATAAAAATAATGAATGCGATTATAACGTAACTGATTATTTTTATAATGAAAAGCAACAAAATGATGATGAAATATCACCTCTTGTCGAATCATATATCGAACTTAATAATCCCATTCAAGCTGCCTCGATTCGATATTTCAGTGGATATGTCATATTTAAATTATTTAAAACAGTAGATTGCGTTGAGTGTTCTAACATATTGAAGAAAAAAAATGAAATTATGGATGAAACCTCTGAATTATTGATTTATCACAAAAATTATTACATAAAATCTGATTTCGGTGGGCTAGTGCCACCCAGTGATATTTTCTTTAAACTTTGTTCCTTACATATTGAAATATTCACTAATTTCTTTGATAAGCATCCAGAAATTTGTAACATTAAAGAAAATATTAAAGACATGTGCATCGAGGCAACAAACAGTGATGCGAATTTAAAATATTGGTTTTCTGATTCAACTTGTTTAGCCCATCACCAAAGAGCGTTGGACATATTGATTTTGGTATTATTACGTAAGAATTGTTCATGGAAAAATAATAAGTCTGCTATTATGACCAAGAACAATAAGTTAAAAATATTCAAACAGTGAGAATGATGTAAAAGTAATTTTAATTAGAAACAAGAAATTAAAAATATTATGTTTTCTTCCGTTCGCTCGACTATCTCCATTTTCTATCGAAAACTACTCGAGCGATTTTATTGAAATTTTCAACATAAGTTTTGTTAATGCGTGAGCTGGTTACCCAGCCAACACCAAGTTATAATAATCAGTAATCTTAATGTTATATTTTGGTAAATAAGCAGTTATTCGTTGTAATTCAGTTAGGTAAAGTATTATATAAGTAATGCAATGTTATTATTAAGTCAAAAGCGGTTTCATTATAACATCATGTTACATATAAGTTAAATAAAATTTAAACAAAGTAGTTATAAAGTTGTACATACATTTTTATACCCACTGATATGTAACAATGTATTTTAGGTTGTATGAAGTTAGAATACATGCCGTATACCAGTTTATTGTAAGTTGTATAAAAGTAACTAAGGTAACTTAAATATAACATTTCAGCGAAGTTTTACAATGTTGTAATAATAATAGTATGTAGTTTCTTTGAAGTTGCAGTAAGGTTATTTTTTAAACTCATAAATAGCAGAGAGCTTGAAGTTAAATAAAGTTATTATATAGATGGGCAGTAGTTTATATATGAAACTAGAATTATATTTAACGTCCACTTTTATATAACATGATTCTCGAAGTTGGAAAAAGTTGTAATAATAATAGCAACTAGTATTTATGAAGTTGGAAATATGTAATTATGTTAACTTACCTATCATGCTGACTTTTATATTATATTGAGAGTCACTATATATACATCATCAGCATCAATCAGTCTAAGTCGGTGAAATATAATAGTATACATAAATATAATAATATTGAAATAAAAAATGAGGGTTATTAAAAAAAAATCGGGTACATATTACCGAATATTGAAAAAATATCGTGGTATATATACACCCAGAAATAATAATAACATAATTTGTGTGTTTTAAGTGCTTCTTGAAGTGATTCAAGCGATTCAAGTGATGCAGGTGTTTCAAGGCATTTTCAGTTGTTAATGTTCCACGAAAAAATAAATAATAACAAAATAAAAGTAATACCAAATCCATTAATTTCATAAAAAAAAGAATACATGTTTCTTTTATGTTTTCGTTTTAAATTATTTATTCATCACAAATGTTGGCACTAAAAAATTACTTTGTGTTAATCCGTGGTGGAATATGTTAATTCATTTTTATTCAAATTATTAATTTAATAGAAGCTCCTAATCTTTTATATAATATAATTTAATAAAATCGAAAAATGGAGTTAATCAATTAGGCAAGTGCGAAGCATTCATAGCATAGTTGAATTAATATATATTTGTTTGACATCATTCATATATAAAAATCAAATAATCAAATTTGCTCATATAGTAAGAGAAAGGTGAGTACATTGTATATCTAAAGTTGCATGTTTGTTTATTTGAAGTTATATAATTATATTTATATATCAGTTATATTATATATATTTGTAGTTGCTATAATGCTTAAAGAATGTTAGAAATAAGTTGTAGCTAAGTTCAATTTGGTTATGCTGATGTTATTTTTTATTTTTGAGGAATGTAGAGAGATGTTACAATAATGTAATATAAAGTAAAGAAAAGTTGCACAAAGTTTATATAGCGTCGCCAAAAATCTTTAATTCTGAATATATATACAACATCAGCATGTTATATATAGGTTTTTTATTTTTAAAATATATAACTTTGTGTTGGCTGGGTAAGTTCGAAGATGTGTACCTCAGACCATCCTTTTTAACCCCTCACTGGCAAATTTTCCGGAAATTTTTGTTTATCATATATTTAAAAGAATTTTAAAGATGTATACTTGAAATTTCAGAAATTTGTTTTGGGTATCAAATGTGAAAAATCAAAAATGTCCTTTCAGGATGTCTTTTTTATCCAATCCCATTGATTCCTTCCAATTATTATGCAAATTATTAGAGATATATGATCTCTCAAATAGTCAAATTGCACATTCAGCTTCTGTATATATTAATTTTTTTCGAACCAACACATTTGGAAATTCACTTTTTCCAATTCCCTTTTCCATTTTAATATAAAATTTTTATGTAGAATAGATTAACGATAAATGTAACCCCTTTACTCCCTGGTCACAAATACGTGCTTCCTGTTTCAAGTGTTTGCCTGACATTTTATTTTTCTATTGTCAAATCATTCACTTTGCTAAAATATGACAAAAAAAACCACAGATTGAAGTCTCTGTTTTTACTATGTGTAAGCTCCTGTGCCTAAATCCCGTCACTATAGATCCATCCATCTAAAGTGTAACTTGGGCAATTGTTTGAAATAATATGAGTTATGTTTTCTTTCTGAGTTTCAGTTTAAAATTTTTTCTCTCATATGCTCGATTTTATTTTCAAAATTTCATAAATTAATTCACATATTATTAAAGTTTTGCCACCCAAGTGTATTCAACGCATCATGGGTACATCACCCGATTAAGTGATTTCGTTATGGGCTCACGGCATTAGAATTCCGAGGTTTTACGGGCGCTAAACCGATTCTGCCGTTGTAACGACCCAAAAAAAATTTCTAACGATTTTATTGGGTCTGTAACTAAGTTTGAGGGATAATCTGATAGGTGTCGTAAGTAGTATTGCTTGTACGCTGTGTGACTTGGCAATACTTCGTAGTAGTTGAATTCAACTTTCATATTCTGTATATTCAGTTGAAGTGTAAAAAGTATTTTTATTAATTGATTAATGGGTGAAAACAGGTGAACCAGGTCCATCGACACCAAAACGCAATATTCATGGTTCTAAGGTTATGCCGTGTATCTGGTGGGACCAGCTTGGTGTAGTGTACTATAAGATGCTTGAACCGGGACAAACTATCACTGCTGAACGTTACCGAGAGCAATTAAACCAATTGAGCCGAGCAATGCATCAAAAACGACCAGAATATACCAAAAGACCGTGTGATTCTGCAGTATGATAATGCTAGACCACACGTTGCAAGACCGGTCAAAGAATAGTTAGAAACACTTGTTTGGGATTTTTGATCTAGAGAACAATGTCAAATGTTTTGTAGAAATAAAAAGAAATTAGAAAGTATTAAAAGAAATTAGAGAGTATTAAAAAAAATTAAAAATTTTGAATTCAGTCGTATTTGGATTTCAAATCTGCGTATATGAAATATTAAAGCATATAAAATGTATCAATTGAGCTCATTGTTTGAATATTTTTAACTTATTGTTCTTGGTCATAATAGCAGACTTATTATTTTTCCATGAACAATTCTTACGTAATAATACCAAAATCAATATGTCCAACGCTCTTTGGTGATGGGCTAAACAAGTTGAATCAGAAAACCAATATTTTAAATTCGCATCACTGTTTGTTGCCTCGATGCACATGTCTTTAATATTTTCTTTAATGTTACAAATTTCTGGATGCTTATCAAAGAAATTAGTGAATATTTCAATATGTAAGGAACAAAGGTTAAAGAAAATATCACTGGGTGGCACTAGCCCACCGAAATCAGATTTTATGTAATAATTTTTGTGATAAATCAATAATTCAGAGGTTTCATCCATAATTTCATTTTTTTTCTTCAATATGTTAGAACACTCAACGCAATCTACTGTTTTAAATAATTTAAATATGACATATCCACTGAAATATCGAATCGAGGCAGCTTGAATGGGATTATTAAGTTCGATATATGATTCGACAAGAGGTGATATTTCATCATCATTTTGTTGCTTTTCATTATAAAAATAATCAGTTACGTTATAATCGCATTCATTATTTTTATACTGTTTTTCAACGTAACTTAACTCTTGCAACGCGCTTTCAATATGGTCATCCTCATCTTGTTCGCAATTGGTGTTCACAGAATATCCACTGATCAACTTCATTGACATTATTCTTCCCATTATGAAATTTAATTCTTTCAATGATGGGTTTCTATTGAAACCACCACGAGCTCTTATTGTGGCAAACATATTTTCTATTGGGTCTTGATTTAATTTGGACGTTAAAAGAAAATCGGTATTTAGATCACTATTAAATATATCTTCGGCAAGTCCTAAAATACCGTTTATCGTTTGCTGTAGTCCATCTAAACAATATACCTTAACTGGAGTTTTAATTGACGTAATGTATTCTCTAATATCAATAAGAAATGTATGCGCAACGTTATTTTGTTTTACAGCAGATCGGTGTGGATTCTTATTATCATACAATACTTTACTGTTCATGCAGTCAAACAATTTATTCATTTTATCGAAAAATAGGGCAGTTGGTAGAGAATAATTTGCGTAATTTCCAAATTTGTCAATGTCTATTTCTCTTAATGTTTTTATTGCAGCGCTACATGAATGACTTAACACTTGTGTTGCTAATCTAACTTTTTGTTTTTCAAAGTCGTTTGGGTACACATGACGATCACTTAGCTTAGGACACATTCTTGTGGATTTATTTTTTTCATGTTTATACAGTTGTCGAACTACTCCCCAGCTGACAACACCATCAGAAGTCTGAATATCGTTTTTCAACAATGTGTTCCGAATATTTTTTATTAAATGACACGGATCAAAGAGCATGTACACTTTTTGTCCTCCATGTATTGTGAATGGTTTTTCCACAGTAATATTAAATTGGTTGTAAACGCTTCTGTTGGGACTGCTTTGATCAGATATAACAGCTTGAACCCTAAATCCTATGCTTATTAACAGATTTAGATTTTTCTCAAGAAGTTCATATAACGTGTTACCGTTAAGGGGATTTTTCGATGCAAAATAACTTACATTACATTTCCAGTTTCCAAATAAACTTCTTACCATAAATAATGTTACTTCAGTTGCTACTACTGGTTTTCGATTCGAGTCTCCCAAATCAGCGAATCCTTCTATTCTATCATGGAAATCATTGTATGCGAGCTCTTTTCGTATGTGTATGCCATCAAACATTAAAATTATAACCTTTGAAAGCGCATTCATTTTAGATGCGATTTCTTTTAAAGCATTAATGGATGTGTCATTAAAACCTGGTGAAAGATTTTTAATTGGTGTCCAGCGATATATTGATGACGTAGAGGGAAGGTTGAACTTCAATGTTTTGGAAAGATAATTATACATAGCAGCGGATTTATAATTAATGTTCAGAGCAAGCATTCTATATGCGTTAGACCATTCCGTAGTTTTATTTCGTTTTACCAAAATCATGTTACAAAAATCTTTAACATTATTATCCACCTCCAGTTCATTAATTTGAGTAGATATTGTTTTATAATTAGTCGAAAGTTTTTTTTTTAACACTTTAATAGTAAAACGTTGCGTCCTATTAATTTTTACATACCGTGATAATTTATTTTTGGCAGCCTGGTATAGTTTTAAATATTGGTTGCTCTTGCGGCGGTACAACTCAAATTTTTTTTCTTTTTGGAGACATTGATCACAAGCCCATATCAACGCCGAACGTTTACGCTTTTTTGGTGGAGTTTTTATTACAATTACATCTTCCAACATTTCTTTTGTTTTGTGTATAGGAAACGTAAACGGCGGTGCGGTAGAATTATTTGAACAAACAGAAGATTCGTCAAATGTATATACGTCAATATTTTTGAATACAGCATCTTGTTGTGAAATTGAAGCATTTTCCAATTCTTTAACTGAATCAACAATTTGGTTTTCATAAGTAGGTACGGTGACACAATTATCTTCAACATTGGACTCATTAGAGGAAACTGTATTAATGCAAATATTCGTGGCAACAATAGGATTTAAGGAATAATTATTTTCAAGAAGCAATGTTGGAATGGAATTTGGCAATAAGTTTTTTTTACCGATGCACTCGTTACTAAAATGTTTATTGCAAAGGAATTTTTGTTTTTTATATTGTAGTTCCAAAGATAAGTCACATTTTTGTACCCAAATATTGTATAATTTTGAGTCCGGTTTTGGGAATTTAAATAATTTTAATGTGGGATCGGTTATTTTGGAATTTTTGCAAAGGGGTAAAATACATTTTTTACGTAAATTAGCTTTTTTCGTGGTTGAGAATAATTATTGTTAATCGGCAAATTGAGAGTCGGTAGAGATCCTTTTTTAAGGAATTTTGAACTGATGCAATCACTTGTAAAATGCAAATCACAGATTACAGCATTTTTGGTAACTGCATTTTTACTTAAGGAACATGCTTCCAACCAATTATTAAACATTTCTGACGAATGTTTAGGAAATAAAAACAATTTGGTTGATGTATTGCATGTTTTTGACATACGACAATTTTTCAAAATACATTTCCTGACCATTTTATATATAAATAAGACAAATTTGGAGGATATGTATATAATAAAGCAAACAATTATTTTGGGAATAAAATACACCACAATTGTAATTAACAAATTTAAATAATTTATCAAAAATTAATAATCGCAAAAGAACGTCGTATATTCAAGAAATATAATGAACGAATGACGAAGACGAATTTAAAAAATATTAACAAATCCATAATTGAAATAATCACAGTATGTATGGATGTATGTATATAAAAGAAAAAATGAAAAAAAAAAAACTAAATCAACCAAAACATTATAAATAAAATCGTATAGTATTTTATAAAATAAAATGATAAATTTTATATATTCTTGTATCGAAAAAAAAAACGTACTTTGTGTGTAAATTATTAATATATGACCTCACAATCAGTATATACTCTATTGTATATAAGCATAGCATTCTCGTAGCATGTCGGTATATAATGAAATAAAATAATATGAGAAATTATAAATTTTATTATATATATAAAAAGAGAAACGTACCAAAAGTGTAAATTATTGAATTTTGCTAAATAATTTTTATGTTTATTGTGTTTATATGGGCTTGAACAATCTCATTCTTTTATCTCTGCTGATAGAGAGGTAGGTAGAGTTGTATGGTTGTATAAAAAAATGTGTGCATACGTATACCGCATATATTGACGACAAACATTGAATAAAGAAGAATGGGAAAAGGTAATGATGATAAAAAATGATAGTATTGTTATATACTTTTCTACATATGTTTATTGGCAGCAGACGTGGATATGAAGAACAAATATCATGATATAATACAAAATATGAGTGCGAGTGATTATAAAAAAATGATATAGATGATATGGTATATGTGCGGTAATGATATGATATTTTAATATGTTTTTTGTATACCATATCAAATATATTATTCATTTTCATATACCATTTTGATACTAAAAGCCAAATATAAATTCATTTATTCAACGACCATAAAAAAATTCATTTTGATTTTGCAGTTTTGCACAATTTAAATTAATTTAAATTTTTCTTTTATTCGCAAAATCACCATTCGCATTTTATTTTTTATTGAGTCTTGTTTATATTGTGTCTATAGTTTTCATATTTTTGTTTATATACATTTTCATATCCATATTCTATTATTCAATTTAATTATTAAAGTTTTTATCTCGGAAGATAATTGTTTGCAAGGTTTGCAAAACCAATCAGTTTTTTTCAAAACTAAATATTCTTCATTGTAATTTTCTTGGAAGATTAGTAAAATAATTTTTCTGGAAAATTTTCAAAACATCAGTTTTTTTCAAAACTAAAAATCCTAAATTTTAATTTTCTTGGAAGATTAGTAAAATAATTTTTCTGGAAAATTTTCAAAACATCAGTTTTTTTCAAAACTAAAAATTCTTAATTTTAATTTTTTTAGAAGATTGGTAAAACAATTTTTCTTGAAACTATAAAAGTAGTTTTTTTTCCTTTTAATAATCAATTGTTGTTTATTTTTATTTGTATTTCAAACACTTAAGTGTCTTATTATGCATAACATGGATGATTGTAATTGCATAATAGAAAACATGTTGGAAAAATCCTTTTCTTCGAAATCGTTCGACAAAAAGAAGGCCATTATTGACTGCGGACGACCAACTCCAAAATTAAAAATAACCACGGTGATAAAAAGATGCACTAGACATTTTTCAACTGATTTTTATCAGTCCTATGAATGGTTAACTGGCTGTTCTAAGACTAATAAATTATATTGTTGGCCTTGTTTAATGTTTACCAGCGAAAAAAGTGTTTGGAATAGTACTGGGTTTAACGATATGAACAATTTGACGAAATCAGCAAAACGGCATGGCAAAGAAACTACTTCGCATTTGGGGGCTATGATATCTCTAAAAACATTTGGAAAAATTCGTATAGAGAATTTGGTAGATTCTTTACGTCCTCTGTCCATTAGGAATTATAATGAAAGAGTCGCAAAAAATCGCGAGGTAATAAAATGTTTTATTGACGTAGTATGTCATCTAACATGCCAGGAGCTACCATTTCGGGGTAAAGATGAAAGTGTAACGTCATTAAACCGCGGAAATTATATAGAAACAGTTGAATTATTAGCAGCATATAACCCAACATTAAAATATCATTTAGAAAATGCTACTGTATTTTCAGGTACATCGAAAGAAATTCAAAATGATTTAATTTATTCAGTTGCTTTCGTTTTGTCATCTAATATACAAAAGGAAATTGATAATGCTAATTTCGTTGGTTTATTATTAGATGAAAGCACTGATGTATCAAATAAATCACAATTGTCAATAATGTTTCGCTATGTGAATTGCAGTGGCACCGTGGAAGAAAGATTTTTAGGCTTTGTTGATGTGTCTGCAGATAGATCAGCGCAAGCACTCTTTGACTTCATTATGCCATTTTTAAAAGAAAAAAAAGTTTTTGATAAGATCGTGTGTCAAAGTTATGATGGTGCAGCTGTAATGGCAGGTTCTATTAATGGTTTACAAAAAAGGATATTGGACGTAATACCAAACGCCCACTATATTCATTGTTTTGCTCACAAATTAAATCTCATTTTATCTCAATCTTGTGCTAAAATGAAAGATTGTGCCGCATTTTTTAAAAGTTTAAATAGTTTTGTTAGTTTTTTCAACCATTCGCCAAAAAGATCCGCTCATTTTGAAACTATTGTTAAAAAGAAGATTCCTACATCTTCACCAACTCGATGGCAATATAATGGAAGGATAGTGCAAACCATTTACAATCTCAAAGAACACTTAACACTATTTTTTGAAAGCATTGTGGACAATGAAAGTGATTGGGACAATGAAGCCGTATTACAATCCAAAGGAATTTTGTATGTATTAAACGATACAAAATTTATTGTTTTATTACATTTCTTTAAAGAATTTTTTCCCCACACTGATCTCCTTTTTAATATACTTCAAAAAAAATCTTATGATGTAAATTTCTGCTTACAGCAAATAGGTAATTTTAAAAATGTT